>CM043016.1:7259389-7859389 GCA_023690525.1 Holotrichia oblita | reverse complement strand
TCTTATGGTCTTCGATTTTTTCCTGATACGTTCCTAAAAATCTCAAATGTGTCTTTCTATTTTTCCTAGTTGTTGGCTACGTTTTCATAGAAATCAAGCTTGAAATCCATTTTTTTTCGAATTCCTAGGCCGTTCAGCAGCTTAAACTGTCTAAAGACACTGTTTAGCTCGCTTGTAATTAATTTTTTGACGTACTGCTCAGTCAGATGGAATCCTCTTTGTAATATTCATATAGATAGAATTGAATCTGATATTATTAAAATTTTTAGATTACAATTTTAGTAAAACAAATTCGTCCTACAACAGTAGATTGATCTGTTACAATCTAATATCTTTATCCAATAAAAGAAGTGCTGACGCAATCATTACTTTATATAAGATTTTGCATTATAGGCTACGCGGTGGTCTAATATCTTATTTGTCTTTTAATATACCTCGAATTCACAGACAGTCCACAACTTTTTACCTAAATACACAAAGGACTAACTCTGACAACAGTTCGTTTAATGATAAGATTGTTTGGACTATTTCCATCATCTGTTGGATAAGGATAATCCGACGTTTCGGTGAACTGCCTATCATGGTCTTCAGAGAAACTCTGATAATCGAGACTTCCTATACCCAATTCCTGTTGGTTAAAATTGTCATCCACCTGGAAGTAAATTGTGTGCACACAGATGGACTTAACGATGTTCATTCTATCAATGTGGAATCTCTGGAGAGTCTGTCTTTTATTATTGTTAGGGTCGGTTGCGTTGGTACATTTGTGGACAAACTAGTGACATCAAAGCTCACCAATTTGTCTCGTTGTTGTTCTAGTTGTAGTGTGTTTCACATTTATCGCAAGACTTATTTGTTCTGTTCTTCCAGTAAGCGCCAAGAGAAACAAAAGAGGGACGAGGGCCCGTGGCGTTTGGTGGTTGCCCATATTTTTGTAGCAGCGAAATTGCAATACTTCTCCGAATGCCAGGCTATCGAGGTTCATTCCAAAACGTTTAGACAATACCCATGCATTACTGCATTAAATATGTGGACTACGTTAAGAAATACTACAATCCTGCCAGTACAACCATCGTTTTTGTTGGCTATCCTGATACGGCATCAGTAAAGAGTACCAAATCAGGTGAGCGGCTTCGCCGTAAACGCAATTACTCTTCTGCAAATGTAGTCTTCACTGAAACGATGAACGCAACCATGCCGACAGAACAATTTCTCTCCAACCACAATAACAAATAACAGCTGATGTCCATGCTGCGTGAGAAATTGGTACAGAATGGGTATAAAGTAAGGCAAAGTGTTGAGGATGCTAATACCCTTATCGTCAAAACTGCCATTCAGTTGCAAGATAACTTTGCGACTTTCATCATAATCGGGGAGGACACCGATTTATTGATTTTATTAACCGCCAAAGCACTAAATTCATCCACCATTTACGTCATGAAACCTGGAAGTACCAAGTACTTCAACTTCTCGTCCGTTGTCAAACAGAATATTCTGTTCCTACATGCAATCAGTGAATGTGATACAACCTCTGCATTCTATCGCCAAGGGAAGTTGAAGTGTGTCAAGCTTCAAGAGACTGTCAAGGTTTTTCCAACAGGAAGATGCCGATCCTGAGGTTCTCATTTCAGCAGGTCAACGGTTCTTAGCAGCCCTCTTTTCACCTCAGGCAGATGAGACCTCCTTGGATCAAATCCGCTACGAGACATTTTCAAGATCACTAACAAAGCCAACTTTCGAGCTTACCTCCAACAAATGCAGCCGCCGCCCAATATATTCTGCGGGTGTAGCTTCAAATCCAGGGCTGGTATGATGATGATCCTCTGAGCTAGGGATGGAGGAGGACGGACCTTGGCCTTCTCCCCATCATAAACAGCTCCAGTTGAAATTCTCAACACTGTTTCCTGCAAATGTACAAAGGAGTGTACAGGGAAGTGCAGCTGCCGAAAAAAATGCTCGAATTCAGCATTTGTCGGGGATGCCGCCCTAGAATTGGTTGGATCGTCTATGACCCGTTGGGCATAAATGAGTTTTAGGTATTTCAAGAAGCATATTGAAGGCTTTTTGAAAATCTATCCAGGCAATCGCCGTCCCTCACTCAAGCCACAATCTCTTCTAGATCTTCTCTGTTAATATACTTTCATCCGTCCCTTTTCTTTTGCCAATGCTTCTTAAAATTTTGTATAGATAGCTTCGTTATTATTATTATTATCCACCGATAAATTTATTATTAAAAAAAAAAGAGAGAAACCGTTAATAATAATTTTTCGAAAACTCATTTCACAGTCTAACATTAAGCACAATTTACCACGGTTGCTCCTTTTCAATTCCATAGCAATTACAGGAGGGCGTTCCTTAACAATAAATCACCCACCATCTCCTTATCTTTGTTCTATATTTCGAAAATCCCGCGCGAAACTTTACCTTTTCAATTTAGTTCCCGATTCTTACGCGGAAATTATTTTTTAATACTTCCCCAACGGAAAACGAGAGAAAACAAAATGAGGGAAACAACTCTTCTTTTGTCAATTGACGGGTGTTATTTTTTCCTCGACAATGAGTAATGTTAGCTGAATATAACGATGATAAGTCGTTCCTTTTCCGCCATAGACGAATTCAAGAGAGAGAAAAGGAGGTTCACGGTTGGAATTAAAAATTTATTAAGATATTTCGTCCTGGTAAAAGCCTGCGAAAATTGCTTAGACGTATTTTAGCGCTGTAGTCGCTAGATGTCGCTGCATTATTAATGCTTCCTTGATAAACTTTAAATATCATCATTTCAGATATAATAATTTACGTAAACAAGATGATATGCGGTCAGCTTTAATAATAAAATCGAGCATCGACGGCGGTCAGCAGTATCCCTACGCCTCATTTATTATTGTTATATTGAATTTCCAACTGGAAATTTCATCCTTAACATCCGACTATAGGTCGCCTTAATTGTAAAATCGATGTTGGTAACTGGCGGAGTCACGTCGTACGGAAGGGCTTCACACAATTCATTAACGTCCGGGGGCAGTATCTCTCGCTCTATTTTAACCCTGCTCTGACCGATGTCGGGCCTGAGTTGTTATATAAGCTTCTTCTGTATATAGCCGCGACCTCCGTTACATTGTAACGAGCGGATGTATTAACGCGATCTTAACGAGGCCAATAAATGTCAATAGAGGATGTCGGGTCACGTTCCGCGGAGTATGCACGTTTATTACACGCTGGATGCCGATGATGCTGTTGTTGTTCTTGTAATGTACGATGTTAGCGTGAGAATCGTTCAAATTCACTGACGAGTGCTTCAAATTAAGTCGAATCGCAATAATTTCAACAGTAAATTCAAACAATTTAAAAATATGACAGCTGTTAAATTATTAATAAACTGTCAAAGTATTTATGACAGTTGTAATAATCCTTAACCATTAGACATAACTGTCAGAATGTTTCCAACAATAGTCAATTGCTATCAAATTGCAATTATACAGCAATTAGAACAAAAACAGTCACTGTCAAACTATTTTCGTTACCTGTCAAATTATGCAGCCATTTTCATAGATTTTAACTGCTTCATTTTTTATTTTATTTGAAAACTGAGCATTTCTGATAACCGTCAACGGCGATTCTGTCAAAATATATCTGCCAACTGTCAAATTATAAAAATTCATCTATCAAAATGTTTTCGAGAAGAGTTAGGTCATAAAAGCTCATGCTTTAGCAGGAATTACAGTTAAAATATCGCCGACTTTCGAACGAAAACCATAACTGTCAAACTATTTTGGTTAGGTGTCAAATTATACAGTCATTTCCACGGGCTGTCGAGCTCTAAAATTACTTCATCTTTCTTATTTTATTTAAAAACTGAACATTTCTGACAGCTGTCAACGCCAATTACTATTTGCGACGGTCAACTGTCAAATTGTGAGAAAGTTATAATCTAGTTTTGACAGCTATTTTTTTTACTGTCTTAGCCAATGTAGCGGCTAAAATATTGCTTACAGGAGTCTTATAGAAATAATTAATTTCTTGCCGTTTTAGTAGATGTCGCAGTTGAATTATTTTGGCCGGCTGTCAAACTACGAGAGCTGTCACACTATACCTAACATACATTACTTGTCTATCTAGTTCAATATTTGTGGAAATATTGACAATTCTATGAGAATAGTTTTGATAATTAACGGATTATAAATAAATAGTACTTCTTTAGTTTCTTCGGTGGCTGTCAAAAATATTTTGACAGCCGCATATGTCAACACCGCAAAACTCAATTGACTTTATTAATTTAATTGGAAATATTTTTACGATTTCGGCCCACCATTAACCATAAGAAAACAAGTGTTAAAAAATAGTATTGTTTTTTACAATCTGACAGCTGTCAAAAATCATTTTCAAATTTTTGACGATTAAAATTGCACAATTGAGTTTACAATACTACAATTATTTTGATCAAAAAATCACCATCTTTACAATTCTCTACCTGTTAGAAAGATTTTAATAGAATTTCCATTGACAGCTGTCGGAAATATTCAGTTTTCATATAAAATAAAACAGATGAAGTAATTTTAGAACGCGGCACCCTGCATCCTTACGATTTCATGTGCTTATGCCGCAAACGCAGATTATTTCTAAAAAAATATTTTTACAATTTGACAGTTGTCAGAAATCGTTGGCTTCTTGTACAAAAAAATAAACAAACGATTTATACAATTTCGGCGGTATTTTGACAGCTACAATTGTGAAACGTCAAAGAAATACTACTTCTAGAATTAGTGAAGAATCTACGACTTTTACAATTTGACAGCTGTCAAAAATTATTTCAAGTTTTCTGACGATTAAAATTGCACAATTGAGTTTACAATATTACATATATTTTGATAAAAAAATGCCGTCTTTACAATTTGACACCTGTCATAAATATTTTAATAGAATTTCCATTGACAGCTGTCAGAAATATTCAGTTTTCATGTATAATAAATCAGATGAAGTAACTTTAGAGCGCGACAGCCTGCAGGTACACTCTTACGCCTGTTAAGATTTATAAAAATGACTGTACAATTTGACAGCTAACCAAAATTGGTTGACAGTTTCTGCTTTTGTTTGACAGCTTGCCATATTTTAACTGTTGCACCCGTTAAAACATGTGCTTTTGTAATCTAACTGTTGCCAGAAACATTTTGATAGTTGAATTTTTATAATTTGATAGCCGGCAGAAATATTTTGATAGAATTGCCGTTGACAGCTGTCAGACATTATTTTCCCTTTTCTGACGATCAAAATTGAACAATTTAATTTACAATACTACAGCTATTTCCATCAAAAACTACCGTCTCTACAAGTTGACACCTGTCAGAAATATTTTAATAGAATTGCCGTTGACAGCTGTCAAAAATGGTTCAGTTTTCGAATAAAATAAAAAGATGAAGTAACTTTGAAGTGCGACAGCCTGCAGGTACACTCTTACAACTGTTAAAATGTATAAAAATGACTACAATTTGACAGCTAAACCAAAATAGTTTGACAGCTATTGCTTTTGTTTGAAAATCTGCGCTATTTTAAATGTTACACCCGCTAAAACGTGTACTTTTTTAATCTAACTGCTGTCAGAAACATTTTGATAGATAATTTTTTATAATTTGACAGGCGGCAGAAATATGTTGATAGAATTGCCGTTGACAGCTGTCAGAAATTATTTTCACCTTTCTGCCGATTGAAATTGAACAATTGAGTTTACAATACTTCAACTACTTTGTTAAAAAAATACCATCTCTACAATTTGACACCTGTCAGAAAGATTTTAATAGAATTTCCATTGACATCTGTCAGGAATATTCAGTTTCCGAATAAAATAAGAGAATGAAGTAATTTTAGAGCGCGGCAGCTTGCAGGGAGACTCTTACTACCATTAAGATTTATAAAAATGACTGTACGATTTGATAGCTAACCAAAATAGTTCGTCAGTTACTGCTTTTGTTTGAAAGTCTGCGACATTTTAACTGTTACACCCGCTAAAATGTGTGCTTTTGTAATCTAATTGCTGTCAGAAATATTTCGGTAGTTGAATTTTTATAACTTGACAGTTTGGCAGAAATATTTTGATGGAATTGCCGTTGACAGCTGTCAAAAATGGTTCAGTGTCAAAAGTATCCTAACGATTTCATCGGTTCATGCCGCAAACGCAAATTATTTCTAAAAAATATTTTTACAATTTGACAGCTGTCAGAAATCGTTGGCTTCTTGTACTAAAAATAATAAACGAACGATTTATACAATTTCGGCGAAATTTTGACAGCTACAATTATGAAACGTCAAAGTCATACTACTTCTAGATTTAGTAAAGAAATTACGGCTTTTATAATTTGGCAGCTGTCAAAAATATTTTAATAACAAGTACCTACGGCAATTCAGGTTACAGACATTTTCATAAATTCACTTCCCGCACTAGTGCGGAAAAATCAACTTCCCTTCTTATTCCACATCATCAAAAGTTGATAAAGAGTGTAGCGAGGATTGATCCCGCTTCAGACATCCATATCCTCCGCGACCTTATTCCACCATGAACCGATTTAATCAGGTAAAATGGAACTTCCATCCGCGATGTTCGAGTCCATCTCACGCCAACAACGCCGGGGGTTGGGCGCCGTTTCCGCTGGAATCGAGTGCAAATGGTCCCGGTCGGCGATCTTTCATCACGTTTTAATTAACAATGATTTATTGAGCCGTTCCGTTGAAAGTTAACAGCTTGGCGCTACTGCATACGCCGCTGACGTTATCTTTATTCAATGTGTACAATCTCCTGCCCTGGTATATCCGGGTGGATCGGGTTATTACTGCCGACAAATAGCTATATACATACATAGGTATGTATGTACTATGTGTATACTTTGAGAGAGAGAGAGAGAGAGCTTTCGCGAAATATATTCGCTTTTAACGCGAAATTAATTAGGATTTGGTCGTTCACTGTAAAGCTTGCGACCTCTGATGTTATGTCTAACAGTATATTTAAATAGAAGAACAGAGATACCGGTTTGGATCATGTCAAAGTCAACCGTCAACGTTTCGGAGATATTCAACTGTTTTCCATTTTCAGGGCACTTGATGGTAAATTTTAAAAGTCCTTTATCTGAGACATGAAAAAAGATAAACAATTGAAATTTGTTCCTGAGATAGTCAAAGTATTGTCCTATTCGAATATCGCCAGGTTTAGCGATAATATTATACAGGGTGTTCTCTAATTAATTTACAATTATACACATTTCAAATGCAAGAAACTCAATTTTTTCAAATGAAACACACTGTATATTTTCGCCTTTTCTGAAGCAGAAAAAAATTGTCTTTCGATCCACTATTACATTCCCTATACCTATCTCTAGAGGTTTTTCAGTTATTGAGGAGATCAGCCTGAAGGCCCGATATTTTGCCATTTATCACATGCACACAATTTCAAGAATGCCTTGGAAGTAACAAAATGTTTAGTTCGCTGTCAGTGTTATTAATTTGATGCTTGGATATTTTTTGTACTTTACTGAATGATTTTATTCGTGCATAATGGAAGGCTATAATAATAATTATCCAAATTAAAGTATCCTTAATTTATTTTAGATTCACGGAGAATGTAATCGCATAATAAGTAGAGAAAGTTCAGAAATACCCGAATTTGCCTGCGATGAATCGATTCAAATTTGCAAAAATTGAAACACATTTTTTGCGACAATGGAATATGAACACAAAAAGAAATTGTACTAAGCCAGTAACAGGTGGAGAAAACAGCGTTGTAAATAATAAAAATTGTTGGGTATTTTATCATATTTATGATGAAAGGCTAACGTCCGAAAGATATTTGCGAATCATTAGGGAAGTGGTGGCAAACATAGTCAATGACATGCCACGCCAAAACTATTATTGGTTTCAACTGGATGGAGCTCCAGCTCACTCTATTCAAGCTATATATCAAGAGTTGACCCAGCTATTTGAAGATAGGTGGATTGGTCTAAACGGACCATGTCTTTGGCCTGCTAGATCTCCGGATTTAACTCCAGTTGACTCCAGAGGTCTATGCAACACTAGTTAACTCCAGGCAAGAACTAGAGGATAGGGTGCGAAGAGCATTTGACCAAACTGAAATTCAAATGATTGAACGTGCAACGACTGACCAGCTCCAAACAAGGTTAAATAAATGCATTGAAGTAGGCGGTGGACATATTGAGCACTTGCTGTGATTTTGTTTTTAGATTTGTTTTTGTTTTCTTTGTTTGACTTATGCGGTGAGATCAAAAATGTTTTCACAATTAATAAATTTTTGGTTTTGAACTAGAAGACTTTTTTTCCACGCTCATAACATGTTTACAAATGACTATTAATCCACTCCTCCTACACTTAATCGATTATTTTTTCAGTTTTACAGCGGCACAACTAACCAGCTGTTTTTTTCATACCTCTATAGCTAATTAGAATAACAGATCACATGACCAACCTACATCGTTTTAATAAGTGGAAAAACTCAAGGATTAATTCAACAATTCAATTGTTGGAGAATTGTTGCTGAAGAAATGTCGTTAACGACAACATAATATTATATGTTCTGGAATAAATTGGTATAGGAAAATCGTTTCTTTAAATATTGTTTAGTTTAACCAAATTATACTATTATAGATGGCGTAAGATTACGTGACCTAAATTTATATTAAAAAAAAAAACATCTTTTCACTTCGCCCAAATACACTTTGACCTTCCACGCTCGTTTCGGTCCCCCATCACATTCACCTGACACGGTTAGCCCCTTGTCTGCTTAAAATTTCCGGGACGTCTCCCCATTTTCCGATCGTCTGCGGAGGAGTTAATAAATTGACCTTTGCGTAACCTTCTCGCTCTTTTTTTTATTCGCGTACGGTTGAGATGAGGGGGGAGGGACAAGTTGACATATTGCTGCCCCGTCGATAAAGGCGGGGGAAAAAAAAAACGTTCGTAATAAATTAAATAAGAAGGAGCGACGTGCGTGGAAAAAAATTAGGGTATACAACACAAGACGATGACGACGACGTTCGTTTGTAAAGCGATGGTCACTTGCTCTGAGCGAGGTGCAACGACCTATCAGCGTCTCGATGGATTATTGAGTTATATCGAAGATAATCTATTTTGCGCGGCAACCACTTCAGTTTTTTTTTTTTTGAGGAAAGGATGGAAGAAGCAATTCGTTGGTGGAGGTATTTATAAAACGAAGTCTTACCTTTTGCTTTCAAAAACTAAAGCAATTCCTTCAAGGAATATGCATGCAAAGATTTTGCTTGTACAGATTGCTGTAAAGTAAAAGGTTTTACATTCTCATGCTTCAACAACTGGAGGATTTACTTCAAAAGAAAGGAAACTATGTAGGTTCACAACAACTTTTTCCACTCCTTTCAGTTTAATTACGTTTAAAAACTTGCTTTTGATGTTATGTAGGGGAAATGTGGCTAAAGTGGCCACCCGGGGAAAAGTGGCCATTGCCGATTTTGGTGTCAACCGAGTGCTCCAACTGTGAACCAATAGCAGGAAATTGTTGGACATATTAAGGAGATCGAGACTCGATTCTATGGACTTTCCAAGAAAGATGTGAGGTCCTTAGCTTTTAATCTTGCAGAAAAGAAATGGTTTAAAGCATAAGTTCGATAGAGAGAAAAAGCTAGCTAGGGAAGATTGGTTAAAAGGCTTCCGAGTGCGACATCCTGATATCAGTCTACGTGAACGAGAAGCTACGAGTGCTGCTAGAGCCAGAGCTTTTAACAGAAGCAATGTCGAGAATTTTTTTTTTCTTTTGAACGAATGCTTAAGTAGAAATCATTAACCTCCTCATAGAATTTACAACGGCGACGAGACTGGGCTAACCACAGTACAGGCCGACCAACAGGCCGAAAGTAAGTAGGGAGCATCACGTCAGCAGAAAGGGGAGCATTATCAACTGTCGTAGTTTGCATGTCTGCTGGAGGATCGTACGTTCCTCCTATGATAATTTTACCCAGAGTTCGAATGAAAGAAGAATTGATAGACGGAGCTCCACCTGGAACTGAATTTGCATCCATGTCTATTAATACTTGATGGACATATGACCCATAAAATAAAATAAATCTGTCACCGTGCTTTGCCTGCCCCCTCATTGTAGCCACAAACTACAACCCCTAGACGTTTCATTCATGGCACCGCTAAATAATTTTTGAAAAATAACCTCGGCAGGACAGTGTCACAATTCCAAATCGCAAAATTATTTGGTGCAGCTTATCTCAGAGCTGCGCTGCCAAGCACAGCCATAAATGGTTTTAGACATTGCGGCATTAGCCCGTACAATCCAAATATATTTTCCGATGCAGATTTTGTGGCCGCGGAAGTAACAGATTTAGAGCTTAAGGAAAATGATGGTAATTTTGATTCGAACACACCAGAGCAATCAGAGAATCAAACTCCAGAAAAAGAAGACACACCGAAGTTGCCTGCTAAATTTGATAGTCAACTCGATACTTCATATTATCAACCCAGCACTCCAGAGTGTCAACCCAGCACCGCATTTCATCAACTCCGCATTCCAAATTGTCAACCTAGCACTTCAGGGCTGCTGGTCAGTCCAAGGGAAATCATTCCTATATCAAAAATAAAAATTGCACAGTGAATGGACAATGTTCCCTCTCACCCTGGGGATGAACTTCACGTAGGCAACATTGTTGTAAAATTTTTCCTCCAAATGTAACCAGCATAATGCAACCAATGCATCTGGCAAGCACAAACTCCCACTGATGGCGATTGACAAGTTAGCACGTCCAAGAGCTTTAAAAGATACCCAAAGCCCTACCAGTTTATTGCAAAACTCAGTAGAGCGCTTGGATGGATTGGCGACCTTATTTACTAACTGGTTTAAAGAAGAGTTCGTGCCATCTGTGACTAAATTTTTGAAGAGAAACGGTCTTCCTATTAAAGCAATTTTGTGAATGGACAATGCTCCCTCTCACCCTGGGGATGAACTTCACGTAGGCAACATTGTTGTAAAATTTTTCCTCCAAATCTAACCAGCATAATGCAACCAATAGACCAAGGCGACTTCGAAAACATTAAAAAAAATTATAGGCGTTTATATCTTGTGTATTAGAATACAGAGAAAAAGAAGAGGATATTATCAGTGGGATAAGGAAAATTACACTGAAAAATGTTATTTACTGGGTAAGCCAAGCTTGGGATTCTGTATTAAAAAATCTTGGTCAAAAGTTGAGAACTCTGACAGTGAAGATGATATTCCGTTAAATGAATTGGCTTTGAAAACGAGAAGCCGTGGTGAAATGTCCTCTTCAAATTTTGACAGCCAGACAGAAGAAGAACAAAAGAACTAAAGAACGTTGATGAATGGGTTATAGCAGATGATTTAGAAGAAGAAATGAGTGTTGAAGAACCAACGAATGCCTTTCAGGAAACCGAAAAATCAGATGACGACGACAATGAGGCGGTGGATGACCAGCCCCCACTAAGATCCCCCATCAAGAAGGTTTTGCTTCTCTTGAAAAAGCTCTGAGGTATATCGAACAATAATCAGATGCTGTTCTTCGGCAGCATCATTTAGATATAATAAGGCTGCTCCAAAAGCTGCAGTGATATTCTGAACAAGCTGTAGCAGCTTCTTGGCGAAACCTGGAGATTTAAACCATCAACTATGGTTATTTATTTAAAAAAATTTAATAAAATCGAACACGATTTTAATCCCATCCTTAAAGTGAGTGCTCCTATCAACGTCCGTTACTACATTATTCGGTTGAATCCGATATAAACCGGACCTTATTTCTATTTAACTGTCTTCCCCCTGTCAACGCATCGGAAGCTTTTCCGAAGCAATAAACCCCAATTACCCGACCACGGTTACCACGCTAATCTCATTACGCTTCTTTACCAGAGAGGCAAGAAAACATCGTAAAGTGACGCTCTACCTCCACATACGAACACAACTATAATTTTTTATTTATTACTTTATTACATTTATTACAATCTACCACCCTTTATTCCCCTATTCAATAGGGGGCAAAGTAGGAGTTCCTTCCCCACTTATATATATATCTGATTTTGACGTTTCTAAGTACCCTCGACGCGACTACAATTTTGATAACGCCGACAGATGGCGTCGTCGTCACGGTAAGGACTCGGCTTGTATTTAGTTTAGTTGCATTAAGTAATATTTCGCTGTAAAAAAAAAGAAGTCCGGACGCTTTATGAGCGATGGGACGTAACTTTTTTTACGACCATCGAATTACGGTCGTAACTTTTTAGTTGTTAGTACGTTTCGGACGTCGTCGCCTTCGTCAGTGAAGTAACCGTTTAAGGACGAGAAACGGGATAATTCTTTCCAGAGTTGTTGTTCTTTAAGTGCGTTTCACGGTTTTATGTTTGTTTCTTTAGTGATCTAAAGAGGCTCTAATCTAATTTACAAAGTTAGTAAGTACAATGGGGAAAAGAAATCACTCTTTATAATAATTAATTCGCGTTAAATCAACGTTGTTTGGATTAGTTATCGAATACTAAGATGGTAGGTTACAATAATAATGGATTTACCGTTCGCATTAGGAACTTGTACTACTCGAACTATTGCCAATCGAATTGTGTTGACGTAAGATCTTAGACGAGGGAATTATAATTACTCGTTTCCATTACATCGGGATAGATAAATACCAGCGGTTATACTGTGGATTTCCGATAGCGTGTTCTATGTTAATTTAACAAAACTTCCATTAAAGAGGAGTCTAGCATCGGTTTCCATCTATTTTAGGTTTCGGAAGTTTAGTAGAGGTTTTAATAACATTTCCTGCTAAAGCTTAAACATCAATTTCTTCCACTGAAGAAGTCTTGTAAATGAAAATGATAAATCCTTATACATCATAGTGATTGAGAAGGGAGGCAAAGATCCGAAACTCCTTTTGCATTACATGACTCATAAGCCTTCTGTTAAATCTCTTTCCAAGATACATAGTTGGAGAGTTGAAACCGTCATCCTGGCTTGCCTCAGAGGACAACTTGCTGCTCGATGAGACGTTTGGTTTAAGCTTGGTTACTTCGGACTTTTCGAGGAACGACTCCCTCCCAACCGAAACCCAATCATCAACGTCTCTATGGATGGTAAGAGGCTCCCTTGGTTTTAACTAACGTCAAAGATCTCGATGTTGCTCTCGAGATGCGTCTGACCTTTCGACAGCATTTTTTTCCTAATATTGTTGTCAAGTTCTTACTTGGAACGTCTGTCTTGTGTTCACTCCTATCTAAGCTTAAAGCTTAAAGCCTATTATCTACAGGGTTTCCACGGCCAAGTGGGACATAGGGAGAATACATGTAAAATCGGTTTTCGGTGAATATTATCTCCCTAATACTACTTCATTCAAAATTAAGGGCCGCATATTATAACTGGGTTAACAATGAACATCTCCACAATTTTTACATGTATTTTCCCTATGTCCCACTCGGCCGTGGAAACCAACAAATCTACTGAGGCTTTTACGTAGTCGATTTCGTCAACGGTGACATCTACAGTTTCTTTCAGAAACCTAATCCTAATCGGCCGGCAATAATGTGGTGGTTTTTAAAGGTTTGCTTGTATTGCTTTTGCTGTGAACCATCACAACCCCACTTGCAAATCAATTTCAACAAGTTTCGCTCTTCAAGAGTTAATGTCGATACAACATCTTTCAGTAATTTAATAATTTTTCTGGACAAGTCCTTCACCACTGCTGATGCATCTCTTCTACCCTCCTCTCTCCATTTCATTTGTGCTTCTTAATTCTTCTGTTTTTCTTCTTTTGCTACGTTCACTGGATTCAGCAGAATGTTTAGATAGACGTCCAGTGCGCTCCTTCATTGGTAATGCGAATGATCCTTCTAACTAGTCTTCATTGTTTTTTTAGAAATCTACTTGTTCTTTTATTTGCAATTGCCCATCTTTTTTTTAATTCCGTTTTTAAGTGTGGAAAAAATTTATAAGAAAATTCTCCTATTTCAACAATTTCGAAGATCTAGAACAGTGTAGGATCCATTAGTATATAAAAATGTTCAGCGCAGGCACTATTTACCACTAAACAAACACTATAGAAATAATTCACGATAAATTATACAAAATTTGCAAAGAGCAATTGAAATGATTCGGAAGGCTCGTGAGCTTATCCGAATCATCTTCTTCGTTATCATCGTTTGATGCTATTTCACTTCTCTGGTTACTTGCTACAATCTTCAGGATATCATCATTACTTGGATAGTCAGTTGTAATCTTCTACTGTAATATTGCTATCAAAATTTCTAGTGCTCTCCAAGGACTTCTTACTTTAGCAATTCATCTACTCGATCCCAATTTACTGCAACTTCAGAGAAGCCTGCTTTTGAGAATGCAATGCTGAATAATAGATTCACTAATTTCATGGGTCCACACTTTTGACAATTCAGAAATGCATTCTCGCAGATTAATTATCTGCTTAATAACTGTGGTGTTGTCTTTTTCAATTGCATTTATCATTTTTACTAGAACCCTTTTGCGATAATGAAATTTAATATTCTTTATTATTCCCTGGTCCATTGGCTGAAGTTTAGACGTCATGTTTTGAAGGGGTCTGTTTGAAATTCTAGAAGACAGTTGTCAACAATTAAAGCTATAATTAAGCATACTCATCTGTTGATCTAATTTTAGCAGCCAGTTTCTCTCGTCATCCAGGCTTTCTTATTGAAATGATAATCTACTTCTAACGACTTTGTACCTTTGAAACATCTTGGATTTTTGGTTTTTTCCAATAACCAAGAGTTTCAATTTCTCCCTTCATGTCATATTTGCTCCAGTCGTTACAGTAATTCTCCGTTTTTATCATTTGTAAAGGTGAGGATTCTATTTCAATTTCTTCTATTGCAATTTCAATTCAAATGCAACGTTTGTGGAAAAAATTCGTTAAATAGACAAATTCGCTATTTGGAAGTTCTACTGTACTCTCGTATAAAACAAGAGACTTAAGAGCCTACTATACTTCATAAAACTTCCACAGAATTAAATACAGTTTGCTGAGTTAATCACCTCTAGCTATTTCGCGAGACTAACGGGGCATTTAACGTTGTTCGTCGCCTCGGAATATTTAAATTTCTCGAGCGTTCGTAACGCGCGGAGGGGCGGAGAGGGGCCAACAGGGGACATGTATCGCAAAACAAACCGATACCGAAAACAAAACGAGGAGTTCCACTAATGGAACTAGGGTGTTTCCCTGAATTAATGCCGTTGTAATGGACTCCGAGAATCGAATTTCTTAACGCGAAACAAGTACCTACCGTTAATTCTCCATCTATCGCCTGTATTATAGAATCGGTTGCATACGATTCGACAGTTCATTCCCCACTCTAGAAAGTTTAGATCGAGATATCTGGGTGAGATTATGATGATGCTGTAAATTACTACACCCATTATGATTCGTACATAACATGCATCAAATTAATACATGCCATCGGTTATCGATAATAAGTGTGCGTATATTTAACGACATCTCGTGGGTTATAACGACTTCAATCTCTCAAACCGAAAATTATACGTCGACGGTCGCCTTCGAGGGCGATATCGTAAAACTCGCGTGTAGTCATTAAATCGGACGCGAAATGGTATTTCTCCCCCTCACCTCCCCGTAATATTTATCGACGTATATCGTGATAGACAGTCATTACATCGGTTCCCCAATAATCGTCGATCTTTGTTACTAATCATCGTCATATTAAACCTTTCTGGAATATAGAGATTGGAATTATTTTCATATTATTATAAGATATTTTTTTATGAGTAAGGTAACAGAAACTATCAAGTTATTATCGGTAATCGTTATATTAACAGGTTCTGTTATTTATGTGGAGAATTCACCCTTCAACAGCATAAACGAAATATTACACCGTTAATAGAAAAATCGTACAATCTTTATTTTGAATTAAAAATTACAAATCAAGACAAGTTGTGGACCCCTCACAATGTCTGTGCACGATGTGCTGTTACTTTGAGGAGTTAGATAAAAGGTAAGAGCACAGCTATGTATGTCATTTGGTAGGACTATGATTTGGCGGGAACAAAAGGATCATTCGACAGACTGCTACTTTTATTGTACAAAAATCTTCGGGTTTTCCAGTGAAAATAAGGATAAAATTACCTATCCTAATCTACCTTCTGCCACTTGTCCAGTTCCTCATTCGGAAGCTTTGCCACTACCAAGTCCTATGAATGTTTCGAACCAAGAACATGTTGAAACCGAGATGGAAGAATACATTTTAGAGTTGTCGGACACAGATGAAGAATGTTTGCCATCTCAAGAGGACACGCCTCCTTTAATAAATCAATTGGAATTAAATAACCTAGTTCGAGATCTCAATAAAATCATTTGGTCTAGGTCAGATGGCCGTTTCAATCTATTTTTTGCCAAGCTCTAACAATTCTGTTCAACGACTAGGGATAAACATCGCAAAAAAACCTAGTCTAGAGCTTAAAATTAATAAATTTCAGGCGTGAACGAAATTATTATAAATAACGCTTAAATTATCGATATCAGTTCTAAAATTTACCACGTTCCATCATCATTTTAATGTACGAGCCCCGTCCCGTTTCAATTGGCACACCTACAAAAAATTTTAATTTTACTCAAAACATTTTTTTCTAACTGAAAAATAAAAGGATAACACTCTTAAGACGTTGAACAATATAATATGCTAAATATGTACTTCAAATAAAATATATTAGATAAAAACAAAATTCACCAGTTAACCATTTGTGTCTAATTTGTTCATGCATTCTTAACACATAAAAATTGGTAAAAATCTAGGTAGCTATGAAAGATATGTCAAAACTTCCCAGGGGCGTAGCCAGGATTTATGAAAGGGAGTGGGGGAGCCGAATGGAGTTGTAAGAATAATTTTGCATAGGTTTGTTCTTGGGAGTCTAAGGAATACTTCGTAGATAAGTGGGGGGTCCGTAGGTTCTCCCCCGAGAAATTTTTAAGCAGATTATGCCTCAGAACGCATTTTCGGGATATCTGAAAACCCTTAAGTTGTTTTCCAAAACCTGAAATACTTAGATAAAAATTGCCACTTATGAAAGGCTAGTCGCACTCTCTAGATTTCCAGTGCATATTCAGTGGCAATAAATGGAGCCATACCTTAGTTATTGTAACCTGGTTAATGAGGTGCGTTGATATTGAAGAAACAAAACAATGAAATAACATGACTTTAATAAAATTAATATATTAATAATATATTAATATATATTAACCCTTTGTCACATCTATACCAAAATTAATTTTCTAGAATTGACTGAAAACCTTTTTAAAATATCATGTTTAAAATAATCTTTGATAGTTTTCCTATGGACACTCATAAGACACAGTCCATTCAGACGTTCACCTGTCATTGCGGATCTAAGCCACGATTTTTCTCTTCTCAGAGTGCTAAATGACCGCTCTACAGTGCAGATTGTACATGGAAGAGAGGTAATGAGAAGTGCCTTCTTCGTTGCGGGATAAAACATTTCCGTCTCTTAAACTAGTTCAACATGCTTTTAGAATTCAGTAGATATGATGGCTTAGTCGGTAGATCAGTAGAAATGTAAAAAAATCGATGAATTTTTGCTTTGACACGTCTATCTTTCTAAAATAATCAAAATTTGACTAAAAAGGTCTGGTCCTAGAGGGGGGCCATGGACCCCACCTGCCCATATCTGGCTACGCCCTTGAAACTTCCATTAATTCATCGTTAGGTTATATTGTGGGCAGTAAATATTCTAATTATACGCTGTAGTTATTGTAATTAAATAAACAATGGCAAGAGGTAAAGCAATTGATGAAAAAAGTAGGTCAATAATTGTAAAACTATCGAATGAAAGGAATTCATATTCTGAAATTGGAAAATTTTTGGATATATCAAGGTACAGTGTTAGAAATGTGCAAACCCCGTCATACAAAAGAAAAGCAAACTCACTGATGAGGACAGAAGAGCTTTTTTTTTTTTAATGTGGTGGGTGCTTAGTTGCAGTGACTCCGTAAACTGTATCGCTTGTCTGGCTATCACTGCAACTCTCGCGGTGTAGTTTTTGTATGTGTATGTTGTGTTCAATTGGCTTTGTGACAGCATCATATCGCCTTTTATGATGCCGCGCTGTTAATCACTTTGCTCCCAGCAGCGAATGGCAAGTCGATCCGGGATTAAACTCTCTGAAAAAATGTCACCGTCCCTCCAGAGAATTGAACCCCGGCGCCTATCGTCCTCTCACAACAATAGTCAGCCGCCTAACCACTGCGGCCATCGACCCGTTAAAACGAATAATAAAACAAAATAGTCGTGCTAATTATGGCCAGTTTAGTGTACTATGGAATGATCCTATAAGAAGACGTGTATCAAGATCCACATGTCACAGAGAAGTTAAGAAACTTGGATTTGGGGACGTACAAGGTGACACTTTTGAAATACTAATTTTGTCTTGTGAAATATCTTTTTCTCTAAGGCAAAGAAAAACCTTTATTGACCTCAACACAAAAGAAAAATAGATTGAAATGGGCCAGAGACCATAGTAATTGGGATTTGAAACAGTGGCACGAAATACATTGGAGTGATGAGTCTCGATTTGAAGTCTGTACAGGTGACAATCGGAGTTGAGTCCTCCGTGAAAGACGGGGGACGGGGCTGCGTGTCATACGTCAAAAACTGCATTAAAATGGTTTAAAGAAAATAATATTCCATTGTTAAAATGGGTCTCAAGCAGCCCTTACCTATCGCCCATAGAGAGCTCCTGCAAGATCAGTGGGAGAATTAAAAACCAGGTTTCGAGAAATATCACATGGATTGACGGCACAAGGTTGCCAAGAACTTATAAATACAATGCCCAAGAGAATCCATGCCGTTATCAAAGCTAAAGGCAATGTAAGGCAATGGTAAAGTTTCGTTAATGTTTGTCAAAGGTTGTTCGTCTGAAGTTTATTTATTATTTTATTGTTGGCAAAAAGGCTTGATGAAAAATAAAATAGTTTTCAGATATTTATGAACAGGATTTCTTCTTCTAAAATGTTACTTACTAAAAATTTTATGGGTGTGCCAATTGAAACGGGACGGGGTCGTATACCCGTATGGAAATATTAATTATACTGCAAGATATCATATTAAATAAGACTCTTTCCCAAAAACCGCTTTTTATTCTAGACAGATTTACTAGGCATCAAAACCACCACGCAAGCAGCCTCTATTCAGAACGAAACCGCACAATAATCCCACTTATACGGGAGACCATATCAAAAGCGAATTATCTTTCCCCATACATAATATGCTATAATACATATTACATAATGGAGCATTACGACACAAGGCAAAAAGCATTAGATGTTACGAAGCAAAGCTCTCTACTACCATCCAGCATTCACTGCGACATACTCCATTACCAAGCGCTCTATACACAAAGACCTGAGAGAGAGAGAGGATGTCACGACAGAAATAATAATAGCTTCGCTTAATATTGAAGAAAGAAGGACTTGCACGCCGACGCCACTATGTTAGTGTGCAAGTTTAGTAGAGAAAAAGGGATGGAAGATCTGGAAGATATAAGTGTAGACAAAAAGGAAGTCTCTTCTTTTCTGCGTCTACATAATAAGAACAAATTGTTTCTTGGGTTTGGCGAGGCGCTAATAACGATATAGGAAGGGATCGTGATACGAGGAGACTTCTGTTTGAACTCGTTTAGAAATAGCAACTGGAAGAGAGGTTCTTGAGAGTATTACAGGTTATAGTGTCGTCGGTGGTTGTGTTCTGTTCTGCTTGATAACGCAGGAATAGTAAATATAAGGGAAAATAGGGTTTCATCTGCAATAAAAGGAATTGAAATGCAAATTGAAATATTATTTTAGCATTTAATGGTGGATGTTGAATGAATTGCGGAGAAATCAACAAAATAATTTGATTACAAACTTTTATGGCTTATTGTCCACAATGACAAATCAAAAACAAACGACTGCAGTAGATAAAGGAAAGGACTACACAAGACGAGGCAAAACAGTTCAATACATTTGCCCACAATAAAAGCAACAATTTCATGTCTTAGTTTAAACAATCCAATTCTTTATTTTTAATGTAGGTCTAGAATTGTGCAATGTTTTGTAGAGGCACTTTTAAAATCAGGATAATCCATTTTTCTGTTGGCAAACTCGTCCGTTCAACGCTTCAAGGTTTTTAAGAAGAAGAGTGACAACAATTCCTTTATTGACAGGATTATATTTAAAAGCCATAAACATCGTTCTTTTAGATAAATTTATGATGCTGCCGAGATTCAAGACTTCTTTGAATCCATCACAAAGCTTCTTCAGAATTGAACGTCTCAACAGCTAATTGAGGATTTACGGTCTTATATTGGGTGATCCTCTCCAAGGATTTTTCATCGTCTCATCCTTCAAAGTACTTTTCAACTTGTGCGGACAGTATACACTCTTTATGTTTGTAATCAATCCAAAGAGGACTCCTTCTTGACAAACTTGCACCTTCTCTGGTTGAATAACTATCACTTCTTCTATTTTTTTTTTCTTGTGATTACTTTTTCTGATCATTGTCTGCAATTTTATCCACGGTTTGTGTTTGAACCTTGAAGTTGAAGGCTTTGAAGAACCTTCCACTCCATAAATTGTTGTTTTATTCGTCGATCCGGTGGTTTGACTCTTTTTTTAAACAATCGATCATAATTCGATATCCCAATAATCTTCTTGTGGTCGTTCGTCCTCTTTCTAGGACTGGACTTACCCCCCATCGCTGAGGTGCACAATTGAGTCTAATGGAAAACGTTTAGCCGTCATCAATATGAAGGGCAAGATAAGTTAATAAGTTATAACGAAGATAATGATCGTGGAATCGTGGAGGCA
Source organism: Holotrichia oblita (assembly GCA_023690525.1). Classification (NCBI taxonomy): domain Eukaryota; kingdom Metazoa; phylum Arthropoda; class Insecta; order Coleoptera; family Scarabaeidae; genus Holotrichia; species Holotrichia oblita. The sequence goes on along the minus strand of CM043016.1, from coordinate 7,838,519 downwards.
TACCTTCTTATCCCTTGACGTGGAATTCTATACGGGCTCTATAGTAGTGGAAATTCGGTTGGTCCTGACGTGTGGGCAAGACTGTGCAGGGGCCAAGGTATGTGAGGCGCTCTACGACGAGGTTGTCAGACCTCGATACCCTTTCAAGGATTCTCAAGCGTGCTGCAATAAGATTGGAATACCCAGGTCCTGGTGGATTTGGACGTTTCTCTCATGGAGTGGATGTGATCTAAGGATTCTATTTTTAGCGGAACTAGACCATACGAGGCATCTCAATAATCTGAAGCTAAGACAACAATATGCGTACCAACACAGCAAATCAACAGAACTACCACTGGATCATTTAAATAGAAGACTAGAAAAACCATAGATGACAAAAAGATAGCAATGTCCGTCTTTTTGGACATAGAAGGCGAAAAGTAGGAGTTCAATAACGCTACAACGCACTCAACAGAACTCTTGATTTAAATAGAAGCACTATGCAAGAAGAGGTACTGCACCCACTCTTTGTCGGTGGGTAAAAACTAGTCTGGAAAACAGGGTGATTATATCTACAATAGATGAAGCCACAATAATGGAAAGGCCTGGGGAGGCTGCCCACAATACTCTCACTTCTACTGTGGACAAACCTAGTTGATGAGCTGCTAGAGGAACTATCTGTTAACCTGGCAATCATAGTGACGGGAAAATTTGCAGGAGTGATTTCTGAACGAATGTAAAGCCCTAAATACGGTGAGCAATTGGTGCAATCAAGAAACGCTGCCAATTAATGCCATGAAGACACAGATTGTCACATTCACAAAAAAAGAGACCCAAGGGGGCTCAAACCAGTTATAGATATATCACTGGCTAAGGAAGCAAAATACTTGGAGGTTACCTTTGACCAAAAACTCACCTGGAACACACACATACAAAAGATATGTAATAAATAAATCTATAGCCATTGGTAGATGCAGAAAACTATGTGGAAAAAGCTGGGAATTAAACCCCAAAATGGTTATGGTTATTATATCCAAAGAAGATTATAACATATGGGTCAGTGATATGATGGCCAAGGACCCAAAAGGCCGGAGTAGTAAGGCTCCTAAATGGTGTACAAAGACCAGCATGGATGTGCATCACGGGGGCCATAAGAACTATTCCAACATCGACCATGACCAAGATGCCCCGACCAGAGTAGGAGCGTCCATGCCACTCATTGGACCTATACCATCGTGTGGAACTTTGAAAAGGAAAATAGCCAAAACCATGGAGAAATGAATCTCTCGAATGGTGGAAAAGCTCTCCCGAACAGAGGTAAGCTGAAGAATTCATCAAAGAATACATGTCTAAATACACTGATGACCTTTTGAACAAAGGCAGGAGAACGGTCAGGTCTACTAACAGGACATAACAGTCTCAATAAGCATATGAGTAATCTTGATCTCGCAGAAAACGCTATTTGCAGAATCTGTCAGACAGAAGAAGAGACCTCGCAGCACATCTTGTGCCAATACGAGGGATTTTAGCCAGATTGGCTCTAGAGTGTATTGGCGAACCATATCCAGATAAACCCGACAAGGCTAGAAGAAGAGGAAGTATTCATTTAAAAACAAAATTCTCAATGTTAAAAGCGTAGATGGGATCATCCTGATGTTGCGAAATTTAAAATTATTTAAACAAAAACCGCTCTGGTAATACGACAGAACTATTTAACCGAATTCCATCAATCTAATTAGATTTTCAAAACAATTATAGGTCAAAGCTATAAATCAATTCGACGTTAACGCCAAGATAAGGTGTGGGGACCTTCCAAAACTATTCCTCCTACTAAATTATCGACCACGCAGTTAGAAGTGATATACGACGATTATATTATTCACGTTAGTAGTTTGTGTTAATGTGAGAAACGACAATATATAATGCCGGTGTGGAGTTGGAGCAAGTTTCCGCTCACAGATAATGATCGGAACATCGAAGTCAACCGCGAAACTATAAAGCGAAGATAATCGAAAATCTAAATCTATGAAGGGAAATCCCTAAAAAGTACTCGGTAGAAAATCTCGACATACTATTTACAACAAAACCTGATGAAAACTGTCCGAGACATTTGCCCGAGGAGACTAGTGAATTCAAAAGGAAACTGAATCAATTTTAAAAGCGTCTTATATAGAACGATGAACAGAGAAAGTTGTCTTATGGACTAAAAAATAAATAAATAAATAAAATCAAAACTCGAACCCGATATAAAGGCGTCAAAACACTCACACAAAAATACCCAGAGTCTTAATTACATCCCCTAGTTTAATATTGCGTGACGCAGCACATCCCAAACTGAATACTAATAAGGTCCTCGTGACGACGACTTCAGTTACAATAGAAGGAAAAACAGAAGGAGAAAAAGAAAGAAAATAGTAAAGGACGTCCTCTGATAACCTGAAACCGTGATGATGAAACGTTCGCAGCTTTACGACCGCCTAGTAGTAGCAGCAAGAGAGATACTACACCATTTTTTCCCCCCCAGTTTCTTTTTACTGAAGTAGAGATGGCGACACTGTCGTTTCGTTCGTCGAGGACGTAGAATTGAGATTCTGTCTTCGGATATATTTATGTATTTTTGCGTCAAACTAAAGGAGAAAGGAGGTCATGAATATTCAAAAGAGGGAGTTGGAACACACACAAACGCACGCGAAAAAGAGAGGGAGAGAGGAATAGATGGGATTTAGGGTTTTTGTTTTGCCAAATATGTAGCTGTTTAGATATGGCTTTTATTTAGTTAATATAATACGTGTGTGGGTGTGGTATGTTGTTTTTTTTTTGTTTTTCTTCATCTCTCGCTTCCGGTTTAGTTCCTAGGGTGTCATGATTGGTTCGATGGAAAAAATTTCTGGAGCAAATTTGTGGTAATTTTGCAACTATTTACTTAATTAAATACTGGCTGCTACTTCACCTGATTTGATATCCTAACAACACCAGAAGAGCAATCAAAATATGAAGAGGTTATTACAAGAGAGATGGGAAGTAGTTTGGAAAGGGGAGACATTGTAGAAAAATTGACAGAGTTTAAAACGATAATCGAGAGGGCTGCTAAATCGGGTATCAAAGAGGAAAGAAAAGAAAACAAAACATGGTTTGACGAAGAGTGTAAGAATGAATTAGAAGTTAGGAGGAAATTAAGACTGAAGATGCTAAAAGAAGAAACGGAAAATGTAAAAACTAAGTCTATGAAAAAAAAAACGGCACCAATGTTTAGCGTTCGTAGATGATGTAATGTTATCAAGAAGTTGAGAAGAACTAGTAAGGGTAACTAGAAGATTAGAAGCAAAAGCAAAATATTTAAGAATACACACTAACATCCCCAAGATTCGGGGGAAAGAAGTTCAGGTGCAGAAATGGAGCAAGAAAAGTATTTTAGGACTCATAGCTCTTCTTGGTTGTATCATGCGACGAACTATAGGGTTGTCGTGGTGGGTTGCTTTTTGTAACGTACTGGCTGTTCGTTGGTAGATGATTTGGTCTACAGTCTGCATGTTTATTTCCTTAAACAACATGTCCTTGGTCATATATCGCGGCTATCTTCTGCTTGATCTTTTGGATATTGTGTTTAAATTTTAGCCGGCTGTGGAGGGTAACTCCGAGATATTTCCCTTGATCAGTCCATGGTATCCTTGTCTTGGCGATGTGCAATTCGTCAGGTCTCTTCTCGGCGAGAACAGGATTGCTGTGGTCTTTTTCGCGTTTATTTTTATACGCTAGATTGTGAACCATTTGAGAAGGATGTTGATACCTTCTTGGATTTTGTCGTACAGTGGTTTCATTTGCCTGTGACTGTAGTAGATTGCCGTGTCATCAGCAAACTGGACAATTTGACAGATCTTCGGTCTGAGTCTGTCCGAAGTGCAAGATGTTGAATAGAAGGGGCCCCAATACTGATCCTTGGGGTACTCCAGCCTGTATTTGTTTTAGCGCTGAGGTGCAGTCGTTGATTTTTACTGAGAAGGTGCGGTTGGATAGATAATGTCTTAATAAATTGGTAAGGGTGGCTGGTATTCTGTGCATCCGCATATTTCGTATGCCAGACCCGGTCGAAGACTTTTTCGATGTCTAACATGATCGCTGTTGTAGGTGTGGTCATGTTCATGTGGCTTGTGATGTGTTCGGTGATTCGAATAAGTTGTTGCGTAGTTGAGTGTTCATGTCTGAATCCAAACTGGAAATCGGGGATGATCCTTTTTTTCAATTATTGTTAGTAGTCTCGCGTATATTACCCTTTCTAAAACCTTGCTCAGGTCAGAGAGCAGGCTGATGGGGCGATATCCTTCCGGTTTGTCCTTGGGTTTGCCGGGTTTGTGGATGACTATGATGTTGGAATGGCTGCTCTTCGGTTCTCGGGTTCTCTGCCGTGTAGAAAAGTTGTGGTACTTGACGTTTCGATCATCTTGTCGTGATCTTCTTCAGAAGTGAAGTGACTGGTTGGTCGTGCGTTGCTTGAGGCGTGACCGTTCCGGTCTGTTGTTTTTTGTTAATTTCCTGGCAACGTGCTCGGATGATGTTGATGGCTTCTTTTGCTGGGATATTCGTGAACAGTGACTTGACGTCGAAGCTGACTAGAACGTCGTCCTCCTCCATTTTCACATCGTTCACTTTTTCGAGGAAGTGAGCAGAGTTCTTGATGTATGTCTCTGTTTTCCCCACCAGCGGTTGTAGGCTCTTGGCCAGGTACTTGGCTAAACGATGCGTAGCGGATCCCACTGCTGATACTATAGGTCTCATCGGATTTCCCTCTTTGTGTATCTTGGGCAGTCCATATAATCTTTGTGTTCTGGAGCCCGTCTTGATGATGTACCGGTGTAATTTTTTAGGTATTGATGATGATTTAACTGCTACTGATAGTTTCTTTTCCAGAACTGCTGTCGGATCTTTCTTAAGTTTGCGATAAGTAGAATCTTGCAGTAATACTTGGATCTTGTCTTTGTAGTCTCGTGTGTTCATGATGACTGTGGCGTTCCCTTTGTCTGCAGACATTATGGTGCGGTCTTTGTCCTTCCTCAGTTCCATGATGGCTCTTCTTTCCTCTCTAGACAAGTTTGAAGTAGGTGGCTTAGCTGATTTCAGGATGTGTCGCGTACTTGATCTGATCTCCTCTATTTCTCCTGCTGGTAGCGTTCTGATGGATGTTTCTATGGCGCAGATGATGTCTTCCTTCGGTATCTCTCTTGGAGTGATGGCAAAGTTTAATCCTTTTGCTAGAACTTGTTTCTCTGGCCCTTGAAGTGGTTTTGAAGATAGATTTATTACTACTCGGTCTTGATCTAAGGTTGAGCTTGGTGGTCTGATTTTCTGGTGAAGTTGCGTGAATTTTGCCTTCTGTTTCTTGGCGGCTGCCTCCGCTTGATGTCTGGCCTTGTCTGTAGTTAGGCGATCAATGCTAGTCCATATGTCGTTGTTCAGCGTGTTGCTCAGGTGCAAGTGTAGTTCGTATAAACTATTCCCCACCGTATTAAGTTGGGTTCGGGTGTAGTGTAGTGTATCCTGTGTTTAGTTTTTGTCCTTTCTTGTTCCTAGTTCTGGAGTTCCAATTTTGGTGTTTGGCCTTTAGATCGCCTGCCAGTATTGTTGGGATTTGTGTGTTGAAGGTCTACTTCGTCGATGTCTACATTAGGTGAGCTGTATGCGGCGTGGAGGTTGATAGCTCTTTTGTTAGTATGTAACTGAATTGCAGTGGTTTCCATGGTTCAAGACGGCTGTGTTTTATGCGGTTTTTTAATATCGCTGAAAGAGATACGAATCCAGAAGAAGAAACTCGCTTCGTAGGGCTTAGTACTACCTCTACTAACAATTGGCGTCAGTCGTTTATTCCCTGCAGCGAATAATGCACATCGCAACGTATGATGTGGCTAGACAATAAAATGTAATAAGTGAACTGAAGCACTGAACTGGATACATTTTCATAAACATTCTAATATATATGAACCCAAATTTGGGGTTTCCTTATTTGTTAACGCAAGGCAACGATTGGTAACATGTTGAGGTTAATTAAACACGTTGGCTGAATTAAGAAAAGAAGTTTGGAGTCTGTTAAGACATTGCAGTCAAAATATGATCAAAAATTGACATTACAATAACCGTTTCAGAGCCGCATCCATACATTCTCTCTACATATATCGTGATAATCAGACATAACAGCAAGTCAAAATGGTTGTCTATCTCACATGTATAACCGCAGGATATTAAATTTCCACTGAAACGCATATTAAACTCTATATATATGTATATATATAACGATCGTATATATAATCACCGCGTGTAAAACCCATTCACGCCGACATAAACAACATTAAACATATACAAAGCAACCCATTATAATTGATTTTCCACTTTCCTAAACGATTTCCTCCACAATTCACGCGGCAGCAACAATAATTCAACAACAAGGAACAGCTTCCAATTGCTCATTAGGTAATCCTCGTCTATATCTATATATATATATCACATATATATATATATATATATATCACCGTAAAATGCAAATTACACCCTTATCCAATCAATCGTCCCGAAATAAACTGGCGCTCCTCCTAACATCCCTCCTGTAATACGTATAGGTACCGCAAACTCCCTTGTTTCTTCACGCCGAAGACAGAAAACAAATTAGAAAAGAGAGTTTTCGAGCGCGATGGGAGAAGGGTGAGGGAACATCGGTATTAGCGTCAATCCGTCTTCTCTCCGTTGTAATAGTAAGTCTCCGTAACATCAAGTCTGATGTTGATGGCTTGTAGTTAGTCTAGAATATATTCGGTTGCGTTTTAGGTTTTAGGGTGGTAATGATAGAGGACCCTTCAGTTTCACGCTAGCGTGAAATATGGAAGCCGCGACGTCGAGCGTCGAATTCGTATTGCGATGGTTAAATCGGTCGTAACACCGATCAAAGAGGTTCAATATTAAAATGCATTCGGATGATGCGCAAGCGCAAGCGGGAGATGGTGGATCATCTTGTACAACACTAAAATTAAATATGTTTAAACTTGCGCCGGCTTGTCAGTATTAAATCCTAAGTTATTAATCGGGAACGGATATTAAATAGGTTTTCTCGCGGTTAATTAACAGCGGAAACATCGTCCAATATGTATGGAGTTTGCGAGAGCCGTAACGATGAAAAACAGACGCTTCAATAAAACACTTTGATAAGGGTCGGACTCCTCTCTCGCAACGTCTACCTACCATCGTCGGTTAAATAATATTCGGTTTATATATTCGGGGACATTTATCTTACCCGACGTCGACTGAGCGCCGCATACACTGTATATGTTAGTTCGGTCTTAAGTTTATATAGTATGTCAACCCTCCTGTATTAGGTGCACCTATTACAGTTGATTGGAAAGGAGAATCGTAGTCGAGATCCTCCCTTAAAGATTGTTTTTATTTAAAAGCCGACAAAGGGAACAAGGTTGTTATTTTAGATAAAGAGGACTACTATGATCGGGTTAATGACCTGTTGAGTAGTGGTCCTTTTAAGTCAATTTCAAATGATTAGAGACGTCAACAATGTGTTTAAAGCTTGTATCAACTTTGTTACTGCCGATGATAGACGTAAGCTACAAGTTTCCAATCCCGTTATCCCTAAATTATATTGTTTACCTCAAATTCACAAAGCTGGCAAGTCGGTAAGGCCAATTGTTTTGGCAATTGACGCACCGACTTGTAAGGTTTCCAAATGGCCAACCAATGAGTTTAATAATTTGCCAATACAGCAACCTAGTTTTGCAGTAAAAAATTCGTTAGAATTTATTAAAGAAATTCAAAATATTCAGTTGCTGGAGGGTGAAATATTGATTTCATTTGATGTTAGTTCTCACTTTCCTAGTGTACCGATTCCAGACACCTTGACATACCTCAAGGACTTGTTGCTTCAAAATAGTTTGAGTCAACAATGTGTCCAGGAATATATTCGCTTAACTGACATCTGTATGAAACAGAACATTTTTCAATTCAACGGAAGTTTTTATGAACAGCTGGAAGGAACGGCAATGGATCGCCCTTTTTGGCTAACCTTTTCATGAGCCGTTTTGAAAAGGACTTAGAATCTGAGAGCGAATACTTTCCTAGGATTTGGTTGAGGTATTTGGATGATATTTTCGCTATATTTGATACCAAAAAATGCAATATTGACGATTTTCTCAATAGATTAAATAATCGGTTCGAAACCATAAAGTTCACTTGTGAAAGAGAAGAAAACGGTCAGCTACCCTTTCTAGATACTTTAGTAATTAGAAATAACAATAGATTAGAGTTTGACGTGTATAGAAAGGAAACCAGTACACTTCGCTACATTCCTTCAGATTCCCATCATTGTGTTCAACACAAAATGGCAAGCCTGAATTTTTTTGGTCCACAGACTTCTCACTTTTCCCTTGAACAAGGCGAGGTATGAGAAAGAGCTTAAAATTATAAAAGATGCGGCTAAGTGTAATGGTTTCCAGCCTCAGCATATCTATAAGTTAATTAGGAAGTTTAATTATAAGAAAACTGTGAAAGAATCTACGACTTTTCGAGAGGATGTTAAAGCTTCACCCGTTGTGACCCTCCCTTACGCTCCCTTTATCACTAAAGGTTTGAGTAAAATCTTCAAAGAGCTAGATCTCAGAATAGTTTACAGTTTTGGGACTAGTTCTTTGATTATATATCATTAGATTGACCAAGTCCATTGCGTGTTACAATAACCACAAAAGTTACCAAGAGATGTCGCATAAATAAACAATTTGCTTATTAATATATATTTCAGCTTAGCATACAACCGACATACCTCATGCGCTATCTATTAATAATAATAATAATAATAATAAGTTTATTGCCCAACAGAAACAATTTCCATTAACAGGACAATTCAGATAATACAAAAAGTATAAAAAGAAATAAATACAAACGAGCAGTAACAATCAAATGGGGAAAACAGTATATAAAAAAGCATTACTTATTCTCAACATAAATCAGAAAACAGAAATATATAAGAATGATTGTATAAGAATGATTATATAAGAATGATTATTTGAGCAGCTATATTATAAAGTTTTTTTTAAACAAAGTTGTTATACATATTAGCAGTTACGTTTCTAATCACGCCCAAGGAAGAGTGATATATATCACAGTGCACGGAAATAAAGTTAAAATTTGAGCATATGGTGTAAAGGGGAGACTTTTTCAAGACATTGGTTCGAGGAAATGGGATACAGAAGGCGTTAGACTGACGAGCCCCGAGTCGAGGAATGTGAAACTGAAGTTGTTGCAGCAGCATGGGACAGTCGATGTTATTATGGCATAGTTTATATAGGAAAGATATACCGGAAAGTATGCGTCGAAAGTTGAGTGATGGTAGATCAATCCGCGATAATAGTTGAGTCTGATCCATGTTCGTTTCTGGATAGCGTCTATCTATACGAAACCAAGTAAATTTAGCAAATCTACGCTGCACCATCTCTAACTGCCTCTTGTGTACTAAGTAATAGGGGTTCCAGACTATAGCAGCATATTCTAAGCGAGATCTCACGAAGGTGTAATACATGGCCATCAAAGCGGTAATATTAGAAAAAGATCCACAGGTACGTATTATGAATCCAAGTAATTTCCTGGCAGTAGCGGTAATATAAGCAACATGTTGCGCAAATGTGAGTCCCGCATCGAACAATACACCCAAATCCTTAATTAGTTCTACACGCTCTAGGATGGCTTCTCTTAAGCTGTAGTCAAAAATGACCGGAGCTGACACACGTGTAAAAGTAATCATTTTGCATTTCCGGGCATTGAGTGCTAGGTTGTTGTCCTCACACCATTGAGACACTCTTTCCAAATCGGCCTGAAGAAGTACGCAATCCTCCAAGCTCGAAACCTCGCGGAACAGTTTCAAATCGTCAGCAAACATTAAGGCTTCGGAAGTTATAGATGTTAAAATATCATTAATGAAAATGATAAATAATAACGGTCCGAGATTAGACCCCTGAGGAACGCCGGAGGAAGCAAAGTACTCATCGGAAGTGTAGCCATTGTAAAACACTGACTGACGCCTGTTGTAGAGATAGGATTCAAAAAAAGTGACAAGGGACGTGCTAAAACCAAAAGAACTTAATTTAATAGGAATAATAGAATGATCAAGGCGATCAAAGGCCTTGGAAAAGTCCAGGTATAAGGCGTCAACTTGACACCGTGAATCTAAGGCGCGTGACAAGAACTGGGTGAACTGGCATAAGTTGGTTACAGTAGAGCGCTTTTCGGTAAAACCATGCTGAGCAGGAACAATAAACGACTTGACGGCAGGGTAAATTGCAGAATAAAGACATTGCTCAAATATCTTTGCGAAGTTCGATAAAATTGCGATTGGACGGTAGTTAGTTATGTCACAGGAATCGTCGGACTTGAATATTGGCACAATACGGGCCATTTTCCATACATCAGGAAAAGATGATGTGCTTAAAGCTAATTCGAAAAGCTTAGCCAAAGGATATGCCAGAACACGATTGCAATCCTTAATAAAGAAAACTGGAATTTGATCGTGACCAGAACTACAACTATCTTTAAGTCGGATTATCGACTTCACGATCTCATCCTCAGAAAAAACGGTAATATTAAGGCAGGTATTCACGTTGTGATGATTCTGATGGTTAGGTGCAAAGGACGGTTGCGTAAACACACTACCAAAGTATCTCCCAAATCCATTAACAATCATTTGCGGATCATCCAGACTCTCACCGTCCAACACCATACGTCCAGGAATTCTACTCTTCTGTCGTTTGTCCCGGACAAAGGACCAAAATCGGTATGGATTGGTGGAGATGTTATTTTGTACATCATTTAGGTAATTTGAGTACGCTTCAGCTATCTGTCTTTTCACAAGTGAACGTAGTCTTCTAAATTGCTGAAGTGCGTTAAAGCAGCGAAATCTACGGTAAGTAGAGAAATATTTATATTTAAGTTTAACGTTTCTTATAATTTCAGGCGTGTACCATTTTGGAAAATTGCGCCTACGAGGAAGAAACCTGGGCACATAAATGTCAAGCAAAGAGTATAACTTTTTGTAGAAAAGTTCACAGGCTGCATTCACATCGTCACAAGCATCCAAAAAGGACCAATCAGTATCATGTACTGCTTGATATAAGTTTGGAAAGTCAGCTCTTCGGAAGTTATATGCATGGGCATCATTTTTTGGGAAATCGGGTGTCGTAGTGAAATTAGACGAGAACTCGATCAGGAGAGCGGGATGATGTACATCTTCACGCACAAAGGGGGAAAGATCCCTAATAACATTACAAGATACACTTGATATAACAAGGTCCAATAGCCGTGCATTATCATTAAGTATTGAGTTATATTGCGTTAGATTGCCAAAGTTAAGCATGTTAGAAATGAGTTGGGATTTCGTGTCATTTACAATATTAGAACTAAAATTTGTGCAATTGAAATCGCCTACAAGTATTATATTGGAGTAATTAGACAAAAGCTGCTCAAAAACATCAAAAAATTGTTCAAGACAAACACAATTAACATCAGGAGGTATATATAACACAAATATGAAAAAACACTTTATCCTTAAATATAAATTTACCACTAAGAATGTCTATAGACGGAAAATCAGCATGAATGTCAGTAATATCCAAAGTAAAAACGTTGTAGTCGTTTCTATAAGCAAGCAGAACGCCTCCTCCACGAGAGCGACCAATAGCTCCGAATCTTCTGTCACACCTGATCACCTTGTATGTTGGGGGAAAAGTTCACAACTGTCAATGTCCTCTGAAAGCCAGGTTTCAGTCAGACAAATAATATCAAAAGATGATGGAGAAATAGCCGCATGGAATTCGCTGACTTTAGATCGTAATCCACGAACATTTTGGTAGTAAATAGTTGTAAAATCTCTGTTGGGCTTGATTAGTTTAAAGAAATAATCTTTGGTACACCCCTCACATACTTAATCGCTAGTCGTTCACCATTAGCAACACGTTGATCCAAGTCCATCCTCAACTTCTTAAAATGTTGGATCTGGCGGGGAGTGCGATCACTCGACAATCGGAGGTTTTCGAAATCTTTTAAATTGCGAAGTTTCTTCGAATTTCTAAGGGCATGCCGAACAAGTTAAGGAGAATCAAGCATAATCTTAATAGGTCTAGGACGTGGCCGTGTCGGATCGAGTCTACCCAACCGAGAAACTCGAAAGTTGCTATTTACCGATACTTTGTCGAGGACAGTCGCCACCACATTACGGTCGCCGCCGTTGTCGGTAGTACCAGTATCCACTTCGGTTACTCCATACATGATAAGACTGCATTTTCTCGATTCTCTCTCCTGAATCTCCTGAATCAAATCCTCAAAGGTATCCTCGGAAATCGTTGAGACGGGAGCGGTGGATAAAGCTTTCAGGTCCAAAATTTCATTTCTTAAGGAAACTATAGCGGCTTTTAAATCGGTGATGTCATCGCCCAAATCAGCACAGCTTACACAGGACCACCTGAGACCACGTTTGGTCTTGATTGTTCGTACTTCAGTCGACGAAAGATCAACACAGCCATGGTAATAATTCTTATTGCATATATAGCAACGTAGAACTTTACAACAACAACAAGTGCCCATAACTAACAACAGTAATATCGCAGAAAATGATTTTCTCCCATGCATGTTAAAAAATCACAATAGAAATACGAAAACTGTGACAAAATTACTACACTTATAAGTGATGTAAAATATGCTGGCTATTTTGTGTGGATTTCACAACTGCAAAGCATTTGTTTTTATATTAATGTAACTCAATTATTGATTGATTGCATATTTCTCGATGTACGTAAAAAAATCACTGCGATAGAAAGCATGAAAAGAGAAATTTACAACTATGTTGATTTTGATAATTGGTATAGTGAACTTTTAAATAGAGGTAGTGCAAACGGCCCTAAGACAATCATTTGTAGAAATATAAAAAACAATTTATAGTAGTAAGTATTTTATAAGTATACATCTGAGAATAGGGGAAATCGAAAAGTTTCTAGAATAAATATGAATATGTTGTCCTAAAAATATCATTGAGACTTACATATTTAGCTTGACTAAAGCTATAAATCCAGAGACTACAGTGTCACAACAACAATAACAACAAATAAGAATTCAAAAGCATGTATTCAAACGAATATAAGTAATTAAGATGTTAAAACTTGAACATGACAAAATTCTTCACACATGCATTACATTTTTGAGTTTATTTCCTGTTACATCGCGTGGATACCCAGAAACAACTTTACACTGTTTAAATTTCAAGCATGTAAAGCAATGATTTAATGGTAGCAGGCGATGAAAACTGCAATCTCCACTAATGAAAGACACAATGTCAGGAATCTTTATAGCTCTATGTGCAATGCTTTGCCATAACTTCTTCTTACAGTGGCTCACAGCTTATTTGATGCAGTGCCTATTTTAAATATGACTAATAATGGATAATTTAAAAAATAAAAAGAATATTAGCACAAAATTGCAACAACATTTATCAATAATATATCTAATTTAACTAAGAAACTTCTTTTATTTTACACAAGTGCTGTTTAACAATATAAAAATTAGAAATAAAAATACTGCTAAATATTATGGCACAGCTTATTTGATACAGTTCCATTCAAACTTAAAAATAATATAGGTAATCTATTGATTTTGCACTACTTTTAATATTTGGGATGATCTCTTTAGTTTTATAATAATTCCAGCAGCGTCTTCTTCAACTTTTCGCGGCTGGATTTTCAATTATGTTCACCCATTTTTCTGCACTTTGCAACAAATTCTTGTTGAGTATATTGAGGTACATATTTTTGTCCATTATTATTCCCTCAATAAATTCTAAATTTCCAACGCCAGATGCATTCATACAGGCCCAAACCATCATACTTCCTCCGCCATGCTTCACTGTGGCTTTGAGGTTCTCCTTCTTTCATTCGGTGTTGGGTTTCTGCCACATATAGGACATGCCATCGGACCCAAAAATGTAGAACTTGGACTCCTCTGCGAAAATTACAGTGTTCCAAAAGTCAGCGTCCTTGGTAACATGCTCGTTAGCAAAGGTAAGGCGGCTTTGTTTACGAGCTACTCGGCCATTAAAGTCATGGTCGCGAAGCGCACGATGAATGGTTTCAGCACTGCATGACTTTCCTAATTCATGTTGAACTTCAATAGCTAGTTTTGGAACCGATAACTTCGGGTTTGCTTTGATTTTCCGAACAATGTATCGCTCGTCAGATACATTTATTTGGTGCACTTCTTCGCTTATCTTTCACCCGATTATCATCTACAAAACGTTTAATAATATGCTGCACTGCAGACGCACTCAGATTGACCATCTGAGCAAATTTTCAGGACGATTGCCCCAATTTATAATGATATAAGAGCCGTTTACGCTGTTTTTACAGTTGTACGGCGATCCATCGTTTTAAATTTAAGTCGTGTATTAGCTAAAATTTAATTACTTGTTATTTCTATTAATTATAATTGCAACCTCCCATTGTGCTAAACGTGCCAGTGTATATTTGTGAATGCGTTTACAAACCTGCATCAAAATTTTATCGATACTCTTTTTATTTTTTTTTAATTATTGGGACTTATATGTATTTTAAAATAAGTACTGCATCAAATAAGCTGTGAGCCACTGCATGTTTAATGCGACCAAAGCAGTCTTGCAAATTTTTAATCAAAATAGAAACAGCATTATTAAATAAATCTGTAGTTGCGAATAATGTATATATGTTCATAAAATGGAATATATAATTTATGTATACATAGAATTAGCAATTCTTCGGTATTTTTTAGAGTGGACGATCTATCCACAGAGGCGGACATGTAGTTTTTTTGAGGGTCCACTGTGCCAAATATCCAGCAAAGTATCGAACACTGCAATCCTCTAAAGTAATTATTTCTGTAGATTTATACTAACATTGATTTTGTTTTCTAACTAATATATTTACTGTGCATTTTTTAATTTTTTTTTTATTTTAACTCATACATGTATGTTATGTAACCTACAAATGATATCCCAAAGCAATTTTTCAAATAAAATATCACGAAATAGGAAATCGATATATTTTTACTTTGCTTGCAATTTTTATGAGCAGGTGTTCGCGTAAAAAGCGACAAATAAAACACAGATACATATATTATATCACTCTATATTATCACTCTGAACTTACTACGTTTTTCTCATTTTCTCATAATTCTATCAATCGCAATAACGCCACCTATTAAGTAAAAGTATAAATACATCAAGCTATTCAGTGAGATATCGGTTTGCCGCCTAACTAGACGAAAATGTTTTGATGTAAAGTACAAGTGGCGGGCTCCTGGTGGCCGCATCAAAAGCTCGACTTTAAAGCGCAATTCTTTTCTTATGGGAATGGTGAATCTAATTATATATAATCAAAGAACTAGTTTACGAAGTCTCATCGGTAACCCTAAAGATAAAATACAACCTCTAGAAAAATCAGGTATTAACGAAATCAATTGTAAAGATTGTAATCAAACAAATATATTGGGCAAACCAGGAGAGCAGTCTCAACTAGATTCAAAGAGCATATGGCTCATCTTAGATTTAATAGAATTGAGAAATCGAGCGTTGCCCAACACATTTTTGAAACAGATCACAACATCGATCATACGAATGTTAAATTAATTAGACAAATAAACAATTGTAAGTTTCTAAATGTTTCCGAAAGTTTAGAAATATATAAAAATAAGTCATGTGTAATGAACTGTGACAACGGCCCAATCCCTCATTCGTCATTGTTTTCGTTAATCGGAAATTAATGATGCGTATCGGATTGAGCGTCCATAACATTTAGGTTATCTGTTATTTGTAGATTTTATTTTAATTTAGTTTTATTATCGCCTTGATAATGACAGCATTGCTGTTGAAACGCGTCGGTGTTTTAGTTAAAACTTGTTTGGTGTTTAGTGGGTTAAAGTGTTTAGTGTTCTACTTCTGCACCAAGAGATCCAGTGAAGAACTCCCTTAAAAAAAGCGAGACAAAAAATGATAACACTAAAATGCCGCAATCGGATCACGTGGTTTCGATCTATCCGACGTCGCGACGTCGGATAGATCGAATGTAGGTACTTTCATCATCAACAGTTTTGCGTTCTAAGTCGTTGAATTGTTTTGAAGATGCTCCGCAGACATAACATTTCAAAGTTGATACAGTTCCTGTAGCAGCATTACACACCTTACCGTCTATCATCGTGAACATCATGGAATGTTCAACAGACACATCAACATCAATTTTAATAGGCTTCAAATTCTTGATCTTTTCTTCTATGTAATTAATCTCATCCCGAGTGATATCAGTAGATTCCTTCACAAACCTAATCCTTATGGGTCTGCAATATCGAGGGGAAGATGGAATAGGATTTTGCCATAATATTTTTTTATTTGTTCCGCAATTTATCCGTAATGGAACTAATGAGCTCTGAAATATGTTTGCATCGCAGCCAGAATCACTTAAGAATTTCTGTTTGAATTGAGACTGTTGCGATCCATCACAACCCCATTTCGTCAACAATTGCATGGTTGCTCGCTCATTTTTGCTGAAAGTGGTTACTACGTCTTGTAAGTGCAGAATCAACCTTTCCGTAGTGTGGTCTAGAAGATCTTGTAAATTAATTTCTGCATAGGTGTCAGTAATAGTGTATGACTCTGGCTTAGGATAGCACAATGCTTTGGCCGCTTGCAGTTTGCTATAGCAGGGATATTGTTTCGTACGCATAATATCGTACTGTCTCCTCGAAAGTCCTGCTTCAACAAATCTAGATAGAGCTTCCAATGTCGACAATTTTTCTTTTCCTTCCATAACACTTTTAGAATAGGCCTTCTTGTATTTCGTAGCACGGCCAGGAGATTCACTAAGCCGTTGTAGAACTTCTGCAGCGTCTCTTTTGCCACAAAACCTCAATTTCGTTTTGGCAGCAAAAACAAATTCTTCACAGTCCACACCATCCCGTAGTGCTTCCGTTTTTCTGCGTTTCGTACGTTCACTGGACTTTATAAAATTTTCATGAGTTCTGGATGCAGCTGACCACTTTTCTTTAAATTGACTGGTAAACATGGACATATTATGTTTAAATAGTCGAATTTGTTCCTCGGAATAGTCCTCTTTGCTTAAGAGAAAGCTTTCGGCATATTTTAGTTTTTCACTTATCGTGTGGCCTTCATACCCGCGCATAAGATTATAAATGTCCATTCTAGTGACCGATTTTAATCCCGATGGTCCTACAAAAAAACAGCGATAAAAATAAATTGAGTTATATAGACACTAAAATATTCCTAGGATGTGGACGGGCAAAAATGGGCAGGTAAACTATTATTTGCCATTTAGTTGAGACTCTAAGTAAACAAATAATTCGAAATTCATCACTTAGAAACACTTAGAAGTATAACTTTTTCTATTTTGAAAATAAAAAATTGACTGTTGTAATAAATTTATCAAGTATTTTCAGGACAAAATATCTACTACAATAAAGCACATACGAGTGCAAAAATTTTATAGATTCATGTACATACCTTGTTCTGATAAATCCATAACGCTGCACTGCCAAAGTTCACTCCAAATAAAAAATTAATAATGAAATTTAAAGCGCTGAACAAAATTATGTAAACAGACACGTCTGGCACAATTAACAGTAAACTGTAAAGTAATGTCAAGATAAGAGGTTCGTAGTTATAAAAAAGTGCTTATGGGTAATTACCCATACTACTCTTAGTATATCATGTAAATCGGAAGGGATACGGTAAGATCAATTTCGCAAAATCGATTTTTGTCCAGCTAGAATCGATAAATACCCCACTGTGCGTCGCGACGTCGGCGATCCCCATTTCATCGCAAGTCAATCTTTAATCGTATAATACCTGCAACCATGAACTAATCCCAACGTCCTCTACTGAGCAAGATCGAAAGTAGTATCGCCGTGCATCACACGAGACTAGTCGGTAATTCATAGATTGTCAGTCCCGCTAGATTTCTCGATTTGCTAACACTCTAATGGTGATTCCATATATTTTAGTTATTGTAGTGGTAAGGCACTCCTCTGGCAGAACAAATTGAAAACAAAGATTGTGTATTTCTTCCTTTTTTGATGCGAAATCTTCTTCCATTTCTTAGGAAGCCCTCCTTCCAAAATCGTTGAGACCCGCCTGTATCTTTCGCTGCGTCAGCACCCATCAAGATAGAGATATTTCCTTTGCCGGCCGTTCCTTTTTCCCCCGACAACATTGTAAGATATTTTAGAAAGGGAAAACACGCAGAAGACGGCAGACATTGTAGTGTAATGATGCTGTTTATCGATGTATATACTGGAGAGGAAATGCTAGCCGAAGGTCTTTTTTTGCCGGTGGAAAATCCTTTATGCACCCCATAGTGTGGGACTTCCGCTGAAAATCACTAAAAAGCACCTTAAACCTCCTAGCGCGTTCCATAGAACCATCTTCATCGAGTGGTTGTTCGTCATTATATTGCTACTGACTCTGCACTTTACGTTCTTCCTCTTCTTTTCCTCTCATTATGATCTTAATCATAGTGTGCAGTATGTCCCAATGTTAGACGTTACCATTACATTCACTAGAGTGTCAGGCCCTATTTCTTACCCTAGCAGTTGAAGATCGTGTGTTTAGCTGTGTCAATATCGCCGCAGTAGACGCACTTCTCCGTCTGTGCTTTCCCAAACCTTTTGATGGCCATGTCCCATCAGAACTTGTGTAAGATGGTAGTCCTGTGTTTGCATTTAATCCACACTCCCAAATTTGGTATTAATTCCTTAGTCCACTGGCCTGTATGCATATTGTCCTGTCATCTATCCTGCCAGGCTAGTTGTGTCTTGATTTTTTCACTGCTAGTGATTTCCCTGCTTTCTGCTCGTACAGGAGCTTTTTTTTTCCGTTACCAACAGGTCAATAGGGAGGGTATCTGTTATTACCTGTAATGCCACTGTGGATGTGGTTTTATAAGCAGCTGCAACTCTAATTAGCAGCCTGCGTTGTTGTCAATTTTTTCTTATGGTTAGTGCACCTTCCCATATTGGTGTGCCGTACTGGAGTGCGGACTGGACCACATGTTTGGCATCAGCCTTACTAGGTTCGCCATCTTGCCTTTGCGGCTGCTCGCTAAAACTGCAGCCCGTGTCGATACCGGATAAGGCCCAAGGTTTGGTTGCAATCTTATTGAAAGGACGGTCTAGAAATAGTAAGATGGAATGATGACTCATCTTGAGAACAAAGGGTGTTTGTCAATTGAAGCGGACATATTTAATCTCTTGCTGACGTAACCTAATTTACGTTGGATTCAATTTAATCAACTCGAACTAAGTTAAGTGGGAGTTCTTCCACGACTAAGTTTCATGTTCGTCGTGTTATACACGCACAAAGAAATATCACCAGTTTGGCAACAAACCAGGAATATTATTATCGTAAAATCGTATGAGTTATACTACGAACCCGGAACATCCCGGAATCGTTTTCAAATTTATCCGGGTATGTAAGGACATAACGACATTGTAGTAATTTTAAATTTTAACTTAATCCGGTATAGAACAAATCGACCGGAATAAATATTGTCCTCCACCACCCCACCCTTAGCACAAGCCTCGCACCAATTTACCAGAAGGGTACCCTCTCGTTTTCAAGAGACCGTACGACGATTATGATCACGACTACTGCCTAGTATGACGATGGACGTGTCCGCAGCTTGTGTTTTCCGGACCGTTGGATCGCAATTACGTCCTCGATTTGCATTCGATGTTTGGAGAGAGCTTTATCGCTGTTTACTCTGCGCACCGATGGAAGCGGTAAGAATCTATTATAGGACGTTTAGTTCTAGGAAGGCTACTATGATGACTTAGGCGATACGGTGTGTTGTATCGTTCTCGCTCGCTGGGTGTTTGCCCTCTTTTAGTAGTGCTTCCATTTCCGTAGAAATGTTACTTGTTAATTGTATTGCTACTGATGTAAGTTTGGATTAGATTCTGATATCTTGGTGTGATTAAGTTTGATTGTAATAAGGAACTGATTTGTTCAAAAAATCATCACATTCAAATTAATCTTTTTTTATCTTTATGTTCCTTTATCAAAATCATAATTATCTATCTTCATAGTACTGAGACAGGAAAATTTTAGCGGTTGTGTTATGTGAAACAGCGCATTTGGTAGTTATAAATATGACAGCTGTCAGAAATATTTTTACAGTTAGAACTGTCAAAATATTCGTTTTTAGTCTACGAGAAGCAGTGGAAAAGGAACCTGGAAAATGCATTACAACGACCATGGTAACACCCGAAAGATATGTACATCTTTATAATTTGACAGCTGTCAAAAAGGTGTTTTAATTATACTATTATATTTTTATAAGAAACACAAAGGGTGAACTATTTTGACAATATGACAGCTGTCAGAAATATTTTCACGCAAATATTCTGACAGTTGTAAGCTTCGACTGTCTGAAATATTTTTAGACAACTCGATAGAAGAAGAGCGTCGAGAAGATTTCATTTCCATATTTACGATTTGGCAGAAATATATTGTGATAGATGTTAAGGCCATAAAAGATCATCGGTTTCACATTTTGACACCTGTCAAAAGTATTTTAAGCGCTGCATGCGCTAAAATTTTAATAAGACCGGCGAATATTTGAACTTGAAATGTTAAATTTAATTCAACTTTTGACAGCGGTCAGAGGGGAAACAAGGTTATGTTTTCCCCAATTTGACAGCTGTCATATCGTTTCAAAATATTATAAAAACTAGGGAAGTTTTTATAATAATTTTATTTTCACTTGAAAGTCTTTAACCTAGTTTTCCATATAATTGCCGCAATTATTAAGGCATTATTTGTCATAAAACTCTGCCGCCTGATTTGACAGCTACCGATTCATGGTCGTTTCGAGGTTATCGTCGTCCTCATGACGCTTACGTCCGAGATTAACTATTATAAAAATATATTTATAATTTCTTCAGGCCGTTAATAATTTCACTGTTAAGTTATTGTGAAATTATTAATTCGATACATATTCAAGCGACAGCAATTATTACATCGTCTCCTACGTCTCCACTATTTCGTTCTTCTTAATTGAATTAATTTCCCCCTACGGCCGTATAAGTGGTGCATCTATCCTTATCATACAGGCATAGACAACTGAAGTTAGCAGACGTTACAGCATCAAGATTCTAATTACGCCACATAATTCAATTTGTACATACATAATATTACACGTAATAATTCAATGTGAAGCTATGTGTGTGTGTGTGTGTGTGTGTGTGTAAAACTCGAAACAACCAAAAATTATTATTAGAACAAAATTTATGCGAGGTTTCGTTATTGCATTGTATCTCGTTGAAATACAAGACCACCAGGATCGTCCAATGCACCTACAACACCGTGAGCTTGAGGCTTCAGCCTTGCTTGCTCGCGTTGCTCGGACGTCGTGCCAGCCCAGCGGTTAAAATAAACATTCGAGAATCCTACTGGGTGCGCCACTGTTATGTCGGGTAACGGAATATCCAGGCGAAAACAAAAGAAAATCGATAACGTATAGAGTACCGCGTAATAAAACATCGCGTTCGTACTACCATGGTATACCTCCTACGTGCACGTTTATTTATCTACGTGTGTATATATATTCAACATGTATGCGTATTATCGTATTATGTGCTTCGAATAGCTTTGGGTTATGTATTATCGACTTTGAATTCCATGTATTTACGGTATAGAGAAGGAGGTGAAGCGGGGAGAGAGGGGATTATCGTGGGAAGTATCTACTATCTTATTAAAAGTGAATTAGTTAATTAATTAAAATCTGTCTCTCTAACATTATATCACAATAGCGTACGGACCCTAGTTAATATGACGTTTTAATCAAGTACAATCATGCAACACCTCCCTAGAGGGGATATAATTTAAAGGATACATCCAAGATGACGTGTAACGGGGACTGGTAGTCCCTGAAGAGGATGTCAATACTAGCGTTAAATTATTTAGGTTTCAAACTAAATGGGAGAACCCCGACTCGTTGCATAATAGATTCGTTTCGATTTGTAACCTATTCATTTGTAGAAAGCTGGTGATGAATTTATAAATGATACATTGTTCTACCGTCTACTGCAGTGATTTCCAAAGTGGTCTATATCTACCCTCAGGGGTCTATGACAACCTGCAAGGGGTCTACGTCAGCGAAACAAAAATTGATTTGTTAAATAGGATCTCAGAGGAACGCGTTGGCCATATCCTATGCGAAATTTTGAGCTTTCGACGCGATGGGTACCGCGTTTGTTCACACCGGAGCAAAAACGAAATCGGGTGACCGTTTCGGAGGAGTGCCTGATCAGAGTTCAACGCATCCAAATGGATTTGCTCATGCGTTTCATAACCGTGGATGAGATTTGGATCTACCACTACATACCGGAGACCAAGGAACAATCAAAGCGGTGGAGTTTTCCGGACGAATAAGGTCCGAAGAAAGCAAAGACCCTTCCATCGACCGGACCATTTTTTGGGATTCCCAAGGTGTGATCCTCATCGATTATCTGCACAAGTGAAGGACGATCACGGAGCAATACTACAGCAATTAATTCGATGCAGTATTGAAGGAGAAACGGCCTCGTTTGCAACTTGTGGAAAAAAGTGCTTTCCCACCACGACAATGATTGGGGGGCTAATTCATCCCACTTTGTCGTCTCCAAATTGAATGGGACATTTCAAGTCGCCCTCGTATATAATTTTTTTCTATAACCATTACGAACTACATTACCCGCCATTTTTTTTTCCAAATTTAGTTTCAAATCATTTGTTTCCCCTCGGAACGTTACAAACGTCTTCCGAACCGTCACGCAACTGATACAATTCGATGGATATCCCATCTGCCTCTTTTATTTTGTATTGTATACGGCACGGACGTGCCTCTCCGTTCCGAGGAGGCAATATTCGAACGGGAAAGCGTTTCCCAATATGTTGCAACATATCGATATTAAAATTTAAAGGAACGCTCCGGCGACGTGGTGCGATTTCCTCTCGATACTCTACGTCAAATTTTCCCCCAAACCACCGAATCCACAACAATTAATATAACCGAATATTCAAGGATATTGATTATGCGCGGTATAGGGAGAGGAGGGGGTACGAAACACGCGATTTACGGTTAAATTCTAGACAAAAGCGGGCTGAGGTCATTTATCACTTGCCGCGTTCGGGCCGAAACAAGGTGGGATAAATATTTCATTTAGGAGCGAATAACGAATCGTTATTTGAACAGATGATTCCCGTACCTTGCTCGCGTACCAACCACGTCTCTATATATGTAGGGTTGGGATACCTCAGCGAAGGGTGTATTTATTTCTATTTAAGGGTTCATTGTTTATTCAGTATAGGTATAGTTGGCGCTAGATTTATTTCTGCAGGATCAAACCTGTTTCATTCCAGCGAGGCAGCGGTCGTAAAAATCTTCAACCGCGCCATTATTCAAAAACAATCAACGCTTATCCCCCGTGTTAGACAAGACCCATATGGTCACGGTTAGGGAGTTCAAATCAAAATCCAAACACAACATCCTCCTCTATCATAACTGTATCCCCCCGATTCATATTATGCAAATTTCCCTCCCAAACCACCGACGACGACCGGTGACATGTTTATTTTAGCTATTTCGGTAATACCGCTATTGTCGAGTGTACGCTGGGGGTGACATCTATTGTCGGCACCTCCAACCTCCCACCGTTCCATGCAGAGCTACCGTTTTGAATTACGACGTGTACTAGCACGTGTGCGGATATGTTCGGTTCCCCCTAGACGTGTCAGTACTTGTTCTCACTGTATAACATCTTCGAAATGAGATATGTACGTACGTGATAACGCTGGGGTTAATATGCGATTACGCACACCGTCAAAAATGATGTCGCCCCGTTTATAAATTCATAATTTTTGAAACTGAAATTTTTCGAAAAAATCCGCTGACACATCGATTTTGTTTTACACAAAAGCACTTTTCGATATACGACCTCTATTTGTGACGTAATCGTCATTCGAGATATGACGTCATTGATAAGATCATGTCATTACTGTTTCATGTCATTTACCTAAATCTGGTCGCCCTCAAAATCAGAAATACAATACAAGAAAATCATCACTCAACACTTAACCAAATGGCTTCTGATTTCAATATGGCAGCGTCAAAAGTTCACAAAATTGTGAAAAAGCAAACTATCATCCTTATAAGGCATGTCTTGCTCATGAGCTATCTGAAGACGACTTTGATCGGCGAATTCAATTCTGCGAGCAAATGCAAGAGCAATCCATCAATGATAATAATTTCGTAAGAAGTAGATCCACCAATTTAGTACCTACGTTGTATGTTTTTTGTACCAAGAACAAGGTATTTCCGAAGAAGCCACTGTGTGTCAGTTCAGCTTGGGCGTAGGCATGGGCATACGCTCCGGTATCCGGCTGCTAACCGTCGAAATATACGGTGGGTAAGTGAGGCACCCTACGGCGCTTACCTAGAGAACTCTGCAGCTGCACTACCCCATCCTTGGTGGCCACACTCAGGGAAACGGGCGTGGCGAGAGAATTTGGCGAAGATAGTAGGGGAGGATAAAAGTCGGTTCGCCGAGGAGTAGTCCGCCCGCTGGTTGTCTGGTTGGGAAACCTTCGGTTTCATCCTAAAACAACTCGGTGATTCTGACACCCTACGGTTTCACTGTAGCTGCCGCGGATACTTGATCGCCGGAGGGGCGAAAGAGTTGGCGCGGTTGGCATTTTGGGGTAGGGCTTTTTCCCGGCCGTCCCCGTAGTTCAGGCTTAATTCACGGGCGGGCTGGTTGTACCTCACGGCCAGGTTCCGTTTCCCACGCTTGGCCGATAGTAGCCATCCGCAAGGAGGCCTAGGTCCCGTGGGGTTAGATGTGAGGTAGGAGTTCGCTAAAGCGTCTCCAACGGTGACCCGTCCAACGTTGACAAGAAAACTTGTCTAACATGGGTAGCACGGGGGAGAGGAGCCCACCGGTTCGCCGGGCCTCTCCGCGAGGTGTCGGTCTCGTGCGGGCAACTGGTTTCGTGCTTCTTTGTCCTGAGGAGTGTGTGCACTTTCCCTGAAGCCGCATACCTAACGGTCGATCGGCAGCAGGGTGCCCCCTTTGAGGTCCAGCAACCACTTACGTGTGTGTCAGTTCAATGTTTGTCTCTTGCACGTCTATCTGGTTGATGTTCCAGGAGCCAACAAATTTTTCTCATGAAGTCTGGATGCATCTTTAGGAAGATATAAATCTCTTATTAAATCATTTTGAGTAAACAGTTCTGGTTTAATACATTCTTCTGGATTATAGTCAACGTCTTTCGAATCATATGCATCCTCATCAGAGTCAGATGAAGCTATTGCTTCAATTTCTTGGGGTGGAACAGATACTGGTACGTCAGGTACGTGCGACCTGTAGAATTTATTAATCGTCTTGGTTACTGTCAGGTAGCCAATGGTGAACAATTTCAACATTCACTTTAATCATTATCATTAATTTTAGAAAAATAAATAATAATAATAAATAAAACAAATAATGTTTTTATCAAATTCATACAAATCTACGTGTGCCATTTAAAAAAAATGATCATTAACGTCATATTTCGAATGACGATCACGTCACAAATATGGGTCGTATGTCGAAAAGTGCCTTTGTTTAAAACAAAATCGATGTGTCAGAGGATATTTTTCGAAAAATTCTTAATTTCAGATATAATGAATTTATTCGTTACTATTCGAAAGCACTGTATATAGGATTGACTTCGGTAATAATTTAAAATTGGATTCGGCATTAGCGAGGGGATATTTCCGATTCAACGATGCGACGTTTCGCCTCCTACATCATGGAATATTTCAATTTGAATAGCTCTAATGATGGCAACACTGGAAAGTAAACGATATATATGTACATATCTGAGGAGAAGAAAAAAAAAAGGAAAAAGATAAATTGATATTTTAGTCTACAGTAACATGAAAGGTATCGCTTCGAAAACGAACGCAACGTCTCCTTAGGCAAATGTAATTAAATCTCGGGCGCCAATTATCGTTGAAGTTCGCTGAACCGATGCTAATCCGTTAATGCGAATCTGAATCGCACAATCAGAAAGTCAATTTTGTATAGTATGGGGAAATGTTGAAGTCGTTTTAGGAGCCAATTACTATTCGGTTCAAGATCGAATTGGCGTTCTAGATGAAATTATTTTAACTTAGATTAAGTGTCCGTCGAGTGAAAGTGTGTGAGCTAGCAGATATGATAGGTCGTTCAAAATATTGACTGAAAAACAATAGAGCCATGGATGAAACATCGGTCCATCACTTCACACCTGAGATCGAGGAACGGTCAAAACAATGGACCGAAAGGGGAGAATCAAGTCCAACGAAGACGAAGACAGTTCCATCTGCCAATAAAGTTATGGCGTCAATTTTCTGGGGATAATTTTTATTGGTTATCTTCACAAAGGAAAAAGGAAATCAACGATGATCAATCAATGATGAAATCAACATGAAACGTCCGGATTTGGCGTCAATTATTTCCTCACACACCTTATTCACCAGATTGAGCTCTCTCGGATTATTTTCTGTTTCCACACTTGAAAAAATGGTTCCGTAGTAAAAAAATTGCCAACAATAAAGAGGTGGAGTCTGCGGTTGATGTTTATATTGAGGAACTCGATGTTTCTCACTATAATCAGGGTATCGGATCTATTGAACATCGCTGGGAAAAGTATTAGATCGTGTACTTGTGAGATTACACTCGTACCTGGTGAAGGAGCCGCGAAGTTGGCCTTCATAAACCTCTTTTGACTCAAATTTAACTGATCTGTCAAGCGACAATTTCTGACAGTAGTGGAGAGTAGTAGTAGTACTAAAACAGAATAAGAAAATAATCCCATGAAGGGGAATTGTTCGGAATTGTTTTCTCCGGCCATTAAGAGAATAGTTTGCGGTAGAACCCCTCAAACAACTATATTATCGACTATGAATTTGACGAATGAGGGCCGCTATGGCAATACATTTCGTCCCTCGTCATCTCGTCCCTGCTAATCCTGAATCTTCATCGAAACACCTATTGAAGAATCCAATCAGCTGCCCTCTAGAAAAAAAAACCACATAGAATGATTTCATTCCTAAACAAATTCCTGAAAAGAACAATACAGGTTCTAACATCAAGCCCTGAAGAACACCAGATCTGGTTGGGAGGGATGTCTCATCAAACTCCTCAAATCCTCCTTAAATCGTCTCATCCATGTTTCTATTACACTCTTCTAGTCTTGTCTGTTTTGTTGTCTAATTTCTTCGTTATCTTCTTTAAATTAAATTAATTAATTAATAGCTGTTTATTGATGAAAAATACATACTCTATCAAATTACAAAAAAAGAAAAAAAGGTATCGGTTGTAGTAAATAAATAATTACTAAACCTCTATCAAATTACAAAAAAAGAAAGAAAAGGTATCGTTTTTTGAAACGAAGACGTGTGTCCAAGACACTCAGATATTAGCACACATCGTCATTCACCACAATCCGTATCTGAGGCCTGATTCTGGATACACCAGAAGGCCGACCAAATGCTAAAATTATAAAAGGCGATATAATGCTGTCACAAATTCATTTAAACACAATTTACACACACAAAACTACACCGCAAGAGTTGCAGACACACACAGTTGCACACATTAAAAAGAAATATTCTGACAGGTCTTGGATGACGTTTGCATATTTTGGTTAGCCATTTTGTCAACGTCTTTCTAGCCTTGTCGGCTTTGTTGTTTTATTTCCTCATGGCGTCTTTTATTTAGTTTTGTCATTTCTTCTTTATTTTGTTGTAACAGTTCTTAAATATGCTTTTCATCGTGTTTAATCGTGTCGAATATGAAGAATAATGTTAGGAGAGCTGCATTCAAGTGATGCCACATTTTAAAAATATCCGAGACTGAAAAATATCCGAGAATGACTAGTGCCGTATCACATCCTTTTCGATCGATTTTGGCTTAATCAACTACGTTTCTTTGAATTAATTGTAACAGACCATCTTCAATGTGCTGTTAAGTGGTGTATCTTCCTGTTGAACTCTTCATAATCTGATTTGTGGCCCGATTTTCTGTTATTCTGTTTAAACCATTGTATCAGCTCTTAATGCTTCTTCTTCTTCTTCTTTTTTTGTTTAGCCATTTTGTCTATTTTCTTTTTTTAGCTATAACTTAATCGGACGCTAAATTCTTAGATTCCAGTAGCTTGCTTCAACGCCTTTGAAACTCATTGTTTAGATCCTTTGAAGGTCGTTGGAACCAGTTGGGCAACAATACGATTCTACGACCAAAGCTATGAGAAAGGGATATTTTGAATGAGGACTGCACTGCAGTTGATTTGCACTTCTTTGTTAGGTCGGGTACTTCTGGAACTACCCTCGTAATTCTATTACACGTTTACTTTATACTACTAATAGGGTGGGTCAATGTGTCCGCGATTTTTCAAATTTCGCGCCACTTAACTGAAACGGCAACACTGCTCCTATATGAAATATTATATAAAAATGATTTTGAGATATTGACCCGTCCTCGTATATTTATTTTTATGTTACTTGATGATACAAACTTAATTGAGCTAGAGCGCCATCTATACGTTGTATACAATACTTATCGATTAAATGTCAATATAAATTATTTTCGTTGTTAATTTTATTTTAGAAGCGAAATCGCTCTTGTTGGTATCTTCTGCGATAGAAAAAGAATTCCTTCCTGTTTTTCAAGCGTTAAATCCTCCGAATACGAAAACAAATAAGAGAAAGTAAACGTGATTTAGTGCGGTTTACAATAGGAATAATTGCGATTTACGAGGACACGGACACGTCGCGTAAACCGAGATTTTCCTTCAGTTCTCGTAAATATTTTAACCGCTAGCGTAAACCACGTAATAGCCGTTTTATTGGCCTTGATCCGGTTTGTCCTAATAAGATACACGATATACAGGGTGTTAGTAAATAAGTGCGACAAACTTCAGGGGGTGATTCTGCATGCAAAAATAATGACAGTTTGCTATATAAACGTCCGACCGCAAATGCTTAGTTTCAGAGCTATAGGGTGTTAAAGTTTTTCTTAAAAACTGACGATTTATTTATTGCTCTGAAACCGGTCGAGATAGGCAAATGAAATTTGGTGGGTTTTAAGAGACGGTTATTGCGAATTTCTTGACATCCAATCAAAAATTTTATATTCATCATTGGCGTGCATACGGGTAATGATCTTAATTTTTTTAAGAAAAAAAAATGGTACGCCACTGAGATATTTCAAATTAAAAATCATTTTTAAATTTGCCATTCAATTTGTGATAATACATTATCTAGTAGGCTACTGTTGACATTCAATATCAATGCATTGTTAAATACAAATATTTTAACGAAGTGTCAAAATAGCAACTCATCATTATTAAGCTTTTAGTTAGCTATAAAATTATTGTTAACAAGTAATTAATTTTTCTTTTATTAAAAATAAATAACTCTGAAACTAAGCATTTGCGGACGGACGTTTATATAGAAAACTGTCATTATTTTTGCATGCAGAATCACCCCCTGAAGTTTGTCGAACTTATTTACTAACACCCTGTATATGTATATACAGGATGGTCAGATAAGAATGCAAAGTGCTGTATCTCTGAAACGATTCGTCGTAGAGACTTGCGGTAAAAAATTTTAAGACTAAAGTGGTCAAGAGAAGACCGTGGAAAATATCTTCAGATTTCCAAGATGGTCGCCAGGGGGCGTAACCGGCATCTTAAACCTTTAAAGTGATATTTCACTGAAATCCACCTAGTAAATGTTACCAAAAAATATATGCTTGTTAAAGCTAAGCTTTACTCGAATAATTTTTGTTAAACACTTTTTGACGTATCTATTAAAATAAAGTGGTGGGGGGTAATTCAATGTTTTTTTTTTATAAACAGCTCTAACTCCTAAACGACTGAACTGATTTTAACAAACTTGGTCTCATTGAAAAAAGCATTTATTGTTCCATCAAACCTATCTTACCTGTGATATGTCTATTTCTTAGTGATACCACTAGAGCGCGCTTTTTAATACAATAACAGAAAATTGCAAAATTCTCTAAAAAATGAAATGCAATATGACTTTTTTTAATAAAAAACCGTATTTCGATATCTTATTGCGATACGAATTGCCTATTCTATTGGAAGATGTGCCCTTGCAATTACGGCAAAATATGTTTTTGCAACTAGATGGTTGTCCAGCACATTTCTCAAGAAGGAGATCTAAGATGTTGCCAGAGATGGATTGGGTGAGGATGTCTATTTCCTTGGCCACCCCGATCCCCAGACCTCACCTGTTTGGACTTCTATCTCTAGGATCGGTTGAAAGATATTGTTTACCAAATTCCACTAATAACGAGAGATGCCACGAAAATACGAATACAAGAGGTCAATCGTAGCCTGTCAAGAGCAGAAATTGAAGCTGTTGTAATGTTTACGCATGAGCGGCTCCAACAATGCATTGAGTGTGATGGAAGACCATTTCGAGCATTTAAGGAGGAGGCATTAAGTTTTATTTTAAAATCAGTCCTTTTGTCTTATTATGCCCCTACACATTTTTTAAATTTTTTGAACTAAGAATAGTTTTATTATTTAAAAATTATAAATTATGCAATTGAATCTTGAAAAAACACAAATAAATAACAATAAATACCGGTGTAATTTTGTCTTTTTAAAATTATATGATAACTAAATCTTCTTTCTGTGATATTTTAGACTACGAATAAGATATCTAAATATGGTTTTCACTAGCCTATTTAAGTATCACTTCGCTACATTTTTATAAAAAAAAGTCATATTATTGCATTTAATTTTTTAGAGAATTTTGCAATTTTCTGTTATTATATCAAAAAGCGCGCTCTAGCGGCATCACTAAGAAATAGACATATTACAGGTAAGATAAGTTTGATGGAACAATAAATGCTTTTTTCAATGAGACCAAGTTTGTTAAAATCAGTTCAGTCGTTTAGGAGTTACAGCTGTTTATTTTAAAAAACATTGAATTACCCCCCACCACTTTATTTTAATACATACGTCAAAAAGTGTTAAACAAAAATTACTCGAGTAAAGCTTAGCTTTAAAAAGCGTATATTTGTGGGTAACATTTACTGGGTGGATTTCAGTGAAAAATCACTTTAAAGGTTTAAGATGCCGGTTACGCCCCCTGGCGACCATCTTGGAAATCTGAAAATATTTTCCACGGTCTTCTTTTGACCACTTTAGTCATAAAAATTTTTACCGCAAGTCTCTACGACGAATAGTTTCAGAGATACAGCATATATACCCTGTATATACATATACAGGGTGTTAGTAAATAAGTGCGACAAACTTCAGGAGGTGATTCTGCATGCAAAAATAATGACAGTTTGCTATATAAACGTCCGCCCGCAAATGCTTAGTTTCAGAGTTATTTATTTTTAATAAAAGAAAAATTAATTACTTAATTACTTATTAACAATAATTTTATAGCTAACTAAAAGCTTAATAATGATGAGTTGCTATTTTGACACTTCGTTAAAATATTTGTATTTAACAATGCATTGATATTGAATGTCGACAGTAGCCTACTAGATAATGTATTAAAGAAATGAAAAATACACGTTAAGATGTTTTATTTTTTTGCATAAAAACGGTACCTCATACGAAAAAAAAGCAGGAGAGGTTTTTTATCACAAATTGAATGGCAAATTCAAAAATGATTTTTAATTTGAAATATCTCAGTAGCGTACCATTTTTTTTCTTTAAAAAATTAAGATCATTACCCGTATGCACGCCAATGATGAATATAAAATTTTTGATTGGATGTCAAGAAATTCGCAATAACCATCTCTTAAAAGCCACCAAATTTCATTTGCCTATCTCGACCGGTTTCAGAGCAATAAATAAATCTTTAGTTTTTAAGAAAAACTTTAACACCCTATAACTCTGAAACTAAGCATTTGCGGACGGACGTTTATATAACAAACTGTCATTATTTTTGCATGCAGAATCACCCCCTGAAGTTTGTCGCACTTATTTACTAACACCCTGTATATCGTGTATCTTATTAGGACAAACCGGATTAAGGCGTTATTTATATAGTTTTTTTTTCAACTACACACAATATATTATATCCTAGAAATATGGAATTCGTAATTCCTCAAGAGAATAACTCTACCTAATAGAAAATCAGGCAACACTGCAGTTTTTCGCCAATCCGATTCTCGATAGATATACGAGAAAGGGAAGTAATGTCTCAGAATATCGGCACGGCACATTAAGATCGGTTCGGTAGAAGGAACGCATTGCACAGAGGAAATTGCAACGGGTTTCCCGTTTCGCAACTACTCCCTCTCACTCTCCCTGGAGAGCGAGCGAACAATCCTGCAAGCAGCGTGATGGATAGCGAGAGTAGACGTTGAAGAATTGCACGGCGGGGGTGACTTAACAGTCTGACAGATGGAAAGCATTATAATCGAGGAGTTAGTATGAGTGAAGCGGGGATTCTGGATTAGAGAGATGAGGACCCAAAAAAAAAGAACGAATTTTGATCCTGCTTTATTGACTAAAATAGACATAATAACTCACACGATAATGGGGGACAATCTTTAAGTATTCAAAAAATCGACAATAACCTGCGATGTATTCGAAAATCGATTTCGTAATTTATAAGGATGAGTTAGTGGAATGTTAGACGGAAGGAGATAGGCGATGTTCCGACCATCAATGTATGATATATATCTATTGTTTACTTAAGTAATGCCTGTTGTATAAGACGGTTCGCTAATAAAACCAATAAATAACACGCCTACATCCAGAAGGAAACGACAATCAATTATGTTAGATGGAATTTTATACATTACGATATCGATTCGTTCGGAACCATATCTATTGTTTGTGTGGCATGTATTGATACATCCTCGTGACGAGGATGTATGAGGTTTGTTTTTGGAATTGGATTAGAATAAATGATGATGGATTTGTAATATTAATAAGTCCTCTATACGTTCAATTATAGAAATTAGAAACTGTCCTGCATGAATGCACTGAATCTTCTGAATCTACCTCATTCTCTGTCGTGAAACGTTGACCACGTTAATGTTTCTTGAGATTAAAGAAGACTAAATCACAATTGCACGTGAACGACTCGATGAAAGTTATAAGTTTACTCTAGTTTCGTGGCATCTCAAAATATACATACGAGGGCTATTTTTTCAACCTCCGATGGGCTGTAAAAAAAAAGACGGGAGAATATCTGCCATCCTTATGAAAATAGACAAAAAAGTTATAAAGAAAAGTTATCTCAATTTATGTTCTGCATAACCTAAAAATATTTTTAACTATACAGAGTGTCTCAAAAGTAGGTAAACACATACTTGCTCCGTTATTTTAAATGGGACACCCTATATATTTTGGCATTTTTGAATAGTACGCTAAAAAATGTTCCCACTTTATACAAATCACCCTACCCCTATTCCTAATAGTTACGGAGATATTTTACGTTTTCGTAAAAACTACCCCGATTCGGTGTTTTTCGTATGCCGCGATAGCTTGATCCTGAAAATAGTTATCGAAATGAAATCAAGAAGATGTAAACTATATAGCCCGGTATAGACAATGACATCAACAGAAGATGGATACCTACTTCCGGTTGTCAGAAATGATTCAACGCATTTCCGGAACTTCGTCTCCAGATAACTTCATTTTTTTAAATGGCACCCTATATATTTTATTAGTTTATTACAAAATTTTTGTAGCTTACGTCAAAAGTACTACATCTATTGGAAAAGTTTAAGATAAAACGTCATGCTTAATACATGAATGGAAAGGTATTAAAATGAGGAATTTATCTATCTAACAAAATATATATACAGTGTCAAAAAATTAAGTTATCTAGGTACGAAGTTAGGGAAGAAAGGGTACGAAGGGAGGTATCCAACTAGACCACCTAACTTAAAGAAATATAATTTCTTCTTATGGGCATACATGAAAGACGCTAGAAAGAATTGTATAAGCTTTTACATCAATAACTCCTGAAATGTCGAGAAGAGTTAAAATCAATTTTCAAAGAAAAATTAATATTTCGGTAAGAGAAAAAGGCATAATTTTTAACATTTATTATAATTTCTTTTTGTTTCTAATGATTGATGAATATTTTATATGCATACTCTTTTGTTTTTAAAATATTTTCAAGGTTACCTCGAAATTGGAGACAACATTTTTGTATCTTGCGTAAAAATTATGAAATATCTTGAAAAGTATAAAAGAAAACATGGTACTTTATATACATGAATGGAAAGGTATTGGAATGAGGAATCTATTGATTTAATAAAATATATAGGGTGCCATTAAAAAAAAAGAAGTTATCTGGAGACGAAGTTCCGGAAATGCGTCGAATCATTTCTGACAACCGGAAGTAGGTATTCATCTTCTATTGATGTCATTGTCTATACCGGACTACAAAGTTTGTATATTCTTCATTTCATTTCGATAACTATTTTCAAGATCAAGCTATCACGGCATACGAAAAACACCGAATCGGGATAGTTTTTACGAGAACATAAAATATCTCCATAACTATTAGGAATAGGGGTAGGGTGGTTTATATAAAGTGGGAATGTTTTTTAGCGTACTATTCAAAAATGCCAAAATATATAGGGTGTCCCATTTAAAATAACGGAGCAAGTATGTGTTTACCTACTTTTGAGACACTCTGTATAGTTAAAAATATTTTTAGGTTATGCAGAACATAAATTGGGATAACTTTTCTTTATAACTTTTTCGTCTATTTTCACAAATATGGCAGATATCTAAGATCCACGTTGAAACGGGATACGCTGTACAGGGTGAGTTATTTTGGTTGCCTTTGTCTTAAAATCCAGAATAGATAGGCAAAAACTGATGGCGCACTCTCGATCTCTTTTTTTGAACTTAAATTACTGGTTACAATTGATTTTTTCTAGTACTTGTTATTTGGGAGATACGAGGGTAAATCGAAAAATAGTCGATTTTAATAAATGGTCATATCTAAGTGTTCAAATATCTTTTTATATAAATTGAAAGAGGAAGACAGTGGCGTACTCAAAGTTTTCTTAGGGTTTTAAAATTTGGAGTTATCATACATGATCAAGATTTTTTAATGGGAACACCCTATATATTATTGCATCATTTTTAAGCTTTGTTTCAACCGTATTAGAAAATATATAAATAACTTACACTTTTCTCTTGGAATAAGGATAATACAATACAAAGTAATTTATCAAGGAGATTTCTATATTTTTATTTGAACATCGAGAATGTAACAGCAAAAACAGAAAGTATGTTAAATTAAATGTTCAAATTGCAGGCCTCCTTGCCGAATACACAATCGACATCTTTTTTTAACAGCATTGACTGCGTTATGAATTCGAATTGAAGTTTCAAAATTATCCCTCAGTTCACGTAACGTGTTCATTGCTCCTTTATATATTATATCCTTTAGGTACCCCCAAAAAAAGAAATCTAAAACAGACAAATCAGGCGATCTTGCAGGCCAAGGTATTGGTCCTCTCGTTCCCAGCCATTGATTTGGAAAGGTACCATTTAAAAATACTCTTAACAATCCTGCATTATGTGCTGGTGCACCATCCTGCTGGAAAAATATTTGTTGTCTCTCTATCAATGGCAAGTCATCTAAAAATTCTAATTCTTCTTCCAGAATATCTCTGTATAAAGCTCCATTTAAATTATCATCATAAATATGGTACGCTATTATTCGGTTATTGTAAATAGCAACCCATACGTTAAATCCGAATTTTCCTTGTCTTAAAGGTTCAACTGTTTGATAGGGATTAATATCAGACCAGTAATAACTGTTGTAACGGTTGTAAATTCCATCGCTGCTAATACGTGCTTCGTCTGTCCATATGACATTTCTCCCAAAATTTTGATTCTGTCGAATTTTCCTCAAATACCACCTACAAAATTCTAATCTTCTATGAACATCTCCCGGATGAAATTTATGCACTTTTCTGGTTTTGTAAGGTTTATACTTATGTTTTTTCAATACAGAAACTATGCGAGTCTGAGATATGCCTAAATCTTTTTCGGCATTTCGGGTTGATTTTGTTGGATTGGCGGTAAAATATCCTAAAATATTTATGCTGTCATCTGCCTCATTTCGTTTATTATATTTTTTTGATCGAGGTTTATTAAATCTTCCATATATTTCCAAAGTACTCCAAATTCGACACATGAGTTTAATAAATTCACAATGACAACAGTTTATTTACTGTCATTTTAATTACCAGCCTACTACATCTGTTAAACGGATAGATATGTTACTAATAATGAAGTATACGTTCGGTGTTAACAACAAGAAAGTGTCTCATATTTAGTAATACTAATATAGTACGACAAAATCAAGAATGGTCCGGTAGTTAATTGTAACCAGCTTAACCATTTTGTCGTCATCATAGAGATTTATTTGTCGAAAAATATGCCACAGGGGGTATATAATGGTACAAAATAGCGTATTTTAGCAATAGGAAGTAATCAAGCAATGCAAATTCAAACAAAACCTCCATTTTGTAACTTAGATTAGGAAAATCTTCGAGGTTGTAGATATATTACATATAAAATTTAATAAACTTATATAAGTGTATTCATTTCAATTTAAATTAATTTTCTACAAATCTGCAGAGTAAACTCAGTTCTGAAGTACCTAGCTGCAAATGTTAAATAAAGATGCCAACAAATTTTGAAACATTCAAATCAAGTTGGATGTTATTGTCAAAAGATGATAATAAAACGTTGGACGAACTACATACAAAGTTGTGCATGTTCAAAAGAAATTTCACAAAGAGTTGAGTGATAAAGTTGAACAAGAAGCATTAGTAGTCAAATCGAAAAAGCAGTTTGAATACAAAGACAACTGTAATTACTGTAAGCAAGCAGGTCATTGGATTAAACAGTGTCGAAAGGTGGATTGCTGATGGAAGACCACCCAAAAATGTAATAGTGAAGAAGAAGGAGGATAAAATAGTGGTGACAAACGTGACATTACTAACAATTTGCAATGAGATTTTTTCTATAGAATTAGATGAAAGCAACTGGTGGATAGACAATGGTGCAACAAAACGTTTGAAAAATTGTTCAGATTATTTTGTTAGTTTTGAAGCATTTACTATTCCTCATAGTATCAAGACTGCTGGACAAGAATCTGTAAATGCAATAGGAAAAGGATCAATACGGATCTTGTCAATGATTGGAAACAGATGTGAAGAAATGACTTTAAATGATGCCTGGTATGTACCAACGATTTCCAAAAATCTGTTCTCTGTTTTAGCAGCACAAGAATGAGAAGAGCACGTTTGAGTCAACACCTACGTCTTGTTTTCTTAAAATTAACGGTCAAGTAGGACTGTGTGGCAAACGTGAAGTAAATGGTACTTTTACAAAGCAGCAATTAAACCGTTAGTTTCTGAACATAGCGCAGCTTTATCAAGATAAACGTCATGTCAAAGCAAAGCTCAAGAGAGATTTTAACATTGAGGTCAAGGTAAAAGCAGAGATCTGTGAACTGATATCGACAGATGTATGTGGACCTTTTGACAAGTCATTTCAAGGAAATCGGTATTTTGTTTTGTTTAAAGACAATTACACAAAATCAGAGGTGATTGAAGCTTTGAAGAATTTTCTGAGACAGACAAAGACATTAGGGTATTCAGTCAAGGAAATGTTAAGTGATAATGGTCGGGAGTTTGATAATAAAGATGTTAGGTCTATCTTCCGCACTACACTCCAGAGCGGAATGGTAGAACTGTAATTGAAATGGCTAGAAGATTGAAGTATTCGAATCTAGAGTTAATCTATCCTGAAGGATTATGGGCTGAATTGGTTAATACAGCTATTTATATTTTGAACACAACAGAAAAATCATCTGTAGAAGGTTTTAGTCTTTACGAATTGTGGGTAGGTAAAAAGCCACAAATAAAACATCTCAGGATCATTGGTTCTACGTGTTATGCTCATAGTCCAAGTCAAAAAAGAAAAAAGTTAGATACCAAAGCGATAAAAGGACATCTCATCGGATATGATGGTGATGAACGATATAGGATTTGGATTAAAAATGATCAGAAAGTTTTTCTGTCTAGAGATGTTAAGTTTGAAGAAAAACCTGATATCTATCTTAATCATGTCAAATTACCAATTCAAGATGTACCAAAGGAAGTGGAGGTAGTTCAAAAAAGAAATCAAGAGACTGATGAAGATTCTAACAAAGAAAATAGTAAAAACGAGTATAAAGTTGAAACCGATATAGAAGTAGAAGATGAAGATATAGAAATTCATGAATGATCGTTTGAGAGATCGCTCAGCTTTAAATGCCCCTTCCTCCTCTCCCACCCTTCCCACTAAGTAAGTGCTTCAGTTCAGGGAAAAGATGAAAGTCACTCGGCGCTGGGTCGGGACTAATTATATAGTGGGTGTTCGAAAATGTCCCACTGAAATTACTGAAGGAGCCGTTGGGTTACGCGAAACCTGTCGTGGATCAGAACAATTTCAGAAGTCAACATGCTTCTTCGTTTGTTCTGAATATTTCTCAGTAAACGTCGCAAAGTTTCATAAAATGAATCTGGATTAATTGTTGTTCCAGGCTGCATAAACTCCACAAGCAACACACCTTTTTGGTCCAAAAAAAAAAAAAAAAAAAAAAAACAGTTGCCATAACCTTACGGTTGTTGAAGGTTCGTTTGAATTTTGTGGATCTCCTTGGAGAATTAGTGTGCATCCATTATTGTAATTGTCGTTTCGTTTCGGACCCATGTCTCATCACTTGTCACAATGGATATCAAGAAATCTTCTCCATCAGTATTGTCAACGGTTGTCTGTCAACAGCGCAAACTTTTCTGTAGCGCAACTGTTCAGTAACGATAGAGTACAGAAGAGATCTTGAAACTTCCGCCTGATCAACTCGTCGAACAATGTTGTCTGCAGCGACAGACTTGCGTCCTTGATCCCCTTCATCATGCATATCAGCTCGGTCATCTTGAAACTATCACTCATAAAGTTGTCTCCAGACATTCTACTCATTCGTCGATGAATTTCTGCAACATTGTTCCCTTCAGATCGCAATTCAAACTTGGCGGGAGAATCAATAGCGACAGCCACGTTTACGTGATTCCAACTCAACAGGAAATGGCGTGTTTGACTTGCCGGTGACAGAGCGTGTGGAAGGAGATATGCGCAGTCGCCTACTACGCACACCAACCACCTGCCGCATACCTGGCGATCGGAAGGTGACCAAAAATAACCCTCGTATTTATTAAAAACCCAGATTGGTTCTCCGACAAGATATTATTGGTAAACAGGACAAAGTGAACACTTTTTTTATGGTGAACGTAGCCGGTGGTTAAGTGATCCCCTTGAACCGCCCGTTTCTAACATCCTAGATTCTGTCGATCACGACATTTCTTCACCGATGTTGGGCTGTCTTTTCCCGTTGTTGATGGTCGAGGTTTGAATTGGCCTGTTTTGCTCTTTCGTGTCTTTCTTTCGCACTAATGATGAACAGTTTCCCAATTATTCTGGCTTTCCAGCATTACTTTTATTATATTTTCCGATGTGAGTACACCTATCTTTATTATTCTCTCCATCTAGGGCATTCGAAGAAAGTGTGTTTAACCGTGTCACACTTTCGCCAGTACTCGTAGTTCTTAGTATTGCTCAGATGAAAACGCCGTAGGTACGAGCGAGAGGTCCTGTCAGCGGTTATGTCACGTAGTAATCTGATTTGTCGTGTTATTTGCTTTACAAGTCTCCTTGTCCACATGGCCTTTTCTTCCTCCTTTTGTCACGTTTCTTGCCATATACTTAACATACTGTTGTATGCTTCCTGTCTGCCTTCTCCCCTCTCTATTTTTGTCTAGCAGAACAGATCTATTGGTGGTATCCTTGCAAGCAACAATAATGCCTTCGACGACACAGTTCGGTAAACAATTATAATTGTTATATCCCACTCGAGTGCTTTTATAATCGATTTCCCCTCTATAAATCTATACTGTTCTTCCGGTAACTCATTTTTGTCCTCCAACTCGTTTCACTTAGGCAAAGGCAGAGAAAAATTCGATTACCCAATGCTGGAACGGCATTTGATTTTATACCATTAATAATCTCCTCATCATTAACTAATTTAAATGCCAATATTGTACGAATAGAAGACGTTTTGTTAGTTGACCTCATAGATGAGGTCTCAACCGGGTCTTGCTGACGAGACATGAGAAGTCGAAACCACGGGATCCGTTTCTAAAACTTGATTTTTTTTCGTTGGGTGATTTCCAACACCATGAGCGCCTCCTACAGGCTTTCTTTTTAATGTTGTGGCGTTTCTTGACGTTTTCAATTGAAGAATTGATGAACAAATGCACTATGGCCAGAGAGATCCTCGCAAGTCTTACAAGATACCAGACGACATCCAAAGTTTGGATGTTAGATTGACAACCACATCCTTATTCAAGAAGAGTAAAGGACAATGTCCCCGCTCTTATTCACAACAGAAATCTTCTTTTTCTACTGGAGCTGTTTTGAACCTGTAAATCGTAATGGTTGACTTGCTATTAGTCTTGCACAATTAAAGCTGTTTAGAAATGTAAAATTGGAGAAACTCCAATCAAAATATCCTGAGGAGTATTCATCGTTTAAAGTATCTGTTCCTGTGGATTCTGTGGATAAAATTCTAGACCCTGGACTGTCAAACTTGTTGCCTTACGAAATAAAGATGGAAAGTCTCTGCAGTCCAATAATTTCCTATGCGTAATCATCCATTTTACAACGCAAAAAAAAGTAGATCCACAGAAAAAAATAAATAAATAAACAATGAAACGATTGTGCATACTTCAATTAATCATCCTAATATGAGATGATGGTAGGTGGATGCATTGGTCGTTACAAATTACTCATTATAACTGGGGAAACATTAACGCCGCTGGCAGACGTCATACGTTTGCATATCTGCATGCATACACATGCACTCGAGGATAATTCCATTCTCTTATATGCCATAACAAAAAGATGAGATTGCGGAAGCGTGCACTCGAAGTACAGTTCCCGACGTTGAGTTGCTTGTTATCTCTTCAACTATATAACGGAATTGCTACTGTTACGAGTGTACGAGTTTAACTTGTCACATTATGAGTGTCTTGCTTACGCTGCAGTTCGTATTAAATTCTACTCTTCAATATTTTCCAAGATTTTCAAAATTTTCAAATTTATTTTTATTAGTTTCAAGATGCAACAAGCTTCACTCACCGATTGAGTTTCATTATTTCTATTAAATATGGAATGTCCGTCAAAGTTTTATTACACACGGTTGTACTTACCTCGATTAAAACCCTTCGGGGTGAATTGCAGTAACATTAAAATATGCACGGAATAAAATGCTGTAGTTGGAACTAGCTACAACAAATTAACTCAAAACAAAAATAAGGTTTAGGTTTTCTTGGTCAATTTTGAAATCAATAGGATAAGAGAGAATTTATTTCCAGATTCCAAACATCGCTGAAAGAAACAATACAGGTCATAACATCAAACATTGAGGAACCCCCGATTTTAAATATCTACGGTTCAGTTTTTGGAATGCCTTATTTTTTTTTACATCGTTTCATCCATATTTCTGTTGCAACCTTCACAGTCTGATTTGTTGTCTCATTTCTCCATGATGTTTTGTTATTTCATTTCT
The DNA here is from genome assembly GCA_023690525.1 of Holotrichia oblita. Classification (NCBI taxonomy): domain Eukaryota; kingdom Metazoa; phylum Arthropoda; class Insecta; order Coleoptera; family Scarabaeidae; genus Holotrichia; species Holotrichia oblita. The sequence continues at coordinate 7,796,763 of CM043016.1, read as the reverse complement.
TCTTTATTTTATTGCGTCAGCTCTTAGATGTCCACTTCATCTTGTTTAGCTGTGTCGGATATGAATAATAGTGTTAGGGGAACCACAATCAACGGAGGCCACAGTTCCGAAACATTCGAGCAAGTAGCATCAATATCTGCAGATTTTTGGTTTCTTTTTTCAGTCTAATTTAGCTAGTGCGCTATGTCCAAATCCCTCTCGGCGTCTTGAGTAGATACCTAAGTCGTTTTCACCATTCTCTTGTTGGGTTCCAAACATATGTTACACTATTTTGGCTTGATCAACCACGTTTCCACCATGACGATTAGAGAGGCTAATTATAGATATTAAGTACACTGGATGATCGCATTAAATTGCTTCCAGATGGTAAAGAGATAACTCCTCAGCCCCCTTGCAATAACAATAAAGGCACTTATAAATGTACATTTAATGAACATCAGGAAGAGACTTGTAAAAGCCTTGGACAACCAGTTAATGCCATTGAAACCATCGTTTCAACAAAGAAAAGGGCGTAGCTGGTAAAGATTTTTACTACTAACACAACGAAGAAATTGTCCTTCAAACGCCACAGACTTCAGTTTCAGCTGAGCCAGAGCATCGCCAGAAATGGACCTACTCTGTCAGTCTTCGACTTCTGGTCTTCAGAATAGTAACCTTGACATTCAAATGGTTCTTGATCAAATTTCACCTTTGCCAAGCACTTCAAGTGTTAAATACAAGACAATGGAGGGTCGTAGTGAGAAAAGTGAGATATTAACTTCAACTGCCTACAAAACCCAGCCTGCTAGGAAGAAACTTCTAGATATTGAAAAGAACGTTAAATCAGAAGAGAAGAAAACCATAAAAGAATCCAAATCCTTCAAACGCCACAGACTTCAGTCTCGGCTGAGCCAGAGCATCGCCAAAAATTGACCTACTCTGTCAGTCTTCGACTTCTTGTCTTCAAAATAGTAACCTTGACATTCAAATGGTTCTTGATCAAATTTCACCTTTGCCAAGCACTTCAAGTGTTAAATACAAGACAATGGAGGGTCGTAGTGAGAAAAGTGAGATATTAACTTCAACTCCCTACAAAAACCAGATTGTAAGGAAGAAACTTCTAAATATTGAAAAGAACGTTAAATCAGAAGAGAAGAAAGCCTAAAAGTAATCCAAATCCTTCAAACGCCACAGACTTCAGTCTCAGCTGAGCCAGAGCATACATTTTATTTGAGATCGAAACAAAAAGTTTCTATTACACTTCAAGGGACACTTTAAAATTCTATTGTATAATAATATTTTACAAGAAGTCTTTACATAGATCAATACTCTCCAGCATTACACACGAAATAGAAATTCGAGATACCACTTTAGATGCTTCACAATATGCTGAAAAACAATAGGGTATTTATTGAAGTTCGAAACGTGGCGACGTCACAAAACTTTATATTTCGCATAAACCGATTTTATTGGAAAAGGGAACTACTATCTTGGAAGGGGGCGGAGAAAGAGGGGGCGGCAGCTGAGGAAACTTTTATATATCTATATATGTGTGTGTGAGTATACGTTGTAAGAAAACATCTAGAATGAGGGTAGAATCGGGTGGTAGGGTTTACTTTATGCCGTTCATATTTCTTTTGTGCGTGTCGCTCCAATCGTAGCAAGGAAAAAGATGAAATAGAATTTATAAAGTCTATGCTTTGACCTTTTCTTCTTATTTCTTATATATACCATATATATATACAGGATGGCTTGATTTCGCAGGGACAACATGGGTAACTTTTTATTTGAAGGCATAGAGAGACGGTTAAATTAGCAAAAAAGGTGTAGATTCAAAAGCTCACTAAGGATGCATTTTCAAATTTTACTTGTCATGCTTCATTTGTTTAGATTTAGATTTAGATATAAGGGTGATGTTGCACCGCGACCGTGGGTCTATTGTGCCCTCTTACATGAGGTGTAAGCTGCTGGGTTTTGCCCGCAGTCACAGCTCCTCATCCAGCCTGAGGGCTTTAATAAACTGTAACAGATGTGATGGTTTCAGAGAGGGTATTTCTTCCTCGTCTATAACGCCTTTGCCAAGATAGTTGGCGCGAATTTCTTCAATTTCTGTGCAGTTGGATATCAGGTGTTCCGGACTTTCATCTTCCGCCCCGCAGAACCTGCAGTCGCTATTCTGTTTCAGACCTATTCTCTTCATGTGCTCCCCGAGGTGACAATGCCCTGTAAGGAAACTAATCTGTTCCTGTTTAGTTCTAGCATGGTTTTTGCTCTCTGCTTGTTGAAATTTCCAAGGAATACCTTGGAATGTCTCAGACCAGGAAGATTGTGCCAGAGGGAAGCTCTAACGTCCTCTTCCCTGTCTTTAAGTTCTTTCTTATAGGTGCTCATCCCTATTCCACAGAATGGTTCCGGTCCCACAAACGATGTTGTGGCGGCCTCCTTTGCTAATAGATTAGCTTTCTCATTGCCACTGATTCCAGTGTGTCCTGGTACCCAGCACAATGCAACTTTGTTTTCGTTGCCCAGGTTGTTTAGTTTATCCCGGCATTCCCAAACTAGCTTGGAGCTGATGGTGTTAGAACTCAGCGCCAATAAGGCTGTCTGACTGTCGGAGAAGATTGCAATATTCTCCTTCCGATAGTTCCTGTCAAGATTCACCTGAGCACATCATCCAATCGCATTAATCTCTGCCTGGAAGACACTGGGGTATATTCCCATCGGCTCTGAGTATTTGGTTCCTGGCCCGAATACCCCTACACCTGTTCCTTTTTCAGTTTTGGACCCATCCGTGTACCATTTGATGGTGTTTTCTTTTAGAGAGTAGGTGGAGGATTCTCCTTCCCACTCTCTCTTGTTGCTCAACTTCGTTGAAAAGTTCTTTTCGAACCTGTATTTCCTAACCATTTCGTTCATTTGTGCGGTTGAAGCAATTCAAACTGTAACCTAAATACTTTTATTGACGCTTAATAAAACAATTTTTTTTGCGCAAATTTTAAAATTGGAACCGTGCAATTTTTGTGGCTCTTTTATAAGCAGATTTTTTTCTGAATACAATCATGTATCGCATGATATGGAAATTAATAATAACATCTGCTTAAGGTCTAGGTGCCATTTTTGCCTACCGTGCACTAGAGCGCCAAAAGCCAGTGGATCAGCTGTTGGGAATGTAATAACGAGTTCGGAGTTTGCAACGTTCCAACAAAAAACACAGCAATGAAAATTTGGAAGAGGCAGTACAAGCTGTAAGTAACGGTACTCTAACGCTGTACAGAGCATTTAAAGTGTAGAAAAAACTACACTTTTTTATCATCTAAAAAGCACAAGAGGCCAAAAAAGTACAACTGGAGGTAGAGCACGTGCCCCCTCCCCATATGATGTCGAACAAAAAATTGCTGAAGATATCAAAACAATGGAAAAGTGGGGTTTTGGGGTATCGGCACGGGAGGTTCTTGATTTAATAGGACGTTATGTGAAAGAAAGCAACATAAAGACAGTGTTTAAAAATGGTATACCCGGATCTGACTATTTCATTAGATTTAAAAATACATTGAGCTTGAGTTAAAAAAAAAACCACAGAGTGAGGAGGTTGCTAGACAACGGGCTAAGGATCCCTTTATAATAAATGATTACTTCACTATTCTCAAAGAACAGATCCAAGATGTTCGTCCATCGCAAATATATAATATCGATGAAGCCAGTTTCTGTCTTGATCCATCTCGTATAAAAGTGGTTGGAGAGAAGGGAAAGGCGGCTCGCAGGGCCACAAGTGGACCCGCAAGAGAAAATATAACAGTACTTCTTGGTGGAAATGCTGCCAAGGAACAGCTTCCACTATTAATTGTGTTCAAGGGAAAACACATTTGGAACAGTTGGATTCCTGAAGAGGTATACTGAATAACTAATTCTGTTACAAAAAATGGGTGGATGGACATTTAAAAATATTTTGAAAACAATTTTTTACAACACATTGATATCTACGATGGACATGCTTCTCATATTAGTATTCCCTTAATAGAAAAGGATTTGAAAAGGCAGAGATATATCCGTACAACAAAGAAGTCATCTCCGCTGAGAACTTCGACCAGGAAGCATACAAAAGGTGACAATAAAAAAAAAAATGCAACCTGCGCCAAGTGACGACACGGTACAATCTACTGCGGCTCCAATCTTAGATGAAATATTTAACACACCATCCACTTCGAGAGCAAACAGTGAAGCAAAACTATCATCCACTCCATCATCCACCATCGCCAATTTCCGAGCAAACTAATTCGCCGTTTGACTGTCCCAACAAAAGTGCTGCTTTTAGAGCAGATAAAGCAGACTCCGAGAATGGCGAAAACCGGAATAAAAAGGATTTGTACTGAGGCGGAAGTTATAACATCTGTAGAGGTTGTTGCTAGATTGAACGAAGAAGCAAATAAAAAGAATCCAAAGATGGTAAGTAGAAAGGTATGAAAGAAAACGATTCTGACGACGATGTTAGTTCAGGGGATGAAGTAGCCTCACTTAATAAAGACAATAAATTTATGGAAACCTTGAATAAGGACTCCAATACGCTTGAACTAGGTGACTGGATTTTAGTTAAATTTGCCACTAAGTTGTTCAAATTCTACGTTGGTCAAGTGACAAATCTGGATCCAGGTTTAGAGGCGAAATTCGCCCGAAGAATTAGGTCTTCCTCGCACTTTTCTTGGCCTAATTTAGAAGACACTTCACAACTCAGTAGGTGTCGACCAAATTTACAAGATTTTACCTGCACCGACGTTTGACAGAAGAGGGCACTTTACATTTTCAATCATATTTGAAGCAAATGTAAATTAAGTTGTATTTTTGAGAGAAAGATTTTCTATGGTATTTTGTCTGCGCTTTAATTCACACTTTCCCGTTTAAAGTTCCATTGCATTTTAGGTACACCAGACACCAAATTCATACTTGCCCCAATTTGATGGGGAAGTCTGAACCATTGAATTGTTTTGGGGTTCAATTAAGAAAAAAAAAATTATCAATATTTCGCCTGTTACGGCAAATAAAAGAAATTAACAGATTTCAGTTTTTCTTCAATATTGAACAGATGAAGGGGGCTTTTGATTCTACACCTTTTTGCTAATTTAACCGTGTCTCTATGTCTTCAAATAAAAAAGTTGTCCGTGTTGTTTCTCTTTCGTTGATAAATTTTATAGATTTTTGTTTCTCTCCTCTTCCACGTGATACCTCCACCGTTTATAATTTGTAATTATGAATCACCTTGGAGCGGTGATCTCACCATTTACCAAACACAAACCGACAAGATCGATGATACACCACGGCCCGTCCTAGATGTGTGTGTTAGTATGCAGACACTAACATTAAGCTAACTTTAATTAGAAAACCGTCCAAGTTAGGTAGGCTTAGCAAAGCAAATGCTTCTAGCGTCCTGACGCACGGCGACGACACGCGAGACAGACATAAATTTAAAAAGACCGACTGGGGTTTGTAGAGGCTATAAATGGTGAACGCCCCGAAATATTTATGGGCGAATTAGGTCACGAATCCGCTATTAAAAGTTGCTAACTTTGATGGACGGATAACAATTACGTATTCCGCTCACGGCATATAGTTGCGAGTTTTATTTTCGCATCGATATCTGGGCGTGTAATGTCACCTATATAGGTACCCTCACGTGAAACTATTTATATTTCGCGTCTCATTAAAATGCATTCCCAAACTAGAGACCGTCTCGTTAAGTGAATGCTGTAAAAGGCAGCTTCAGACGGAGCCGGTGTGAACAACCTAACAATATGCTTGAAACGCCATCCTTACGTCTACAGGATACGGGACAATATATGCATTAGATGCACCTGTACACACGACTACACGACGTTTATTTAACGGAAGGTCGTTTTAATGCGCGCTCGGTGTATTCCTGTTGCTCGCAGCGTGAATAGCGGATCTAGTAAAACGAGAGCAAAATAAAATCGTGTTGATGCAGCTACGGTGGAGAACGTGCTCCGCGTCTCGTTTCGGATGTATTCAGAGCGCGGAGAAGGAAGTGCATTCCGGTGACTGTATACAAAATGCATGATGAAATGGATTTAATGCGATTCAAGTCTTTATTTTCTCTTCTATTCGAGAGCGATTTTCAGGTAGTCGACGAGGTGTTATATTGATTATCCTACGTTGTGTGTACTAGCCTACAGTTCTTGAAATCGCAGCGCAATTTCGAACGAGTTTGACATTTAACTGACAATTACTGATAAATTTGACATTTAACATAACATAATACCAACATAATAATTGCTGTTTAAATGTCAAATGCGGAGAAAATACGCACAATTTTGACATTTAAGTTTCAAATACTGACGAATTTGACATTTGAATGTCAAATTTGGCATTTAAATGACCAAGTACTCATGAATTTGACGTTTAAGTATCAAATATACACACGATTGACGTTCTGATTTCAAATGCAAAGAAAATACGCTTAAAATTTTGACATTTAATATTCAAATGCGCACAAATTTGACATCTACATGTTAGACACTTAAAAAATATGACCGATTTCGACACGTGACATTTAAATGTCACATCTGACATTTAAACGTCAAATACGACATTTAAATGTGAAATACAGGCAACATACGTACAATTTTTGCATTAGAATGATCAAGTTCAACATCTAAACATTAAATACAAACAATTTTGACGTTTAAGTTTCAAATACGGACGAATTTGATTGTCAAATTTGACACTTAAATGACCAAGCATGCATGAATTTCCCTTTTAAATATCAAATTAGACACGATTGTTGTAATTTGAAGTTCTGATGTCAAATACGGAGAAAATACCCTTAAAATTTTGACATTTAATAATTAAACGCGCACAAATTTGACATCTACATATTAGATACTTAAAAAATATAACCGATTTTGACAGAAATTTTAAATACGTCCAAGTTTAATGCTTAAACATTAATTATACAAGAATTTGGCATTTATTTAAATTTTGACAATTAAAATTATATAATACTGCCACGATTGACATTTCAACGTTAAATACGTACAAGTTTGACGTATAAATAGCATTAATTTGACTCATTTAAATGTTAAATGCGAACAAATTTGGCATTTTAATATCAGCCGTGCACAAAATTGACATTTAAGTATCAAATACGAAGAATTTGTATTCGGAAATGATGAATCGGAGCTTGAAATGTCAAATATGAACAAGTTTAAATGTCACATCTGACATTTAAACGTCAAATACGACATTTAAACGTGAAATACAGGCAAAATATGTATAATTTTGGGATTACAATGATCAAGTTCAACATCTAAACATTAAATACAAACAATTTTGACGTTTAAGTTTCAAATACGGACGAATTTGAATGTCAAATTTGACACTTAAATGACCAAGTATGCATGAATTTCACTTTTAAATATTAAATTAGACACGATTGAAGTTCTGATGTCGAATACGGAGAAAATACGCTTAAAATTTTGACATTTAATATTTAAATGCGCACAAATTTGACATCTACATGTTAGATACTTAAAAAATATGACCGATTTTGACATAAATTTCAAATACGCACACGCTTAAATGACAGTACTTATAAATTTTGACAATTAAAATTATATAATACTGTCACGATTGACATTTAAATGTCAAATACGAATAAAATACGTGGAATTTCAATATTAATGTCAAATCCACACGACCATGACATTTAAACGTCAAACGTCTACAAGTTTGACGTAAAAATAGCATTAATTTTATTAATTTAAATGTCAAATACGAACAAATTTGGCATTTTAATATCAACCATGCACAAAATTGACATTTAAGTATCAAATACGGAGAATTTGCATTCGGAAATGATGAATCGCAGCTTGAAATGTCAAATACGAACAAATTTAAATGTCACATCTAACATTTAAATGTGAAATACAGGCAAAATACGTACGATTTTGGCATTTAAATGATAAAATTCAACATGTAAACATTAAATATAATCAATGTTGACGTTTAAGTTTCAAATAGGGACGAATTTGACGTTTAAATGTCAAATTTTAAATTTAAATGACCAAATACGTATGAATTTAACTTTTAAACAGCAAATATAGACACGATTGAAGTTCTGATGTTAAATACGGAGAAAATACGCTTAAAATTTTGACATTTAATATTCAAATGCGCACAAATTTGACATCTACATGTTAGATACTTAAAAAATACGACGAATTTTGACATAAATTTTAAATACGTCCAAGTTTAATGTTTAAACGTTAATTGTGCAGGAATTTGACGTTTAAATGACAGTACTTAAAGATTTTGACAATTAAAATTATATAATGCTGTCATTATTGACGTTTAAATGTCAAATACGAATACAATACGCGGAATTTCAATATTAATGTTAAATCTACACGACCTCGACATTTAAACGTCAAACACGTACAAGTTTGACATATAAACAGCATTAATTTGACTAATTTAAATGTCAAATACGAACAAATTGGCATTTAAATGTCAAATTTAGCATTTAAATGACCAAGTACGCATGAATTTGACTTTTAAATATCAAATATAGACACGATTGAAGTTCTGATGTTAAATATGGAGAAAATACGCTTAAAATTTTGACATTTAATATTCAAATGCGTACAAATTTGACATCTACATGTTAGATACTTAAAAAATACGACGAATTTTGGCATAAATTTTAAATACGCCCAAGTTTAATGTTTAAACATTAATTATGCAGGAATTTGACGTTTAAATGACAGTACTTAAAGATTTTGACAATTAAAATTATATAATACTGTCATTATTGACGTTTAAATGTCAAATACGAATACAATACGCGGAATTTCAATATTAATGTTAAATCTACACGACCTTGACATTTAAACGTCAAACACGTACAGTATGACGTATAAACAGCATTAATTTGACCCATTTAAATGTCAAATTTAGCATTTAAATGACCAAGTATGCATGAATTTGACTTTTAAATATCAAATATGGACACCATTGAAGTTCTGATGTCAAATACGCAGAAAATACGCTTAAAATTTTGACATTTAATATTCAAATGCGCACAAATTTGACATCTACATGTAAGATACTTAAAAATACGACGAATTTTGACATAAATTTTAAATACGTCCAAGTTTAATGTTTAAACGTTAATTATCCATGAATTTGACGTTTAATTGACAGTACTTATAAATTTTGACAATTAAAATTATAAAAATACGAATAAAATATGCGCAATTTCTATATTAATATTAAATCCGCACGACCTTGATATTTAAACGTCAGACACGTACAAGTTTGACGTATAAATAGCATTAATTTGACTAATTTAAATGTCAAATACGAACAAATTTGGCATTTTAATATCAGCCATGCACAAAATTGACATTTAAGTGTCAAATACGAATAATTTGCATTCGGAAATGATGAATCGAAGCTTAAAATGTCAAATAAGAACAAGTTTAAATGTCACATCTGACATTTAAATGTCAGATGTGACATTTAAATGTGAAATACAAGGCAAAATACGTACAATTTTGGCATTAAAATGATCAAGTTCAACATCTGAAACAATTTTGACGTTTAAGTTTCAAATACGGACGAATTTGACGTTTGAATGTCAAATTTGACACTTAAAATTTTGACATTTAATATTTAAATGCGCACAAATTTGACATCTACATGTTAGATACATAAAAAATATTACCAATTTTGACAGAAATGTTAAATACATTCAAGTTTAATGTTTAAACGTTAATTATGCAAGAATTTGACGTTTAAATGACGGTATACTTATAAATTTTGACAATTAAAGTTATATAATGCTGCCGCGATTGTCATTTAAATGTCAAATACGAATAAAATACGAGGAATTTCAAGATGTCAAATGTCAAATCTACACGACCTTGACATTTAAACGTCAAATACGTACAAGTTTGACGTTTATTTGCCTAATTTAAATGTCAAATACGAACAAATTCGCCATTTTAATATCAGCCATGCACAAAATTGACATTTAAGTGTCGAATACAGAGAATTTGCATTCGGAAATGATGAATCGGAGCTTGAAATGTCAAAAACGAACAAGTTTAAATATCACATCTGACATTTAAATGTCAAAATACGTATAATTTTGGCATTAAAATAATCAAGTTCAACATGTAAACGTTAAATACAAACAATTTTGACGTTTAAACGTCAGAAGGATGTAAGTTATGAATACGATTAAGCAATTACAGAAAAAAAAATCAATTAGATTAGTTGTTAAGTTTGTATAATTCTCCTCTTTTCTTGCAGACGTGGAGATCCGTTCACCGAGATTCACCGGCTCCAGTTGGTTGGCGTTTCCGACGCTACGCGGCGCCTACAAGCACGTCCAGGTCACCTTAGAACTCAGACCGGAAGCGTACGACGGGATATTCTTCCTGACCGGGGAAAGGGACGATATGGCCGGCGATTTCATGGCCCTGCTGTTACATCAGGGTTTCGTCGAATTTCGGTAAGTGAAACGAAACGTTTCGATCGCAAAAGGATATAAAAACGATAGTTCTAGCGAACATACAATCTGTATGTTCCGAGCACTTACTCTTTTGTTACATATCTCTCTCACGACACAAGCGATTTTTCATTTACGAGCAACTTCACACCGACAAAAGCCCGTCTCTAGTACCTATCGGTCCGCTAAGAAACAGTCGTATATCTCGGCCATATCTCTCTAGCTTCAACATGTATGTATGTTACGTGTACATAAGTGTAATTTGGTGTATATCTCAATGGTACTTGCTTCCTTTCAATGTCCGATTCTTCTTCGAGAGTAACGTTGAAATGTAATGTTGCGAAAGTAAACTATCTTGTGTGTGTGTGTGCTTTTCTTTTTTTAAAGAAAGATAGATGATATGCTGTACTATTTTCGTTCCTTTTTTAAAGTTGGATACTGTACAATCTGTTTCAAAGAACACTACTCTTGACAGACATAATATAAATCCTAAATAGGAATGCGAACAATCCTGGCTTGTCTATTCCTGGATTACAATTGCGGTGGTATTAATTGGAGCCACGAACACACTAGAAATCTCGTGTCCATATACTGACGCAGGCATCACGTATAATTGAGCCGGACATAAATCGCGAGAGCGATTAACAACGTTATATTAAACGCGATACGCGTATGACAGTTCGTATTAACACAGATAGATAGCTACTCTATGCGTTTATAATGCGAGAAGCTGCTGAACGTGCGATTGCCGTTATAACTAGATAGGTTTAGATGATGAATTTCTACTCTTGTCACGTCAATTAAAACGATCAAGTGCACGTATTGCATTGATTTTTAATTTTTTTTTTTTTAACAATAGTAGGTAAACTATGCCGATTCTAGATTAGATCCCTAGAAAATCTAGAACCGGCCATGTTTATCTACTAATTTTTTTTTCACCGACATTCATCAGCGTCATCATATTTAGCGACATACATATATACAGTGGGAAAGGAAGAATGTTAAAGAGAAAGCGCGTTAAAACGTTATCAATTTCAACGGGATGGGGATGACGTAAAATAAGCGAGAATTACGTTCATCGCGTTACCGTATCTGGTGGTATCCGTGCCGCCGCGCCGTGACGTTGCAATAAAATTTCGACCGGAATTTTAGGTAGAGGGCGCATTAATCGAATCCGAAACTTTGTGTTATACTCCGGTTCGCAGTTCGTAACGATAAATCAGAGCCGAACGGTAAGGAGATATCTACACGTTTCCGATTTGAATTTCATGAGGTCTTGTATAAACTATGAATTGCGATGGATGTACGTATATGTTATGTATATAGCTAATTTCCAAAAAGATTCCTGCTTTCCCTCACGTTTATACTCGAGATTTGTATGATGCGATGAAAAAAAATTTTTGGTAGTAAGGTAAAGCCGATTCTGGACCCCCTCACCGAAAAAATCTGAAATAAGCGAGTAGTTGGTTATTAATCGTAACTGTTTCCTTCGGTAGCAATATTTCTTTAAACGAAAAGAATTTCCTAGTATATCGTATCGTTCATATGGGTTTAGTGGGAAATATTTATGTTTAGAGACCACCAGACGAATCCTAAAGATGGGCACGAGAATGGAAAACTAGTTGGTTATTGTGGTATTTTTTGCCCAAACGCAGCTCTTTAGCCCAAATCTGATATTTTCTTCGCATTCAGCATGGTCTATGACGTATATATTCAAAATTTCAGAGAAATCGAAGAGGTCGAGATTTTCTTCAAAATCGCAAGGGGTAGGTATGGAAAAAAATGATGGTTTTTGACAATTTTCGGAGGGCGTTCGATTTCGTTCAAATTTTGGATATAGATGTAACTGATCATGCCGAATACGATAGAAGTGTCAGATTTGGGCTAAAGGGATTGGTTTGGCCAAAAAATATAAAAATAGCACATAGGACGAACGTTTCAATTCTGCATAGGAGCACATTGACCGCCGTTTTTTGTAGGTAACCAGCGCCAAACCCCGCGACCATCTTCTTTGTGCGATAGCAAATTTTCTCAGCTTTTTGAATATATATAGGTTGTATTTACAAAAGTGGATGCTTCACCTCTAAAAATGAGAAAAACTCTGTAACGCTCGCATCGAATCTTGCATCGTTTTGGTTTCTTCAAATTTTCGGTCACAAGGAAAAACATTTCTAAATACAACCTATATACATATATTCTGAAAGCTGATAAAATTTGCTCTTTTATAAAGAAATACTCGCGGGGTTTGGCGCCCTTTACCTACAGAAACCGGAGTTAAAGTGTTCCTATGCGGAATTGGAGCGTTTGGTTTATATTTTTTTTTTTTGGCGAAACAAGGCCCTTTAGCCCAAATCTGACACTGTTATCGTATTTAGCATGATCAATTACATGTATATCCAAAATTTGAACGAAATCGAACGCTCTTTGAAAATTGTCAAAAATTCACATTTTTTTCCATACGTACGTAATTGATCCTTGCGATTTTGAAGAAAATCTCGACCTCTTCGATTTTCATGAAATTTTAAATATATATGTAATTGGTCATGCTGAATACGATAACAGTGTCAGATTTGGACTGTAGGGCTTCGTTTGGCCAAAAAACCTAATAAAAGCAGCATCTAGGACGGACATTTCAATTACGCATAGGAGCACTTTGACCTCGGTTTTTGTAGGTAAAAGGTGCCAAACCCCGCGACTATTTCTTTATCCGATAACAAATTTTCTACTCTCTCTAGTGGCTACTTCACCTCGAAAAATAAGAAAAACTGAAAGAAAAAAAACTGATTAGAACACGTGTTTGACAAAGTTAAAAAAAGTTTTCACGGCCACTGTTCCATAAAGATGTATCTTTCGGGTGTTGCTGTGGTTGTTGTAAGAAACTTGACGTTTCGCTGATCATGTGACAAGAAACCAATATGCTGGTACCGCTACGTGGACGACACATACGTGATATGGCCTCACGGTATGGACAATCTAGGTAAGCATTCAAGGAACATATCAACCGACAACATGCCAACATCAACGTTACGATGGAGATAGAAGAGAACGGCTGCTTACCTTTTCTGGATGTATTGATAAAACGCAACGACAGTGGAAAATTGGGACATGGAGTACACCGCCAGAAGATGCATACGGACCGATGTTTACACGCAGCCTCACATCACCATCCACAACAGAAAAGATCTCTGGTCACCACTCTGTTACACAGAGTGGAAATAATTAGTGATACAACCAGCAAAATCGAGGAAATTTAACATGTAAAAGATGCACTGCAGAAGAACGGCTACAAGCCACAGGAGATTAGCCGGATGCGGATACGCACACCTGCCATATATTGCTGGAGTCACGGACAGGTTGAAGAAAACCGTGGAGAAGAGTCAGGTTCAGCACAATCAAGAAAATAAAAGAATTGCTTCCATCCAATAAAGACTCGATACCGAGACTGTAAGCTAAAGGCATCTACGAACTTCAATGCCAGTACGGGAAATTGTGTATTGGACAAATCGGGCGCAGTATACAGTGCAGAGTCAAAGAGCATCGCAGAGATGTCGAAATACTGGAAAACCTACAGTCGCTGAACACTACCACACCGGAAGCAGTCATTTAATCGACTACAGATTGAATAAGGTATGGAAGTTGGTGCTGGAGAGCCCGGAACAGCAAGGACCATCGAAGACGCATCGGAAACCATCTAACACGAATCGAGGAGAAGCATCGGATACGGACCAGAGGACGATAACGGAAACGGTTCAGCAGACTGGAACGGATACGTATCATTGGAGCGAAGCAGGGACTTGGTATATAACGAGGAGCAGAAGACATCAACATCAGTCTTTAGACAATTTCTGAATGAGTGACGACCACGACAACACCCGAAAGATACATCTTTATGGAACAGTGGTCGTAAAAGCCTACATTCGATTATTAAACTTATTACTTGTTCCAAATTTGAGACCTTTATTAAGGTTCTATCTGAAGAGCTTGGGAACACGACAAAATAAGATAAACCGTTTCTACAATTTGACAGCTGTCAGAACGTTTTTGATTGTTGCGATGCTCAAGTTTCTTTACGGATTGTACAGTTTTACAGTTGTTGTTGTTGAAGATGAATTCAATTCAAAAACATGAATGTTGATGGCAGTTTCGTAATTTATCTTGTTCACATTACGATGTCTCGTTTATCACATTAAGCACTGCTTTCGTAAGATCAAAATTAACGGTGCATTAGATACAAGGGAGAAAAGAGATTTTTCTTCAGCTTAATGTATCTTTATTAATGCTGAAGATACCCCGCCGTTTCGAAAGTACTTTTTTTAAACGACTTCTCGGACGTAAATGTAGCGTATAGAATTAGTACTGAAGATGCACCTAACGCATTATTTTTTAATCAAATTAAACGGAGAAAATGAACACTCTGTATCGGCTATTTCGCCACCGTACAACTTCACATCCTTATACTCTCGGAGCTTTTCATTTTAACCTCACCCCCATAAACGCCAGGTGGTAAACTTTTCAGCTTCCCGAGCCCCCCCTTCCGTTTTTAGCTGTTTTACTAACGCCGCGCTAGTACCTTCGCGCGGCGAAAACGAACTTCTACCGGTAAATAAGAGCAGATTGAATTATTAAAATTGTTTCCGAAGACTCGAAAGGTGCTTCTTTCTCGCGGAAAGTAATCGAGAAATTTTTGCTCGTATACCTACATCAGAGAGAGCGTTGACCCCCTCTTTACCGTCGAAGGAGAAAGATTTATTACGCACCGACCGTGAAGTTCTTCAGGAAATTTTATATGCAAGAGATTAATTTAAGATATATATTAATTGTTACGATAAAATCAACCCTCCCCCCCCCCTCTCTCTCTCTTGAATTGATGGAAATCGGCGAGTGGAAATACTTCAACATCCTCAGCGATACATCCATAACATATGTTTGGTTAAACATGTTTTCGGGTGATCGATGAGTTGATGAGCGCTCACAATAAAACGGTTTTCCCCGAAAAACAAAACGCGCTCCAGCATGATCCGATATTAAATTATTAGTAGAGTTAATACGCGTGAATGAAAACTGGTACGCGATAGAGAGAGAGTGAGATGGGTGCTGCCTCCGATCCTATCTATCCCTCTTGGCCGAGATTTATTGAAATCGACGAGTGGAATCCTGTGAAAAACATCAAATGCGGCAAATACGGTCGCATCATATTGTGATCTATTCGTGTATTATGTTGGTGCTTGTACGTTGTTTAGTATTAAATGAGAATTGAATGACAAAGTGCGGTTTGCACCTGTTTTTGACAAACGTTTCCACCGGATATAAATCAGAAATTCATGTCAATATTCCGAGATATAAATTGTATTGGTGCTTATAATAAACAGTTTGTCCCAGATTACTTTGATTTTTTTATTCTTGTTTATTCAAAATAATCTCCTTCTGTTCAGGTAACATTCAGAACCAACCACCACCTATCTGACTCTCGATATTCCAGTCGAAATCGTCGAATTCTGGCCCACAATCGTTGTAAAACAATTTCCTTTGAATCAAAGAAAATTTTTGGCATTGTCGTGATTTTGCTCTTCTCTTGTGACTCTTCTGTTGACTTCCATGCTGCACTCTGACATTTTGGTTTTGGTTCGTATTGAGAAGACATTTCATCATCACCACCATTTCATCATGGGCTGACATGCTTGCTGGATTCCTTTACCGGAACATTTTTATTTGCACCAGAAGACATGCTGTTAATACTACTTTCAGCATGCCAAAAATCAAAGTTATGGTGATTTGAAAAATGTCATTGGTAGCCAAAGCCGGATGACAAAGTTGGGTCAATTTCGCCGACCTCTATTCAATCGCTTAAAAGTAAAAACCGGTATAGTTCTAGGTGACTTTGGTCACAAAAAGTGGCCCTCTCTTGGAGGGTTGTCTTGTATTAATGTCCTCTAAAATGTCTTCAGGTTCATACCAAAGGATATCTTCAGACGACGCCCACTTCCATTGATGTAGTCCACTTTTTTCAAGAAATTTATAAAGTTAAGTAAATTATAAAGATAAAATAAAGTTGCCATTGTTAATATGGTCGATTGTCTTATTGTTATTGCTTGGTGTTGTCAGACCTTCAACGGCGACTTCCTCATTAAGGTCACAGTAATCCTCAGTTTCTGAAAAAATTGAAATATTACAGAAATTCGTTTTCGTTTTTCGAAAAGAATTTTCGTAATTTGATTTGGATTAGGAGTCGCTTCAAGTTGAATATCCGAAAGAGAAATGCTCCTACCAGGTAGCCAGGTTACCTTTGGTCTGTTGAGGAAATCTTCTCTCCTGCCGATTGCAAAAGATCTATTACAGTAGCGCTTACATTGAGCTATAGGTACATTTGGGTCTAGATTTTCATTCCTTGGAATTCTGACTTTGGCCACCCTCTAGCAACTAGGCGTAAAAGTTTGACTTGATGGCATATGAACAGAAATCTGCTAGAGAGAGACCTACGAACGTCTCCTTTAATACCCACATCATAGATAGCCGTAGTTTTTCTTGTACAGGCAAAGTCATAACGACTAAAAAATCGCCCATCTTTAACAAGGACATTGTTAGGTGCTGCGTTTCGAGGTCAAAAATTCTATTATGGAGAGGGCAGTGTGACATGGGACGTTGTAATGATGGAGCATCCATTTCTCTGCAATGTCTGGTCTCACGCAAATTACCCTTTTTCTGAGCCTTTCAAGAACGCTCCTATAAAAAAACTTGCTTGACAGTTTGTCCTGAAGGAACAAATTCTTTGTGGATTTAATCTTCGATTTGCCCGTTCGAGCTTTCTTTGATAGAGGAGAGTTTGCACTTTGCCTTTTGATCTCAGGATCGTATTCAAAAATCCATAATTCATCCCCATCACTCCTCCCTTCCATCCCCTAGATCAAGGCACTTGTTTTTTCGAATGTACTGCTGCTCAATTGTGAGGTTTTTCGGCACAATTTTGCCACAGACCTTTCGCATGTGCGTCAAAATTTGATGAACGGTAAATCTGTTCAAATTTAATTGTTCACTCAACATTCTTAATGTCAAACAACGGTCTGATCTCACCAGAGTTGGGAATTGTTTGACGTTGCAACAGTAAGAAATGTTTTATATGGTGGACGCTAGAACACCTATAAGACGTTTTATGGATATACAGTAATGACGTTCCATCCACAGGATATCCTGTTGATATCCTATCTGAGAAGACTTTGTTTCCATTTCTTCCAATAAATTTTCTTTAAACTCTTAATGGAAAAAAAGCCAATCAGCTACCTTTAAAATCCTTCCTCACTCTCCCATCGCGTTCTAACTAATTCCTCTCAACTTTAATTAGGGTGAGACAATCAAATAGGCTGTTGCGACGAAGGTTAAGATCGTGGAACGTTGGGAATAGGCTTGAGTGATGCAATAGTTTGGAAAGTTTCAATCTGTCACCTGTCAGTTGCTAAAATGGTACACTCGTCTCAAAAAAGCTCTATCGTCGCTGTGCAACGTGCGACGCGTACTCGCTACCAAATTCCGCGTTGAATTACAGTGCTGGATCGGAAATACATTCTGTCTTGGGTAGATAACTTCTGCAGATGTAGGAATGTTGCAAAAAAAAGAGTTAGGCCGTAGAGGACCAGTCGAACAGCTCGGAAGCACGCGATTGTCCTCAATCTACCCGTACTGTACATAGAATTCTTCACATTGACCTTCATTTTCATCCATACAAGATGCTCGTTACTCAAGAACTGTCAAAACAAGCAGCTGATTGTTTTTTTTCCCATTAACAGTTTAAAGAAAATTTCTTGGGAGAGACTTGACTTTTTCATGGAATGGAAACAAAATCTTCCCAGATAGGATATCCTTTTTATGTCAAAAAAAGTCAAATAAACAGTCTATCGAATTTTGACCGAAGATTTGGGCAAACAGAAGGTCTGCGCGCCTTTCGTGCTACACACTCTGACAGACAACCAATGAGGTTGGACATTTCAGCAGTCTTGCAAAGACATTGTTAAAATATTCCAAAAGAATCCGGCAAGCATATCAACCATTGTAACTGGTGATGTTTTGAATACGAGCCAAAAAAAAAACATCAGAGTGCGACATGGAAGTCACCAGAAGAGCCAAAAAAAGAAGAACAAACTCAAGATAATGCTGACCATTTTCTTGTAATAATCGAATACAGGCATGCCAAAACTTGATTGGTAATCTCCCCTAGCGACGAGAGGGGTTACCTCAAAGCTGACCTGTACAAACATCGCCTTAACAGCATACAAGTCTTAAAACAGGAATACATTGATAATGAACGCCATCATTTGCAAGATATTTCGTTTAAAACTTCCATTTTTTAAATAATAAAACAAATTTCTTCAACGTTTCTGCCTATCAAGCATCGTCAGCGTTCCTCCGACTACTTCATCTTGCAAACTTAACAAAATTAACGGTAATACTTCTAGTAAAATAATAAAAACACCCTGTAAATAGGTCTAAGTACAGCATTCGCGCAGCTTGTACCTGACAATCTGTGACTGTGCCGTAGAGTAGCCTAATTAGTTTGTATATCTCCCCCGTATAGTTAATCCCGCAGGCTCGCGTCCGACAGAGAAGGCGAAACTTAAACTTCCAGACATCAGAGCGCCAAGCACGGAACACACGTGTGCTTGCCGCGGATCAATAATGTCGTCTGCTTCTGCTCAACTCGACTTGCTCCTACCCCCCGTATATATCGCTTTCTCTTTCTATTAAGGGATCCTGTTCGCCACCCGAATCCTCCGCCACTAGAAAACTCTTAAGAGTTCGCCGGCGTAGCTGGCGTTACATGTATAGTAGTGGATGTCGCTTCTCTATCGTTGTGGAGCACTACTCGAGTGATACTTGAGAATAGTTTCGAGGATAAGACGATCGACACGTCGGAGATGAAACTAAATGAGAAAAAAGGGAAGAATAATGGCGTAACGGAAAAAGTCTTTTAATTAGGAAACATTTTTTTTTAACTTATTTGATTTTTATTACATCACAGTTCCGTTTTAAGACTTACATAGCGAGCCGTTCCTTCGGAAGCACTAACGCCCTCGCTTCTCTCTATGGTTTCTACCTGAGTCGGGAATGGCTGAATGAAAATTTAAACTTTGTAGCGCATTTGTTTCGATTGAGAAAATTAGATTTCTACCGTATAGGGGGATTTTGCCGCTGCAATATTAGGAAACTAAATAAAACCCCATTTCGACAATTGCATTGAGTTCATCCTCTATAGTGTGACACTCCTGAAAGCTTACACCGAAACGCACAAGGGATTATTTCAAAATTATGATATTATTGAGGTTAATGAGGTTTGACTGGTCGATGGCCGCAGTGGTTAGGCGGCTGACTATTGTTGTGAGAGGACGATAGGTGCCGGGGTTCAATTCTCTGGAGGGACGATGACATTTTTTCAGAGAGTTTAATCGCGGATCGACTTGCCATTCGCTGTTGGGAGCAAAGTGATTAACAGCGCGGCATCATAAAAGGCGATATGATGCTGTCACAAAGCCATTTAAACACAACTTACACACACTAAACTACACCGCAAAATGCAGTGATGCAGTGATAGCCAGACAAGTAATACAGCTTACGGAGTCACTGCAACTAAGCACCCACCACACATTAAAAAAAAATCTGGTATTTATTTAGGGAAATTTTAAATTATTTGGTTATCACCTTATAAGCATATGGGAGATTTGAAATCGAAACAAAGGGTGACATAATTTTTTGGTAATCACCAAGTTCGTTCCTGATTTTTTCTTTGACTTTGAAGAAGGCTTCGACCTCTTCTGGCCAGCCATCCATGTCATGTATATAGATAAACATTGCTTGAAATCTCATCCTTCCATAATTCATTCCTTAAACTGCTTGCATCTAAAGAATCTTCTGGGTTAACCACCTGTCGCAGAGATGAACCTGATAATCCGTCTGCTCCATTAATCTAAGTGACTTCTTTAGGAGCAAAAGAGATTGATAAAAGGATGAAGGATACCAAGAGGTCACAGTAGATTAGATGAGGAATGGGGTGGCCATGCCATATTGTGATCCTATTTTTATCCTAGAGGACACTCTCTAATTTTGCCTTTTTAATTAAGCCTATCATTTTATGTAGCCGTTAGCTGTGGTGTTCTCTGCGCTCATTGTTAGAAACTTTGTCCTCACTAGGCCATCGCAGTGGCACAAAACATGGCCGATGTTAAACATAGACCTATTCAGTCTGGCATGACCAGTCATCAGACCAACTTTACTCAGTAGGTCTTCAGTAAACTCAGGCCTGTGTTCCTTTAGGAACTCCTTTGCCTGTTTTTGTCCTAGTGATCTTTTCCATCATTCCTTGGACCTGTTATGTGTCCATTCGTAGATGGACTTTTTAATTTGCGATTTGGTGATGCCGAACGAAGGGCCAGCTCCTATGAAAGGCCGTGACGAACCTCGCCTGGCCTGGTGCAAACCAAGCTAAAAACGAAAACCTTCTATCAGGGCCCTAGAAAGAAGCCGTGCAAGGCCCTTTCATTGAGCTTCAGCAAGGACTCGACAATTTTCCAGGCTGAGGTTGCTGCGATTCACCACTGTGTCAGAGAAGTAGACAGTTGGGCCGAACCAGGAAAAAGCGTCGCTATTTACTCTGACAGCCAAGCAGCACTTAAAGCGATTAGTTCCGCAAGTGCTGACTCAAAGCTGGTTTGGGACTGCGTAAGAGCCCTAAATGAGGCGGGCACCCTAAGGAAAATTACTTTGGCCTGGGTCCCCAGCCACATGGGAGTGAAGGGAAACGAGGCGGCCGATGAGCTGGCCAGACGAGGCTCGTCAAGGCCTTTCATAGGAGCGGCCCCTTCCTTCGGCACTACCAAATCACAAATTAAAAGGTCCATCTACGAATGGTCACAAAACAAGTCGAAGGAATGGTGGGAAAGATCGCCAGGACAAAGACAGGCTAAGGAGTTCCTAAGGGAACAGAGGCCTAAGTTTACTGAAGACCTACTGAGTAAAGACAGGAAGACTGTCAAAATGATAGTAAGTCTGATGACCGGTCATTGCAGACTGAATAGGCATATGTTTGACATAGGCCTGGCAGAAAATGCTCTCTGCAGATTGTGTCAAGAGGAAGAAGAAACCCCAGTTCATGTTTTGTGCCACTGTGACGGCCTAGCGAGGACAAGGTTTCTAGTAATGGGGGTAGAGAACCCCACAGCCAACGGCTACACAAAAGAGCCGCTCTCAAAAATGATAAGTCTGATTAAGAAGGCGAAACTAGAGAGCATTCTCAAAGGTAAAGGGGATCACAATAGACCTGTAAAGGTCGCGGTGAAATAGGCCCGCATGCCACCCCACTCCTAACCTAACCTAACCAGGGCCCTTTTGACGCCGCTGACCCAATTTTTGGCCCTACCAGAAAGTTTTCGAACCATTTTAAAATTGTATTTTCATTAGTTAGTGAGAAAAATTCCCCATGCATTAGTTTAGTAAGCTATTGTTCCATTGGGATTCGGTTGAAGTTGATATTGATCTCTGCTATTGTCTGCCTTATTTGAATCGGATTTGTCATCGTGTCCCTTCTAGTTGTATCCCTTCTTCTAGTCTAATCTTTCGTAAGAATAACCGCAGTAAGCGATACGATAGAAAAAGAAGAGATAGTAGAAGCGATAAGATTGATTAAAAGAAGCAAAGCGGCAGGACACGATAGCATAACAGCAGAAATGATTAAACACATGGGTAGAAATGGAATGGAAGTACTGGAACAACTGTATAATAGAATATGGACTGAACAAAAATACCAGAAGAGTAGGAAATCGGAATATTGATAGGGAAGCTGCAGGGAAATCACTTTACTTAGCATTATGCTGAAAATATATGAGAGAATATTAGAAAAAAGGCTAATATTAAAAATCGAAGCACAGCTTGAAGAACCCCAAAGCGGGTTTCGAAAAGGCAGAGGAGTGCAAGAATCCAAATAATAATATAGTGGTAGCATTTATAGGTATAGAAAAAGCTTTTGATAGTATATCAAGAGATGAAGTATGGAAAAGCCTCAGAAAACGAAATGTAAATAATAACCTCTGTAAGGCCATAGCCAGTATCTACAAGAATACAAGAAATTATGTAGGAACGAGAAATATCCAGTCCGAAGAAATTTTAACCAAGGATGGCCTGAGGCAAGGGGTAGTGTTCAGCCCAGTCCTTTTTAATATGGTACTTGACGACGTTATTAAAGAAGTAATTCCTCTTGAGTCCATTTTAGGATACCAAAGCAATGGGAGACTATGGGTGCAGCTGAAGTATTCGTCAGCCATATTGCTCGTGATCTCTGAAAATACTTCTCTCTTGCCACAGATTTTACAAGTCTGTCCAGATTAATCTCTATTACCCCTTGTCAAATTCACTTCGAGATCATTTCAAGGACCTTCAATCCCTAAGAACCTCCTCATTTTCAAAGTCATTTCGAGGACCTATCCGTTTCTGGAACCTCCTCAAATGAGCAGACCGTTTTAAGAACCTCCTGGTGGTCAATGGGGAGGTTGGTGGACTTAACCGATGACAGCCGATTCCCCAACCGCGTTCTTGACCTTGCCGGAGGCAGAGGTTAAGACCAACGAGGAGGTTGGACAAACGGCTATCTATCACTATGCATCGTTCTCGATACAAGTGAACAAGTTCCATTCCTTCATTCTTTGCGAAGTTATCTACGACTTGTATAGAATTCTTCAGATTCTTAGGGTTACTTGCGTAGATTTTAAGGTCATCCGCTTCTTGCAGCACCGCTGAAATATCTAGGTTGCTTCCTAATTAGAAGGGATCATGGTCAGGCAAAACAATAGAGGGGCTCAACGGATCTCCCTAATTATGTTTGACTGTGTTGGTCGTCTTAGGAATTTTTCTTTCGTTTATCCGAAACTGCGTCTTCTATTTTTACATCACCCTACAGAGGCAATCTATGTCGGTATGAGGCAGAATCTATTTAATGCCTTTGTTAAAAGTAAACGGACCCGTCTGTTGTCTGGCGAGCATAAAATAGATGATACTTCGAGAACTTCCAAAAAAAAAACGAACTTAACGGATCAATCATAATGAAATACGAGCTCATTTTCCGCTAACTTCAAAGTAAATGAAACAAATCAATCAATTACATGATCGAGTATCCCTAACCGGAGGATAAAACTTTGTTAAGAAGAACGATATTCACGCAGGCGGTAATATCTATAAAATATCCGTTAGTTAGTTAGGGTTTCGAGATAAAATAATCCGTTTATAAACTTTTTTTCAATTTTTTTTAAAGCTTCAACCGCATTCTTATACGAGACAAGATAGAAGGTTTATCCAATTAACGTGGATAGAAGGATCGGAGGATCTCTCCTCTTCAACACTAACTAACTAACTAACTAACACGTCGTCTGAAGGTGATATGCGGCTCCACTTTCTCTTTTAATAACCGGACGAGACGTAACTCTAGCGGGTATTCAACTTTCTTTTTAATGAGGTAAAGAGGGTGTAAACTTCAAACTACCCCTGTGTGTAATATGTAGTAGTAGTACTAGCCATGTAAAGTGAAGTTTGATGAGTTCCTTAGAAACAACGAGCTCTAACAAGGGATCTGAATACGAGTACTATGGTTGGTGTCCTACTACGTCATTTTTTTTTTATTATATTTGGAGAACAAACAGGGAAAATCCCCAGCAAAAGTTCCCACATCTGGTGACTACTATAATATATAAAATATATACAGTGTAGATATTTCCAATTATCTTATTTTATTAAACGTAGACGAAATAAGGAAAATAAGTACTTATTATATATACAGGGTGAGGCATTAGTGCGTCAAAACTCAATATATCCCTTAATATTGAAGATATCAAAAAAATTTATGTACAAGAATCATAGACAGTCTTAAGCTACTCATTTTAAAATTAATTTCATATATACAGGGTGTTTCATATCGCTAGGGTGAACCAAACATACATTTTCTTAAATGGAACACACTATATATTATTTCAAATTTGGATTAAGCCTATCTTCCTCGTTCTTTCAATATAAGGTTTCATTGAGTTATACGGAGTATTTCAGAAGTTATGGTCAATTTTGTGTCAAAATCGTTGCGTATTTAACGTCCTGTGTATTTCATACGAAATAGCTTGAAATTATTTTTTTACTGGAATAACTTTTTTATACTGTTACACTGTTATAACGAAGTGGTGTTTTCCCAGTATTACGAAAACTGTGTACAGGGCGATTCAAAACACAAATGCATTATTTTCTAATTTTTTTTTAATGGAACACCTATATTTTATATTAAGAAAGGGAAGAATACTTGATATACTTTCATTTTCATTAACCATTTTCTATATCTAAAATGGTTAGTTTCTGAGATATTTAATGATTTAAAAAAAAATTGAGCATTTTGGCAATAATTGGAATGTAATCATTAGCCATGATAAAGTGACAAAATGCTAAATCATTAATTAAAATAATCTTATTAAATTTAACAACAAAATAAAAACCTTATACCAATAATTAATATTTTACCATTTTAGCTAAAGTTTAAATACAACAAGGTTCACAATAAATGCTCAAAATGTCCTCCAAAAACGTCAATACAACACTGCAGCCGTCTTTCGAATGATCGACTTACATTTCTTAACATTTCTATATTAATGCTATGGAACGCTTGTCTTATTCTATTCTTCATATCATCTTGCGTAGTTGCCGGTGTTTTATATAGTCTTTTACATAACCCCACATGAAAAAGTCAATTTTAGTTAGCTCTGGGGATTGGGCTGGCCATGTAGTTGGTCCTCCTCTTCCTATCCACCTTGCAGGAAAATATGTATTTAAATAAATATGAATCGGTCTAGTGTGATGTACCGGAGCCCCGT
The DNA here is from genome assembly GCA_023690525.1 of Holotrichia oblita. Taxonomy (NCBI): domain Eukaryota; kingdom Metazoa; phylum Arthropoda; class Insecta; order Coleoptera; family Scarabaeidae; genus Holotrichia; species Holotrichia oblita. Next base: position 7,771,386 of record CM043016.1, on the reverse strand, counting down.
CATGCAAATACCACATATTTTGACGAATATTGATGGGAACATTTTCCAGCAATAATGGTAAATGGTTTTCTAAGGAGTCTAAATAAACCTGACCATTCACTCGGCCTGTGAAAAAATGTGGTCCAATTACGTAGTCGCCAATTATTCCACCCCATACATTTAAAGACCACCTATTTTGACTATAATTTCCTAGAAAATAGGGATTACTTGTAGCATAATAATGAAAATTATGGCGATTTAAATTTCCATTTTTATGAAATGTAGCTTCATCTCCAAAAAGAACAAAATTAAAGAAATCTCTTTGTTTGCGGGTTTGGTGTTGAGCCCATTCGCAAAAAGCAACTCTACGGGCCAAGTCATCGTCGAGTAACTCTTGATGCAACCGCATACGATATGGATGAAATTTATTTTTACAGAGTATTCTTCGGACAGTCTTTTGACTAATATCTTGTTGTCGCGAGATTTCTCTGGTACTAATATGTGGATTGTCGGTAACTGCAAGAACCACATTGAATTCTTTTTCCTCGGTAAGAACAGTTTTCGCTCTTTCATGTTTTTCATATATTACAGAACCTGTCCGAGTAAAGCGATCCGTTAACCTTTCCAGCGTTATTGTTTCAGGTTGTCGTCGGGCAGGATATCTCTCCTGGTAAATTCGTTTAACAAGTAGACAATTTTTCATGCACTCTCCTAGTACCCATATCATGTCTGTCAATTCCTCAACAGAAAAATTTATTTTAAAGAGTAATTAAATTTGCAAAATCTAACAAACTATACTAACAAATAAAACTAGTTGATTAACTAATAAATAATATGATTCAGACTTTTCTAATGTCACATTTTCATGGCTAATGTATTATATTCCAATTATTGCCAAAATGATCACATTTCTTTAAATATCATTAAATATCTCAGAAACTAACCACTTTAGATATAGGGAATGGTTAATGAAAATGAAAGTATATCAAGTATTCTTTCCTTTCTTAATATAAAATACAGGGTGTTCCATTAAAAAAAAATTAGAAAATAATGCATTTGTGTTTTGAATCGCCCTGTACACAGTTTTCGTAATATTGGGAAAACACCACTTCGTTATAAAAGTGTAACAGTATAAAAAAGTTATTCCAGTAAAAAAATAATTTCAAGCTGTTTCGTATGGAATACACGGGACGTTAAATACGCAACGATTTTCACACAAAATTGACCATAACTTCTGAAATACTCGGTATAACTGAATAAAACCTTATATTGAAAGAACGAGGAAGATGGGCTTAATCCAAATTTGAAATTATATATAATGTGTTCCATTTAAGAAAATGTATGTTTGGTTCACTCTAGCGATATGAAACGCCCTGTATATATGAAATTAATTTTAAAATGTGTAGCTTAAGACTGTCTATGATTCTTGTACAAAAGTTTTTTGATATCTTCAATAATAAGGGATATTTTGAGCTTTGACGCACTAATGCCTCACCCTGTATATTAGAAATATTATTTTAGTTTAATTAATTAAAAATAACTGTAGCAGCGTATTCGAAATTTGAAAATATCTCCGAAACTGTGAAAGTTAGACAGATGAGGTTTTCAGTTTTCGCTTAAGCATGAAAGAGTACACGTCTTTTATTAGAAAATTGTTGCGTTTAAATGACATGATTATTAAATGGGGATCTCTAATTTTCGAACTCTAAAATCATGGAGATCTTGATTTTTTTAAATAGAACGGTATAGTAATTTTTACATAAATGGATGTAAAATTTAATTTTATTTCAATTTTATACCGGTATTATGGTGTCGATCTGTAACGGTTTTCGAGATATTTCCTGTTTTTTTGGATTTTCACGACAGATGCGTATTATGAAGAAACAAAGGCGGCCATGGAAAAACAAGCATGGTATTTATTGATACAAATTACAAAAGTGACCAACAGAACACAACAAACAAACAACAAAATTAAACAAAAATAAGTAAGCGACATCTTCAATGTTAAAATAGGCTTGGAAAATATATTTTCGAATTAACATTATAAAACAAATGTCTTCTTTTTATAGATGTTCGAACTGTCTTCCATTTTGTTGAAGGCATTTACTAAAATTTCCCACATCTCGCATTATAATTTCAACAAACTTGCATGGAACAAGAGCATTTCAACATGTAGAATATCTATAGAGGAAATGCACGAGCACTACACAATAAAATCAGCACGCGATTCTAGTACATGCATTCCGGTGTCATATCATCGCTAATTGAGCAAAAAATTCCGGAAATTCCGGACTCCGTTGTCCGCATACGTTTAATACATACACATATGTATGTGCTATGGTATGCCGGCGGCTTGAATCTCGACGGTTCACTTCCGCGGAGCGCAGAACGAACTGAAAATGGCACGACGATGTCGCATGCAGGTACCCACATGGAAGTTTTCCTTTTTGTATACTTACGTTGGGAAACGGCAACGCGAACGAGATCTGCGGGAGAGGTCTTTCTGGTGGGGAATTCAATGTAAATACGAGCAATTCGACTGTGTAGGATGTTTTAGGTTTTAAATGTATAGGGGTGGTATTACGATCTTGAAAAATTTTGTTTTTATTCATCCTGTTTAATCAGAAGTAAGCCTTAAATTTTCATTCAAACTAACAACATAAAAAAAATTATGTCATTCAACCGTAACAATCTAAGTTAGTGCAGGAGATACCGATCTAGCTTGGACAATTCGTGGATTGTCGATCTCGCTAGATGTCTCTGAGATCTGCTAAGCAGTTTGCCCCTGATCTACACCCAGTAGTCCTACTTCCAACTTTGCCCACTAGAGTGAATGGGGGTTGGAATTACTCCATTATCGCAGGTGTTGTGGTACAATACAAGTTTTGCATTCGGAGGAGCACTGATGAGACTTAAGAGGTCGAAACCACGCAGTTAGTAAATAAATCGAGTAATAGAGGTTGATCATGCTCGAAAGAATTAACTAGAATTGCGGCTTTAAAAGTCGTTTCGAAATTTGGAACTCTGTTAGGGATACGAACGCTGAAACATACGAAACTGACCTGGTTAAACATGTCCAGAATCTAACTGGAATATTGATGCCGTTAATAAACTTGCATTTTCTCTAGCAAAATTTTTAAATATTAAGCACAAAATGACAGGTTTAGAGTTTTATCAGTCTATGAAGAGACATCCTGAACTCAGCTTAAGAACTGGAGAGGCTGCATGCCTCATGAGAGCTGTGGGGTTTAATAGATCGCAAGTGTTTTTTTTGTTTTGACGAATTAGAAATCTTGATGAAGAAGATTTCTTTTCCTCCATCCAAGATTTTTAATGGAGACAAAGCTCTGGAGTGTTATGCATTCAAGTTAATAGTAAGGTCGTCTTTCCTCTGTTATTTATAATTGCACGCCAAAGAATGCCAAAAATGTAGGTCTTTGCTACCCAAACGGATTGATGAATGGGGAAACATTTCGCAAAATGCACAAAATCTTCGTAAAATACAATCCTTAGACAGAACTTTTATGAAACCGTTCAGGAAGTGCCTACAATGGAAGCTTGTTCTTCCTGGATGAGATAGAATCTAGGCGTGACAATAACGGATTACGATATTGCTTCGTTAGTTTCTGAAGCATACACCAGAGTATGCAGATTGGAAATAGCAAAAAATTGGATTTTCTAGTACTGGTACCAACTCCTTTAGTCAGGATGTCTTCAATGACCTGGACTGGTTTGAGGAACCACACATCATGAAATCAGCTACCTGAAACTATGTCAAGATTTAGATTTAAGTAAAGGTGATATTGCGCTGCCGCCTATTGATCTATTGAGCCCTCTTGCATGAGCTTTAAGCTGCTGAGGTATGCACGCTCTCAAAGCTCCCCATCCAGTCTAAGAGCTTTAATAAACTGCAATAACTGTGATGGTTTCAGAGAAGCCGTCTATGACGTCTTTGCCAAGATAATTGACTCAGGTTTCCATGATGGGGGTGCAGTCAGATGTCAGGTGTTCCGGATTTTCATCCTCAACCCCGCACAACCTGTAGTCGTTATTCTGCTTTAGACTTATCCTTGTCATGTGTTCCTCAAGGTGAAGAAAACCTGTGAGGATGCGTAGTCTATTCCTGCTTAGTTCTAGCAAAGTTTTTGCTCTGTGCTTGTTGTAGCTTCCCAGGAAGATCTTGGAGTGTCTGAACTGTGTCAACGAATTGATAAACAAGCGGGAGAACATTGCGTTAAATTCCTGGCAACCATCAAGAAGTTCGTGTTCAAAGTCACTTAGCTTCCTCAAACTGTTATACAGTTTAATCAGCAAAGACGAGGTCATCGCCTTATTGAGACTTGTCAATCATCGACAAGTTCATCATGACCGAAAGCTCCAACTCATTGGCTCGATCAAACTTGTAGAAATCTAATCGACGACCGTTGTGGCAGCATCAGTTCTTGGAAAATTATCACCAGTACCAGATATGCTCGAAAACATCGTCTAACTTCACGAAATAGAGAAGCCGACTTTCCTATATTCTCTCTCTCTCTATATTTCAATTTAATCTAAGAAAATGCGCCTTCAAGAACAAGAGATATGTTTTAAAGCTGATATTTAGCGTGTTTTTTTAGCGAAAATTAAATATTGATGATTACGAAAATTTTTAAGTTTTTCACTATACAGAGTGATTCCAAAATAGTGAAACATATTAAAGGAGGTGATAAATCATTCGAAATGGAGTAATTTTTCTTAAGAAATCTTTTTTGTACGGTCACCCGTTTTCATGTAATTCAGCGTCAAAGATCTCGATTTCTATAATAATATCTGGCGTGATGTCAACTTTTTTATTAATGAAATTCTTCAAAATTTATAATAATTATATTGCTATGGGATATTGTGCTGATAAAAAGGCTAAAAGTGTGGTCTTTTTAGTTATTACATTATACAGGGTGATTCCGAAATAATGATACATATTAAAGGAGGTGATAAATCATTCGAAATGGAGTAATTTTTCTTAAGAAATCTTTTTTGTAGGGTCAACCGTTTTCATGTAATTCAGCGTCAAAGATCTCGATTTCTATAATAATATCTGGCGTGATGTCAACTTTTGTATTAATAAAATTCTTCAAAATTTATAATAATTGTATTGCTTTGGGATATTGTGCTGATGAAAAGGCTAAAAGTGTGGTCTTTTTAGTTATTACATTATACAGGGTGATTCCGAAATAATGATACATATTAAAGGAGGTGATAAATCATTCGAAATGGAGTAACTTTTCTTAAGAAATCTTTTTTGTACGGTCACCCGTTTTCATGTAATTCAGCGTCAAAGATCTCGATTTCTATAATAATATCTGGCGTGATGTCAACTTTTTTATTAATGAAATTCTTCAAAATTTATAATAATTATATTGCTATGGGATATTGTGCTGATAAAAAGGCTAAAAGTGTGGTCTTTTTAGTTATTACATTATACAGGGTGATTCCGAAATAATGATACATATTAAAGGAGGTGATAAATCATTCGAAATGGAGTAATTTTTCTTAAGAAATCTTTTTTGTACGGTCACCCGTTTTCATGTAATTCAGCGTCAACGATCTCGATTTCTATAATAATATCTGGCGTGGTGTCAACTTTTTTATTAATAAAAATCTTCAAAATTTATAATAATTGTATTGCTATGGGATATTGTGCTGATGAAAAGGCTAAAAGTGTGGTCTTTTTAGTTATGACATTATACAGGGTGATTCCGAAATAATGATACATATTAAAGGAGGTGATAAATCATTCGAAATGGAGTAATTTTTCTTAAGAAATCTTTTTGTACGGTCACCCGTTTTCATGTACTTCAGCGTCAAAGATCTCGATTTCTATAATAATATCTGGCGTGATGTCAACCTTTTTATTAATAAAATTCTTCAAAATTTATAATTATTATATTGCTATGGGATATTGTGCTGATGAAAAGGCTAAAAGTGGGGTATTTTTAGTTATTACATTATACAGGGTGATTCCGAAATAATGATACATATTAAAGGAGGTGATAAATCATTCGAAATGGAGTAATTTTTCTTAAGAAATCTTTTTGTACGGTCACCCGTTTTCATGTACTTCAGCGTCAAAGATCTCGATTTCTATAATAATATCTGGCGTGATGTCAACCTTTTTATTAATAAAATTCTTCAAAATTTATAATAATTATATTGCTATGGGATATTATGCTGATGAAAAGGCTAAAAGTGTGGTCCTTTTAGTTATTACATCATACAGGGTGATTCCGAAATAATGATACATATTAAAGGAGGTGATAAATCATTCGAAATGGAGTAATTTTTCTTAAGAAATCTTTTTGTACGGTCACCCGTTTTCATGTAATTCAGCGTCAAAGATCTCGATTTCTATAATAATATCTGGCGTGATGTCAACGTTTTTATTAATAAAATTCTTCAAAATTTATAATAATTATATTGCTATGGGATATTGTGCTGATGAAAAGGCTAAAAGTGTGGTCTTTTTAGTTATGACATTATACAGGGTGATTCCGAAATAATGATACATATTAAAGGAGGTGATAAATCATTCGAAATGGAGTAATTTTTCTTAAGAAATCTTTTTGTACGGTCACCCGTTTTCATGTAATTCAGCGTCAAAGATCTCGATTTCTATAATAATATCTGGCGTGATGTCAACGTTTTTATTAATAAAATTCTTCAAAATTTATAATAATTATATTGCTATGGGATATTGTGCTGATGAAAAGGCTAAAAGTGTGGTCTTTTTAGTTATGACATTATACAGGGTGATTCCGAAATAATGATACATATTAAAGGAGGTGATAAATCATTCGAAATGGAGTAATTTTTCTTAAGAAATCTTTTTGTACGGTCACCCGTTTTCATGTACTTCAGCGTCAAAGATCTCGATTTCTATAATAATATCTGGCGTGATGTCAACCTTTTTATTAATAAAATTCTTCAAAATTTATAATTATTATATTGCTATGGGATATTGTGCTGATGAAAAGGCTAAAAGTGTGGTCTTTTTAGTTATGACATTATACAGGGTGATTCCGAAATAATGATACATATTAAAGGAGGTGATAAATCATTCGAAATGGAGTAATTTTTCTTAAGAAATCTTTTTGTACGGTCACCCGTTTTCATGTAATTCAGCGTCAAAGATCTCGATTTCTATAATAATATCTGGCGTGATGTCAACCTTTTTATTAATAAAATTCTTCAAAATTTATAATTATTATATTGCTATGGGATATTGTGCTGATGAAAAGGCTAAAAGTGGGGTATTTTTAGTTATTACATTATACAGGGTGATTCCGAAATAATGATACATATTAAAGGAGGTGATAAATCATTCGAAATGGAGTAATTTTTCTTAAGAAATCTTTTTGTACGGTCACCCGTTTTCATGTACTTCAGCGTCAAAGATCTCGATTTCTATAATAATATCTGGCGTGATGTCAACCTTTTTATTAATAAAATTCTTCAAAATTTATAATTATTATATTGCTATGGGATATTGTGCTGATGAAAAGGCTAAAAGTGTGGTCTTTTTAGTTATGACATTATACAGGGTGATTCCGAAATAATGATACATATTAAAGGAGGTGATAAATCATTCGAAATGGAGTAATTTTTCTTAAGAAATCTTTTTGTACGGTCACCCGTTTTCATGTAATTCAGCGTCAAAGATCTCGATTTCTATAATAATATCTGGCGTGATGTCAACCTTTTTATTAATAAAATTCTTCAAAATTTATAATTATTATATTGCTATGGGATATTGTGCTGATGAAAAGGCTAAAAGTGGGGTATTTTTAGTTATTACATTATACAGGGTGATTCCGAAATAATGATACATATTAAAGGAGGTGATAAATCATTCGAAATGGAGTAATTTTTCTTAAGAAATCTTTTTGTACGGTCACCCGTTTTCATGTACTTCAGCGTCAAAGATCTCGATTTCTATAATAATATCTGGCGTGATGTCAACCTTTTTATTAATAAAATTCTTCAAAATTTATAATTATTATATTGCTATGGGATATTGTGCTGATGAAAAGGCTAAAAGTGGGGTATTTTTAGTTATTACATTATACAGGGTGATTCCGAAATAATGATACATATTAAAGGAGGTGATAAATCATTCGAAATGGAGTAATTTTTCTTAAGAAATCTTTTTGTACGGTCACCCGTTTTCATGTACTTCAGCGTCAAAGATCTCGATTTCTATAATAATATCTGGCGTGATGTCAACCTTTTTATTAATAAAATTCTTCAAAATTTATAATAATTATATTGCTATGGGATATTATGCTGATGAAAAGGCTAAAAGTGTGGTCCTTTTAGTTATTACATCATACAGGGTGATTCCGAAATAATGATACATATTAAAGGAGGTGATAAATCATTCGAAATGGAGTAATTTTTCTTAAGAAATCTTTTTGTACGGTCACCCGTTTTCATGTACTTCAGCGTCAAAGATCTCGATTTCTATAATAATATCTGGCGTGATGTCAACCTTTTTATTAATAAAATTCTTCAAAATTTATAATTATTATATTGCTATGGGATATTGTGCTGATGAAAAGGCTAAAAGTGTGGTCTTTTTAGTTATGACATTATACAGGGTGATTCCGAAATAATGATACATATTAAAGGAGGTGATAAATCATTCGAAATGGAGTAATTTTTCTTAAGAAATCTTTTTGTACGGTCACCCGTTTTCATGTACTTCAGCGTCAAAGATCTCGATTTCTATAATAATATCTGGCGTGATGTCAACCTTTTTATTAATAAAATTCTTCAAAATTTATAATTATTATATTGCTATGGGATATTGTGCTGATGAAAAGGCTAAAAGTGGGGTATTTTTAGTTATTACATTATACAGGGTGATTCCGAAATAATGATACATATTAAAGGAGGTGATAAATCATTCGAAATGGAGTAATTTTTCTTAAGAAATCTTTTTGTACGGTCACCCGTTTTCATGTACTTCAGCGTCAAAGATCTCGATTTCTATAATAATATCTGGCGTGATGTCAACCTTTTTATTAATAAAATTCTTCAAAATTTATAATAATTATATTGCTATGGGATATTATGCTGATGAAAAGGCTAAAAGTGTGGTCCTTTTAGTTATTACATCATACAGGGTGATTCCGAAATAATGATACATATTAAAGGAGGTGATAAATCATTCGAAATGGAGTAATTTTTCTTAAGAAATCTTTTTGTACGGTCACCCGTTTTCATGTACTTCAGCGTCAAAGATCTCGATTTCTATAATAATATCTGGCGTGATGTCAACCTTTTTATTAATAAAATTCTTCAAAATTTATAATTATTATATTGCTATGGGATATTGTGCTGATGAAAAGGCTAAAAGTGGGGTATTTTTAGTTATTACATTATACAGGGTGATTCCGAAATAATGATACATATTAAAGGAGGTGATAAATCATTCGAAATGGAGTAATTTTTCTTAAGAAATCTTTTTGTACGGTCACCCGTTTTCATGTACTTCAGCGTCAAAGATCTCGATTTCTATAATAATATCTGGCGTGATGTCAACCTTTTTATTAATAAAATTCTTCAAAATTTATAATTATTATATTGCTATGGGATATTGTGCTGATGAAAAGGCTAAAAGTGGGGTATTTTTAGTTATTACATTATACAGGGTGATTCCGAAATAATGATACATATTAAAGGAGGTGATAAATCATTCGAAATGGAGTAATTTTTCTTAAGAAATCTTTTTGTACGGTCACCCGTTTTCATGTACTTCAGCGTCAAAGATCTCGATTTCTATAATAATATCTGGCGTGATGTCAACCTTTTTATTAATAAAATTCTTCAAAATTTATAATTATTATATTGCTATGGGATATTGTGCTGATGAAAAGGCTAAAAGTGGGGTATTTTTAGTTATTACATTATACAGGGTGATTCCGAAATAATGATACATATTAAAGGAGGTGATAAATCATTCGAAATGGAGTAATTTTTCTTAAGAAATCTTTTTGTACGGTCACCCGTTTTCATGTACTTCAGCGTCAAAGATCTCGATTTCTATAATAATATCTGGCGTGATGTCAACCTTTTTATTAATAAAATTCTTCAAAATTTATAATTATTATATTGCTATGGGATATTGTGCTGATGAAAAGGCTAAAAGTGGGGTATTTTTAGTTATTACATTATACAGGGTGATTCCGAAATAATGATACATATTAAAGGAGGTGATAAATCATTCGAAATGGAGTAATTTTTCTTAAGAAATCTTTTTGTACGGTCACCCGTTTTCATGTACTTCAGCGTCAAAGATCTCGATTTCTATAATAATATCTGGCGTGATGTCAACCTTTTTATTAATAAAATTCTTCAAAATTTATAATAATTATATTGCTATGGGATATTATGCTGATGAAAAGGCTAAAAGTGTGGTCCTTTTAGTTATTACATCATACAGGGTGATTCCGAAATAATGATACATATTAAAGGAGGTGATAAATCATTCGAAATGGAGTAATTTTTCTTAAGAAATCTTTTTGTACGGTCACCCGTTTTCATGTACTTCAGCGTCAAAGATCTCGATTTCTATAATAATATCTGGCGTGATGTCAACCTTTTTATTAATAAAATTCTTCAAAATTTATAATTATTATATTGCTATGGGATATTGTGCTGATGAAAAGGCTAAAAGTGGGGTATTTTTAGTTATTACATTATACAGGGTGATTCCGAAATAATGATACATATTAAAGGAGGTGATAAATCATTCGAAATGGAGTAATTTTTCTTAAGAAATCTTTTTGTACGGTCACCCGTTTTCATGTACTTCAGCGTCAAAGATCTCGATTTCTATAATAATATCTGGCGTGATGTCAACCTTTTTATTAATAAAATTCTTCAAAATTTATAATTATTATATTGCTATGGGATATTGTGCTGATGAAAAGGCTAAAAGTGGGGTATTTTTAGTTATTACATTATACAGGGTGATTCCGAAATAATGATACATATTAAAGGAGGTGATAAATCATTCGAAATGGAGTAATTTTTCTTAAGAAATCTTTTTGTACGGTCACCCGTTTTCATGTACTTCAGCGTCAAAGATCTCGATTTCTATAATAATATCTGGCGTGATGTCAACCTTTTTATTAATAAAATTCTTCAAAATTTATAATTATTATATTGCTATGGGATATTGTGCTGATGAAAAGGCTAAAAGTGGGGTATTTTTAGTTATTACATTATACAGGGTGATTCCGAAATAATGATACATATTAAAGGAGGTGATAAATCATTCGAAATGGAGTAATTTTTCTTAAGAAATCTTTTTGTACGGTCACCCGTTTTCATGTACTTCAGCGTCAAAGATCTCGATTTCTATAATAATATCTGGCGTGATGTCAACCTTTTTATTAATAAAATTCTTCAAAATTTATAATTATTATATTGCTATGGGATATTGTGCTGATGAAAAGGCTAAAAGTGGGGTATTTTTAGTTATTACATTATACAGGGTGATTCCGAAATAATGATACATATTAAAGGAGGTGATAAATCATTCGAAATGGAGTAATTTTTCTTAAGAAATCTTTTTGTACGGTCACCCGTTTTCATGTACTTCAGCGTCAAAGATCTCGATTTCTATAATAATATCTGGCGTGATGTCAACCTTTTTATTAATAAAATTCTTCAAAATTTATAATAATTATATTGCTATGGGATATTATGCTGATGAAAAGGCTAAAAGTGTGGTCCTTTTAGTTATTACATCATACAGGGTGATTCCGAAATAATGATACATATTAAAGGAGGTGATAAATCATTCGAAATGGAGTAATTTTTCTTAAGAAATCTTTTTGTACGGTCACCCGTTTTCATGTACTTCAGCGTCAAAGATCTCGATTTCTATAATAATATCTGGCGTGATGTCAACCTTTTTATTAATAAAATTCTTCAAAATTTATAATTATTATATTGCTATGGGATATTGTGCTGATGAAAAGGCTAAAAGTGGGGTATTTTTAGTTATTACATTATACAGGGTGATTCCGAAATAATGATACATATTAAAGGAGGTGATAAATCATTCGAAATGGAGTAATTTTTCTTAAGAAATCTTTTTGTACGGTCACCCGTTTTCATGTACTTCAGCGTCAAAGATCTCGATTTCTATAATAATATCTGGCGTGATGTCAACCTTTTTATTAATAAAATTCTTCAAAATTTATAATAATTATATTGCTATGGGATATTATGCTGATGAAAAGGCTAAAAGTGTGGTCCTTTTAGTTATTACATCATACAGGGTGATTCCGAAATAATGATACATATTAAAGGAGGTGATAAATCATTCGAAATGGAGTAATTTTTCTTAAGAAATCTTTTTGTACGGTCACCCGTTTTCATGTAATTCAGCGTCAAAGATCTCGATTTCTATAATAATATCTGGCGTGATGTCAACTTTTTTATTAATAAAATTCTTCAAAATTTATAATAATTATATTGCTATGGGATATTATGCTGATGAAAAGGCTAAAAGTGTGGTCCTTTTAGTTATTACATCATACAGGGTGATTCCGAAATAATGATACATATTAAAGGAGGTGATAAATCATTCGAAATGGAGTAATTTTTCTTAAGAAATCTTTTTGTACGGTCACCCGTTTTCATGTACTTCAGCGTCAAAGATCTCGATTTCTATAATAATATCTGGCGTGATGTCAACCTTTTTATTAATAAAATTCTTCAAAATTTATAATTATTATATTGCTATGGGATATTGTGCTGATGAAAAGGCTAAAAGTGGGGTATTTTTAGTTATTACATTATACAGGGTGATTCCGAAATAATGATACATATTAAAGGCGGTGATAAATCATTCGAAATGGAGTAATTTTTCTTAGGAAATCTTTTTTGTACGGTCACCCGTTTTCATGTAATTCAGCGTCAAAGATCTCGATTTCTATAATAATATCTGGCGTGATGTCAACTTTTTTATTAATAAAATTCTTCAAAATTTATAATAATTGTATTGCTATGGGATATTGTGCTGTTAAAAAGGCTAAAAGTGTGGTCTTTTTAGTTATTACATTATACAGGGTGATTCCGAAATAATGATACATATTAAAGGAGGTGATAAATCATTCGAAATGTAGTAATTTTTCTTAAGAAATCTTTTTTGTACGGTCACCCGTTTTCATGTAATTCAGCGTCAAAGATCTCGATTTCTATAATAATATCTGGCGTGATGTCAAGTTTTTTATTAATAAAATTCTTCAAAATTTATAATAATTATATTGCTATGGGATATTGTGCTGATGAAAAGGTTAAAAGTGTGGTCTTTTTAGTTATTAGATTATACAGGGTGATTCCGAAATAATGATACATATTAAAGGAGGTGATAAATCATTCGAAATGGAGTAATTTTTCTTAAGAAATCTTTTTTGTACGGTCAACCGTTTTCATGTAATTCACCGTCAAAGATTTTGATTTTTATCCGACGTGATGCCAACTTTTTTATTAATAAAATTCTTTAAAATTTATAAAATCGTGTTACTATGGGATAGTGCTGATGAAAAGGTTAAAATTATGGTATTACATTATACAGGGTGAATCCGATATAATGATGAAAACTTTTTGTTTTGTATGATTAACTGTTCGAGTAATTCAACGTCAAAATATCAATTTACATGATACAGACACGTACCATCTTTGGCAATTTAAATGCGGTTTTTTTTATTGGGGAATGTTGATTTTGTAAATAAAGGCTTTGCTTTAAACTGAATTTAATTACTCTAAAGATGTTCATCAAAGCAGTACTCTCTTTTAGAGAAATTAAATTTGCTTCAAAATATAACCTTTATTTAGTAAATGGAAATTCCTCGCTGAAAAATTCGCATTTAATTTGCTAAAGATGGTACATGATTTCAAATTTTTTCGGTAAAATTTGGGGAGGGGAGGGGAGGGTGGTGATTCTAAAATAATGACAAATATTTAGGAGGTGGTTCCAAATTAATAAAAAAAATCAAAATATCCGTTTTGTAATTTTTTTACTCTATACAGGGTGCTTAGTTTTTCATTGCTTTTCAGCTATATCAGTTTTATTATCAAAAATATAAAAAAATCTTACAGGAAAATGTTTTTATCTCGAAATTGTCTATGATATTGCATCATTAGTAATCTTAGTACATTTTAGTTATTACATTATACAGGGTGATTCCGAAATAATGATAAATATTTAAGGGGGTGATAGATTACTTGAAGCAGATAAATTTTGCATAAGAACTTTTTTTTGTAAGATTAACCGTTTTCGAGTAACTCAACGCCAAAATTTCAATTTATAGGATACAGATATGTTCATGATTTCAAACTTTTCCGGTAAAATTTGGGGAGAGGGGGGGGGGGAAGTGACGTTAGGTGTCTCAACTGTACTTGTAGCATGTTTCTCATATATACGGGAAAGACGCCACCACTTATGAAGGAAGATGAAACATATTTTTTTATGTGTGGTGGGTGCTTCGTTGCAGTAAGCTCCGTAAGCTGTATTACTTGTCTGGCTAGTGTAAATTGTACTTAAATATATGGCTTTGTGACAGCATTATATCGCCTCGATGTTAATCATTTTGCTCCCAAGTCGATCCGGATTTCAATACTCTGAAAAAATGTCACTTTTCCTGTGAAAATCATCAGTAATTGATTTTTACAGCAGAATTTGCGAGTCAACAAAACAGTTATGGTTTAAGACAAATTGTAGAGATTTGTAAAAGCAAAATTTAACCGATATACAACACCGTATACTGCACGCGTGACATTTTCCAACATGTCCAAACCACGATTAGGTCATCCGTCAAGGCAATCTCACTCGTATTATATTACTGCGGTCCTATTTTCACGAAACTTAATTCTTTTTTTTTCTCTTATTCTTTACAACCAACCTTCTCCAGCTTTCGCCTGCTTAGCTTCCTCCGTATTTTCTTACACAATTTCGGCCGTAACTCTACCGAAACCTCTGTGATTAATCTTGGCATCTTATCGCTAGAATTATTGCCACATGTTTTGTTTTTTTTTTCCCATCTCCTTTTTCGTCGTTTTGCTCCTTTCCTTCCTGTTTCCAGCCTGGTGTAATAACGAAAGCGAAAAGTTGAAGATGGAACGTCCGCTACGATCTTTAGATAGGAAGGGGTTTAGTTCAGTTGTTTTTTTTTCCTTTTTATTTCGAGAATAAGTTGAAGCCGGGCATCATATATTTAAACAAAACTCTACGCACACAAACACACAGATCCATCTATTGGAACAATTCCACATCTCAACCGTGGAATCGGTAAACGAGACCAGTAGTAGGTATGGGGTACCCATTTCTCCGATGTAATCGATGGCGTACGTAATTAAAGTGGGCAACTTAGTTGCGGTTAGCAATTTTATTTTCCCCCTTCCGGAGTCTTTTTCCAACTCCCATTTACCGCGGAGCGAAGATCCAGAGCGTACGCGACCTCAACCGGGCAAGAGGAAGAGAGAGAGAGAGAGAGCGAGGAGCACGATATAACGGTTATTGATGGTGACAATCGAGAACGATTCTCTTTTGTTTGCTTTCTCATGTAAATGGAGCCGTTAATGCTGTGCGACCGAGTTAGTTATTTTAATGTTGGTATAATTGCGGTTTTTATTAGTCGGATGCTGCTGCTGCTGCTGCTAGTGAGTGTCGCCTGTGAAAATGTAATGGAGGAATTCTTTGGTGTTCGGGCGCCAATAACTCTAAATGATCTAATAAGTCAGGTCTCACCAACCCCTATTGGAGACAATTTTTTGGTTTTTATATTGAATCCTCATATTAGACTGTTTATCAGTTCGAGACATCTAGCAGGACTGACAATCCACAAATTGCCCGAACTACATTGGTATCTGCTGCACCGAACTGTTTCGTATAGTGCTCTGTGGTGTGCTAGTTCCAATTTAGCCCACTAAAGATGTGAACTGCAATCAAATTAGATCTTTCATTCGGAGTTGCGCTGATGAGCCCTGGAAGATCTAAACCACGTGGTCTATTTTCATTGCACTCGTTCGTAGAGTATTATTATTATAGTTCCTCTTTCTTTTTTGAGGATTGGGTTTGTTGGTCTATAAAGCTCATTATCTTATACTATCGTCGAAGTAATGGAGTGGGTTTCTTATGATGGGAGAAGTTTTTGGGGTAGTGGACAGTACTGTACTTATAAAGAAAGGGACGGAGTAGGGAAAAGAGAGAAGAGATGACGGACAGAAGAGCTTGATTGAAGGGATTATATTTATTGTAGAGGTTTGATATTTCTTCGTGTGATCCTGGTCTTAAGTGGTACACAATCCGGATCCAAATCCATGACCACCCTAACTAGAGTGTTCTCGACATTGAAACTCTTCTTAAGGATAGTTTTGGACAACTCTGCTGCGTATTAGATGAGCGATTCACCAGTTATGTTACGATGAAAATTCGATTCTTTAAATGTTGCTTAGTTTGACCGATACAGAATTTTTTACAGTTTTTAAGTTCTGTTAACTAAAGTTATCCGAAGAAGTGAACATTCAATGAGGAAGATGAAAGAGCAGGACTTCAATTCAAAATTTCTTTTACAGAAGGGGTAAATTACATTGTTTGTTTCTACAGGGTGTTCAACATCTAGCTAAGACGATCCCGAAAGGCAAACTCTGCCAAAATAGAGACCTATTGTGCCTATCCATGCCATTTTAGACCTGTCAAACGGGTTGCAACCAGATGAAGAAGTCCACAACCTATACTGGAGCTCAATACAACAGAATTGACTAGTGTGGCTGGCTATTTAAGACTGGTTGGAGGAACATCCCTGTAGAAGTATAAGCTTAAATATGAGAGGCTGACCCCTAAAAATTACGCTGCCTACATCGTTAAGTCAGACAGTCAAAGAAATCGGTTTAAAATCTAAAAGGTGTTTCAATAAGGGAGCAAGATTTGAATTTTTCTTAATGACAACGCGTGATTATGACGTAACACATCGAAAGTTGACAGATGGAGCTCCTGATTATTAAAGATTGTTATTAAAATAGTGAAAGTTTGATTGCTACACAGAACAAAACATCTCAGGAGGTCGCAAGAATGTGGCCGAAAGTCCAGATGCATCCATTCGTCATCGTGCACAAGTATTGAATATTACAACAGCCACTCAATTGACAACCACTTCTACCGACAGACCATGCTGACCGGAGAGAGTTCACCAATTGGGTCATTGAGCAAACAGGAATGAATACCGATTTTCTGGACAAGATCGTTTTCAGTGATGAAGTCCTTTTTTATCTCGATGGTATTTTTTTTGATTGTCATTGGGGAGAACTTTTGCCAAGGTGTCGAAACCCATATCAAGGCGTTGGTTATGGTAATATTATTTTCTATTTGGCATGCGGGCCTGTTTCACCGCGACCTTTACAGGTCTATTGTGATCCCCTTTACCTTAGAGAACGCTCTCTAGTTTCGCCTTCTTAATCAGACTTATCATTTTTGAGAGCGGCTCTTTTGTGTAGCCGTTGGCTGTGGGGTTCTCGTCACAGTGGCACAAAACATGAACTGGGGTTTCTTCTTCCTCTTGACAGAATCTGCAGAGAGCATTTTCTGCCAGGCCAATGTTAAACATATGCCTATTCAGTCTGCAATGACCGGTCATCATTTTGACAGTCTTCCTGTCTTTACTCAGTAGGTCTTCAGTAAACTTAGACCTCTGTTCCCTTAGGAACTCCTTAGCCTGTCTTTGTCCTGGCGATCTTTCCCACCAAAGCGGATAATAATAATGCCTTGGATAATGCCTTGGTTTAAAGGTTGGCAATGTGAGGTAGTATGGGGTGGAAGAAAAATTAATTTGACATTATCCAGTGCAATTTTGGGATGAGAAACAATACCACTCTTCGATTCTTCTTCTTCATCTTGGTATTAAATCCGTGAAGCCATGTTGTCATGCTGTCATCTACGTTTTTTTTGTTTGAGACTCATTGGAGAGGAAACTTATCGATGTGTGCGCCCTTAGAACATGCTGCTTTTCTTCCAGGACACTTTTCATCTTTCAGTGCGTATGTTTTTGATGGCAATGCACGATAGTAGAGACCTGTCTCATCTGCATTAAACATGTCCATTGGGGCATAATCTTTTAAAATTGTCAAAAGCTTTTTTTCCAAGAAGTTACGTCTTTGAAATTGACATCGGCAGACTTGCCACGTGATTTCTTGAAAGTAATATTGTGCCAACGATGTAATCCTTTCCAACCATCCATTTGATGCCTTGAAGTTGTCTATTCCTAGACATTACGCAGTTGCCAGTTTTTCGGTTTTAGGAAATTTTCTTTTTTGTTCACCGTTACCACCTTCTTGAAACAACTTCTTAACTTCTACTTTATTTTGAAACAACATCGTCACTTGGGTCTTACCCACTTTAAATTTTTCAGCCAATTTTCTGGTACTTATTTTTTTCACTTTCCTCGGTGGCTGCCCACGGTCGTTTAAGAGAGCGATCGGTAAAACAATGGAATTGCTATTTGTAAATTCGGGGTGTGGCAAACTAGAACAAACTAAATGCAAATTATCAGAGCAAGAGCTGAAATATGTATTGTAATTTGCAATAATGTTATTGCAAATTTTCTCAAAAGAGTAATCAACTTGTACGTTAATAAATCTAACAACGTTGGGCGCCATTTCCATAAACGTTAGCATCTTCATTTCAAAAACATCCCTTAGTTATTTCACTTATGCATGCTTGATTCTCAATTCTCTCAATATTCAAGAAATGTTATCAATTACAACTCGCGAATTCTCCTCCATATTCCCAATTCTACGAAGAGAGTTCTTCCCTCCTTCCTTCTCCGATACACATCGACCCCGCCAGCTCTCCATCGCACACCCTCCCCGAGTTTTATCGTCGACTTTTAAAATCGATGAATAAAATATCCGATAAAAGTTTGAGCGGCTCGTACGAAATCGAAAAGCGAACATGAACACACACAGAAAAGTCTACAGGCATCCGAAACGACTTGATATTCAACCCCGGATAAGTCCATCTTTGTCTGCTTTTTACGCTTTTACATATTTAAAACTTAGCGAAGGGAAACCGATGCAATTTTTTCCCCCACCGGCAACCGTCTTAAAGAGAAACGCCAGATTATACCAACAAAAGAAATATAAATTATATTACATTTATGTATAATATGATTATCTCCCAATCATTGTTTCAGTTTCGATTGCGGTTCGGGTATCGGTATGGTCCGTTCGGAGGAAACGGTCCTATTAAACCAATGGAACCACGTAACGTTGTACAGGCATCGTTGGGACGCCTGGTTGCAATTGAACGGCGGTAAGCACGTCCAAGGTAGATCGAAGGGCCTGTTCTCGAGGATCACGTTCAGGGAGCCCTTATTTATCGGCGGCGCTGGCAATACTACCGGTCTGTCGGAGAAATTACCGGTGTCGGGCGGATTGAAGGGCTGCATCAGGCATCTCGAAGTGAACGATCACCTGTACAGGTTCGCCCTCGACCCCAACGGGGAGGCCTCGAAGGGATTCGGCGTAGGTAAGTTCGAGTCTCTCGTTAAATATTTAAGATGGACGGAATGTGAGATTGATAAGAATGATTGAATTGAAGCGAGGTTAAAGTTTCTTTCATCTTTATTATACAGTTACCGCAAAATTTTTAACTAATTTGACAGCTGTCAAAAAAAAAAATTTTAAGATACGCCACTCGAAGCCTGTAACAATAACTAATTTTACACTTGCGCATACGAGAGGCATATTTCAAAAGCTATAATTGCCAAATATTAAAAATACTGTCACCTGTCACGTATTTTGACAACTGGAATTGGAAAAACGACTATACTTGTCGGAGTAAGCCATGGAAACAGATATACGCGTCACAAATTACGCAGCGAGAGCTGTAATGGTAACCTTGACGAGCAATACAGCTTAAGAAATCGCTGAAATTTACAGTTTTGCGTTTTGACAGCTGTCAGAAAGAGTTAAATTTGTAAGCTCTAAAAAAATTACTGAATCTGGGCAAGAATCAGAATTATTTCGACGGTTGCACATGTTAAGCCAGCCAGCAACACAAAAGATTATTGTTTTCACATTTTGACAGCTGTCAAAAGTATTTTAACTGTTAAAAGAATAAGCTTTACAGATTTATTTTATGCTTTTCATAATTCGACAGATGTCAAAAATATGTTGATACTTACATTTGCGAAAACAGCAAAGGAAAGTAATACGTTTCTACAATTTGACAGCTGTCAGATATTTTGTTATGTTTGTGATGCTCGAAAACGATAAAAGAATAACCGATTTGACAGTTTTACATCTGACAGATTCTGACAGCTCGAGTTGCCAAATCTGCCAAATTTGCCAATTGTCAGAAATATTTATTAATATAAAGATAACTTGTATTAGATTTTGACAGCTGCTACAGCTGTATTTTAACTGTACACGTGGTAGAAATTGCTAACATAACTGTTTTTCTCTCTTGACAATTGTCAAGAATAAATTAATACTTACCAATACGAGGGTAGGAAAAAAAATTAGTGCTTCAACATGTTGTGTTTGACAGGTGTCATAAACTTTTTTTTTAATTAGGCCACTCGAAGGCTGTAACACTGATTTTTCCGTTTCGCATACGACAGGTATATATCAAAAGCTATAATTAGCAAATATTAAAATACTGTCACCTGTCTCGTATTTCGACAGTTGGAATTGTAAAATCGGCTATCGTTGTCAAAGTAAGCCATGGAAATAGATATACACCCATAAATTACACAGCGAGAGCTGCAATTTTAGGTTTAACGAGCAATACAGCTTAGGAAATCGCTGTAGCTGTACCAACAACAACAAAAATGAAAATTACAGTTTTGCGATTTGACAGCTGTCAGAAGGAGTTAGATTTGTAAACTCTAAAAAAATTACTGAATGAGACAACACAAAAGATTACTGTTTTTACATTTTGACAGCTGTCAAAAGTGTTTTAACTGTTAGAAGAATAAGCTTTACAGATTTACTTTAAAAGAAAGTTTTACACGTCGCATAAAAGCCACAACGCCTTGCCAGTATTAAAATTGTAAAAACGATTGCTTTGCACAATTTGACAGATGTCAAAAATATGTTGATACTTACATTTGCGGAAATAGCAAAGGAAAGTAATACGTTTCTACGATTTGAGAGCTGTCAGGTATTTTGATACGTTTGTGACGCTCGATATAATGAAAATTACAGTTTTGCGATTTGACAGCTGTCAGAGAGAGTTAGATTTGTAAACTCTAAAATTACTGAACCTGGCCAAGAGTCAGGATTATTTCGACGGTTGCACATGTTAGGACAACAACACAAAAGATTACTGTTTTCACATTTTGACAGCTGTCAAAATTATTTTAACTGTTAGAACTACATCGCATAAAAGCTACAACGTCTGCCAGTTATTAAAATTCTAAAAATGATTGCTGTGCATAATTTGACAGATGTCAAATATATGTTGATACTTACATTTCTACGATTTGACAGCTGTCAGATATTATAAAAGAATACCAGATTTGACATTTTTACATCTGAGAGATGTATTCTGACAGCTCGAATTACCAAATGTGGTAACAAGAACAACAACTTTTATTAGATTTTGACAGCTGCTACAGTTGTATTTTAACTGTACACACGGTATAAATTGCTAACATAACTGTTTTTATCTCTTGACAGTTGTCAAAAATATATTAATACTTACCAATACGAGGATAGGAAAAAAAATACACGCTTCAACATGTTGTGTTTTTGACAGGTGTCATAAACTTGTTGGATTGTTACGATACACAAAAAACCATTAGTTAATAAACGCTTTCTAAAATTTTACATCTGACAGTTGTATTTTGACAGTTATTGACACTTACATATAAAACGATTGCAACTGTCAAAATATAAAAAAAAATTGCTGCTATAATTTGACAGCTGTCAGAAAATGTTGAAAGTTATGACACGCGTACAGTTGCAATTGTAAAATCTGAAAAGGTACTGTATTTATAAACTGGCAGTTCTCCTCCCAGGTATCTGGAAATTACGCACGTCATGTTAAAGTCGTAAAACGTAAGTGTTTTCACATTTTGACAGCTGTCACAAATATGTTTATACTTACATTTGCGAAAATAGCAAAGGAATGTAATACGTTTCTACGATTTGACAGATGTCAAAAATTTTCTTGTATTTATGACGCTCAAAAACTATAAAGGAATAAGCGATTTGACAGTTTTACATCTGACAGATGTATTCTGACAGCTCGAGTTGCCAAATTTGCCAATTGTCAGAAATGTTTCGACGCCCACGCGTGTTAAAATCGTAAAAGATAACTTTTATTAGATTTTGACAGCTGATACAGCTGTATTTTAACTGTACACATGGTAGAAATTGCTAACGTAGCTGTTTTTATCTCTTGACAGTTGTCAAAAATATATTAATACTTACCAATACGAGGATAGGATTTAACATATGATGGTTACAACTGTCAAAATATGAAAAAATATTTTCTCCTATTATTTGACAGCTGTCAGATAGGCGAAATGATAAAAACAAACTGATTTTATAATTATACAGCTGTCATAAGACGTAACTGTTTTCACATTTTGACAGCTGTCACAAATATTTTAACCGTTACAGGTGCTAAAAAAAAATTAAAAAAGATAATATTAATGCTTACATGAGTGAAACACGCGTACACAAGCTTCAGTCTACTACGACCTCATCAGTACACGAAGTGATTTAATCTTGAGTCATTGTTGTAGAAAGATCTCTTTATTTTTTTGCTAAGACCTTGAATTTAACGATCGATTTTCACTGTTCGCTGATCAGCCCTAAACCGATCTACAATTAAATGAAAGATTAAAAGAGGACGCTGAAGCTCATCAGTACCTCCTAATCTTACACGATCCTGTTAGGCGAACTGTACGTACGCGCGGTTATCTCGTTATTAGAGCGTGAAAGACATCGTCCTGTGTTAATGTCGCGTCGCTCCCTCTACCGTCGTTCATCAATAGATCCGAAATTAAAGGGCCAGCTCGATTGGAACAGACATGCTATAGCCACCCGACGGATTGATTCCGTTTCGTCTCGTTCACCTTAAATAGCATCGTGTTTCGGTCCGAGCGAAGCGAACGGAGGAAATTGATGGAAATGCAATTAGACGGAAGGGTTTTCGTTGGATAGATACAAACGGCATACGAAAATATACAACGAAATTCCGATAGTTTTAACAGAATTTATAACCTATGCATGAATAAACTCATTATATAATACAGACGAAATTAGCACCGTTAAGGGTTCTCATATCAGATTTCCGTGTTAAACACAAAACTACGTTTATCCTTATTAAAAAAATAAAAAAAAAACGAAAGAATGAAAGGAGAATAAGTGCAGAGTAAATTACAATATGCTCGATACACCCTTGAAAATGTAGTAAAACGGCTTCAAACGTTACGAACACGCAATTGTGGACATGCGAAGCTATTAAACTACCGTATGGAAAAAAAATTGTAATTTGTCGCTTTCCGTTCACGTAAAATCCAATATATTATAGTCGCTGTGTTGGTTTTTTTTTAACCCCCGACTCGCGTGACTTGCATTACGGGTCTACCTTTCTCTGGTTCCTTGTTCGGTAGAAAAAAAAGAACAGGAAAACTGCTTTATTTTAAGCTGTTCGTTCGTTGTGTTATTTCGTTGTTATCGTAAATGTTTTTAGGTGAATTATTATTAAGAAGAAATAGTTTCCTTTATTGTTTTGCCCCGCTATAATTACGAGGGTGGGTCAATATGTCTGTGATTTTTTGAATTTCCCGCCTCTTAACTGAAAGGGCTGCTCCTGTCAACAGACATCCGTCAGTTGACTCCTGTTAAAATTTGTACAAGCTGCGTCATTCAGTTTGTGTTTTACAGTCATTGATATCAGACTACCGCGTTATTTGAGGAGAAAATGGAAAAAAGTGAATTCCATGTGCTCATGAGTGCATCACTCAAACTCTGCACCATCAATTTCAATGATAAAAAAGTGGTTTACTGAATTTCGTTGAGGCCGTAGACGCACGGAAGATGCCGAACGTTCTGGACGCTCAGTTGAGGCCCCTACACCCGAACCAATTAAAAAAATTCACGATATGGTGTTGGCCAATCGGGGATTAAAAGTGCGAGAGATTGCCGGAGCCATAGCCATATCACATGGCTCAGTGATCAGTCAATTTTGAATGATCACTTGGGTAAAAGAAAACTTTCCGCAAGATGGGTGCCGCGTTTGCTCACAATCGACCACAAACACAATCATGTGAGGAGTGTTTGGCGTTGTTTAATCGCAATATGGACGAGTTTTTGCAACTGTGGACGAAAAGTGGATACATCACAACACACCAGAGACAAAACAGCAGTCAAAACAGTGGATTTCTCGGGGTGAATCGGCGTCAAAGAAGGCCAAGATGGGTTGGTCAGCCAATAAAGTCATGGCGATGGTTTTTTTTTGGGATGCACCCAATATAATCCACATTGACTCTAACTTCAATTAATGGCGAATCTAATGAGGACTGACCGATTTTGGTCAAGAAGAAGTTCTTTTTCACCAGAAAGTCACCACAAAGGTCCATTGCTGCGAATGACTATTTCTTCTTTCCAAACCTGAAGAAATGGCTCGGTGGAAAGAGATTTGAGTCCAACGTTGAATTTATCTCACAAACAAATACCTATTTTGATGATCTCGACAAATTTTATTTTTTAGAAGGGATAAAAAAAATTAGAGAAACGTTTCCAAATTGACGCAAGTATTTTTTCAATTTTTGACATTTTTAATTGTCAATACATTTTTGACAGCTATCACATTGTAAAAAGAGTGTTACTGTCAAAATATTTCCAGCAGGCAGAAGACTTCTTCCTACATAGTGTCAGCTAAAATCAACAATTCGGTTTTATTTAGAGAGAGATGTTTAAATTAGTCTTGAAAACATTTTTTTCTTGAAAGACAATTGATAGATGACTCACCTATTACTTGTTTCAAATTTGAGGTCTCTGTTGAGGTTCTATCTGAAGAGCTTGGAAACACATCAAAATAAGATAGATAAGACCAGCTTCTCGGGAGAAAAAGTTAGGTTTATTAGCCTGTGAGGGACAGAAATTGACACAACACTATTTCTTCTTGATAGACAATTTCCTAGAGAGTCCTTCGGTGCTTTTCAGGCGCTCATGGTATATTGTTGGAATCCACCTTGCGGACGAATGCAATGAAAATAGATCAAGCATTAGAGGCGGACCACGTGATTTCGACCTTCCTGTTCTCATCAGCGCAACTCCGAATGCAAGACTTAATTTCATCGCCTTTCACTTCTCAAATTTTTTTTATAATATCTCCGACAATGGATTAATTCCAAGCTCTGAACACTGCGCACTAACACCTGCGCCGCATGGGTTTAGGAAGCTGGAGCAACCTTTGATTGAAACGATTAAGACAACTGGGCGAATTGCATCTCTGGTCTTTTCCAGACCATGGAGGAAGAGAAAATACTTGATTTAATTGTGCGATTTGTCAGTCTACAGAGAGTGTTTTTTATTCTGGCCAACTGTCATCGATCCCTTTACTTGGAATTTATTCTAGAACGCGGGAGCTCCTCCTATTGGAGCATTTATTAATGTTTTTATTATTGCGCAATCAACCCTATATCGTTGTCCAGTGGAAACGTCAGATGAAAAGCAAGAAAAAAAAAATGAGATGATAAAGTATTAAGCATATTGCCCTAATAACGCTTTGGTACGCTTTCGGAGGGTTACAAAATAATAGCAATATAAAGTGACATGCAAGATTAATGGTATCAAATTATATTTTTCCTTCCAGTATCTATATATATCGCGATAATATATGTTTATATCATTATTATAGATATATAAACGATCGTGAAATAAATTCTAATTATATCCGATTCGAATGGAAGCCTCGTCATAAAATTAAGCCCTGTGAAGGGATCTCTACGAGAGATTAAAAATTAATTAATAAATCTTTAGCGACGTGTGCGAAGGCGCAGAGCGACCCCCCGTCGCGATTAATCCGCCATGATTAGGCGTTTCTATTGTCGTCGTGGAAAATGCGGAAGCGGCCACCAGGGGGCGATGGTACTTCCTCCATACAACGCTGCCGTCGTTAATAAGGTAAAAATAGTCTATTCGTGGCCTAGATTGATATCGACGTAGTAGGGATTTTTCGAAAGCTATAACTTTAATTTTAAAGGTGTGGTTGATTTTTTTCTTTCAATTTTTTTTTATTATTATTATGTAGCCATTAGCTGAGGGGTTCTCTACGACCATTGTTAGAAATCTTGTCCTCGCTAGGCCATCACAGTCGCACAAAACATGAACTGGGGTTTCTTCTTCCTCTTGACAGAATCTGCAGTTGACAGTCTTCCTGTCTTTACTCAGTAGGTCTTTAGTAAACTCAGACCTCTGTTCCCTTAGGAACTCCTTTGCCTGTCTTTATCCTGGTGATCCTTCCCACCATTCCTTGGACTTTATGTGATTATTATGTGACCATTCGTAGATGGACGTCTGCTTAACAGTTTGTCCTGAAGGAACAAATTCTTTGTGGACGATTCCCCTTTTGTCAAAAAAAAAAAAACAAGCCAGCATTGATTTAATCTTCGATTTGCTCATTCGAGCTTTCTTTGATCGAGGAGAGTTTGCAGTGTGTCACTCTTGACTTTGCCTTTTGGTCTTTTCCACCATTCCTTGGACCTGTTATATGTCCATTCGTAGATGGACTTTTTAATTTGCGATTTGGTGATGACGAAGGAAGGGACAGCTCCTATGAAAGGCCTTGACGAACTTCGAACTGGCTGCCTCGTTTCCCTTCACGCCTGTGTGTCTGAGGATCCAGGCCAAAGTTAATTTCCTTTTGGGTGTCCACCTCATTTAGGGCTCTTACGCAATCCGAGTCCTTGCTAGGCTTTTTTCCATAAATCATCAGTGTACCATTTTAAGAGCGGACTCAAAATGGTTTAAGGATAATAGAGTGGATATTGTGCTAATTGCAAATAGGGCATGTGATTCTAGCCTTAAAAAATTTTAATACTGTTCGATTAGCATGTTGGACTTTCGAAAGGGGGTGGACACCATAATGGACTATGTGGTTGACCGAGAGATTGATTGTTCTTGGAGATTTAAACGCCAAATCCGCTATGTGGGGGGGGGCACCCCACAACAACAATATCAAAACCAAAGGAGAAGAGTGAAAAAGATGTTAAGAGAAAAAAGAAGAAAGAATGGATAACCAGATAAAAGAAATGGAAGCAAAATATATTAACAAAGAAATAAGAAATTTCTACAAGGATGTTAAAAGCATAAGGAAGGAATACCAACACTTGCCACCCTATATCAAAAGTAAAGATGGGAAATTAATTGGAAGCGAAGAAATGATATTGGAAAGATGGAAAGAGCATTTTGAAGAGTCGTTAAAAGAAGGAACAGAAAAGCAGCCAGCAGAAGAACTAAGAATGGTAGAAGAAGAGAATCTCATGTCAGAGCCCACCGTAGAAGAAATAGAAGCAATAATACATCATTTGAAGAATTACAAAAGCCCAGGAGAAAATAGTATAGCAGCAGAAAATCTGAAGTACGAAAGGATTTATTTGCAAAAGCGGATAACAACATTAATTAAAGAAATCTGGAAAACCGAATCTATGCCTGGAAACTGGAGAAAAGCAATAATCTTACCAATTCACAAAAAAGGCGACAAAATGGACTGTAACAACTATAGATCCATATGGCTACTGGACGTCACATATAAAGTATTTGCAATACTATTAAAGCACAGACTGGAAGAATACGCGGAAAGAGAGGTAGGAGATTACCAGGGAGGTTTCAGAAAAGGTAGATCAACAACGGACCAAGTGTTTATGCTAAAACAAATTTTAACAGGGTGCAGTGCAATGAAATATAAAGGAAAAGTAAGTAAAACTTTCACAACGGAGAAAGGACTTCGCCAAGGAGACTCACTGTCGACTACCTTGTTCAATCTGGTGCTAGAACAAATAATAAGGAAGAGTGGAATTAACCACGAAGGGACCCTATTTAACAAAAGCCATCAATGCCTCGCATATGCCGATGACTTGGTACTTCTCGCAAGAAGCAGGAAAGAACTGGAAAATATTACAAAGCGATTGATTAGAACGGCAAAAGTTTTTGGATTGGAAGTGAACTTTGAAAAAACAAAATTTATGGAACTGAAGAACAGTACAGGAAGCAACAGGGAACAAAATCTGCAAGTGCAAACACATTCGAAGTGAAGGACTACATGTACTTAGGGGTATTGATGACGAATAAATGCGAAGAAGATAAAGAAATAGATCTGCGGATAGCAAAGTGCAATAACTGTCTACGAGGGCTTCACAAAGTGCTGAAATCAAAGGAAGTGGCAAGAACAACGTCATACGACCAACACTAATATATGGTTGCGAGACATGGATCCTGAACCAGAAAAATCGGCAGAAGTTAGACATACAGGAGAGGAAAATACTGAGAAGAATTTTTGGGGGAAAGAATACGGAGCTAGGATGGGAAAGAAGAATGAATGCAGAATTGTATGAACTGTTCGGAGAGAAACCGATTGGACAAATTGTGAAGGAGAGAAGGCTGCAATGGTTCGGTCACCTCGCAAGGATGAAGGCTAACAGAAGCGTGAAAGACATAGCTTGGAAGAAACCGGAAGGAAGGAGGAAAAGTGGTAGACCAAGGAAAATATGGAGGGACGAAATAGAAGAAGATCTGAACGAGAAGAATATCCGGAACTGGAGAGACGTAGCAAAGAACAGAAAGGAATGGAGAAGAGTCACACAGCTTAAAGGCCTGTCCACAAGCTGTATATACGGGGTGACATAGAAAAAAAATTCCTATGAACATGGGTCCGCAAGACCTTCGGTTAAAAGGGTTTTTTTTTTTGAATATCTATGGTTCCAGTACAAATGCATCTGAAAACCGACAATGCACGCTAATTAATCAAAAAATAACAATTGAATAATGTGTCATAATGACACTTGTCAAACTGATGTAATTGTTTTTTGAGGAATTTTGTGTTCGTGATTAAGTTTTCTCGCTGATTATTCAAATTTGCTTTCAAAAATGGTTCACTACACTTTTGAAGAATACAGGGACATGATTATGCGTTATGGCGAAGCTAGATCAAATTCTTACGAAGCTCAACGTATTTACCGAGAAAGATATCCTTTTTAAGACAAATTCCTAATGTTCGAACATTTATTGATGTGCATACGCGTTTGAGAGAAGATGGCTGTTTTAGAAAACCAAAATTGAATAGTGGGGTTTCCAGAACTCGTCGCACTGTGCGAAACGAAGAAACTGTTTTACGAATGGTAGAAAATAATCCAAGAACAAGCACCAGAAAAACAAGTTCAGCGGTACGAAACCTTAACCGTGAATCAGTTAGACAAATTTTCAAAGAACAACTTCTTCGCCCATATCATTTCCAAAAAATTCATTCACTTAATGGAACATGACTTTGTTCCTCGTGTACAATTTTGCCAATGGTTGCAAAACCAAAGACAAAACATTATTTCATCAATTTTGTTTACTGACGAAGCTGGTTTTAGTCGTGATGGTATACTGAACCTACATAACATGCACCATTGGAGTGATGAAAATCCTTATCAAACTGTAATTCGAAGTCACCAATATGGGTTGTCAATTAATGTGTGGGCAGGTATAATTGACAATTATTTAATTAGCCCATTTCGATTGCCCAATCGATTGACAGGTGCACTGTATCGAAATTTCTTGGAGAATGATTAGAGGATGTCCTATTGGCCATTACTGGAAGAATGTATTACGTGCATGATGGGGCGCCAGTTCACTTTTCTCGAGTGGCAAGGGAATAATTGGACAGGAGATTTGGAAATATGTGGATTGGTCGAGGGGGGCCAGCTCGTAGTCCCGATACCTTAATCCCCTCGATTTTTCATTTTGGGGATTTATGGAAAATGAAGTTTATGCTGTAGAAATACATAATGAAGAACAATTGTGGATAAGAATTATGGAATCGGCAGATAGATTTCGTAATAACCCAGGATTATTTCAAAGATGCCGTCAATCATTAAGAAGAAGAATGGAAAAATGTATTGAAGTACAAGGGCAACAATTTGAACATCTTCTAAAAACTTAATTTTTTGTTTTAATTAATCATTGTTTTTGCAAATAAATTTTAAAAAAATTCAACACCCCGTATTTTTTAACCGAAGGTCTTGCGGACCCATGTTCATGGAACTTTTTTTCTTATTTTAGTGTCCTCTATTGTGTGGCACTATGCAATGTACTTTTTTCTATGTCACCCTGTATACATATATACCGGGTGTCCCAACAAGGGTAACGAGGTACGGTATTAGGGAAACGGATGTACCTAGAAATTTGAAACAAAAAAATTATTGAGTAAATCGGCTAAGAGAAAATGCTGGAAATTATTTTCGAGTTTCTGAAATGCCCTCCAGGGGGCGTAATTGCCATCCTGAATTTTAAACCCTGTTTTCTGCAAAATTTTCTTATATTAATGATAATCATAGTGAATACTATTTTAAAGCTGAGGCAAATTAAATTTTTTTTTTGTTGAATGCTTTTTGCTCTATCTCTGAAAAGAAAGTGGTGGGGGGCGCTAGAATATTTTCGGAAATAAATGTCGATAACTCTAAAAAGGCTTAACGTATCTTAATCAACTTGGAGTCGTCAAAAAGGGAGTTTCCTAGACTATCAATTGAACTGTGAGTGAGGTGATTATGTTTGCTTACCTTGCCGCTAGATGGCGTTTTTTGACATAATCGCAAAAAAAATAACTTACTGCAAAAAAATTAAATGCAATGATATCACTTTTTTTACGTCATTACATAGTCAATCAAGAGCCCAACAAGCCAGTGAAAACCGCATCTCAATATCTTTATCCTAACCTAAGATATGAATAAAGAAATTTATACTAAAAAAAAAAAAACATTTTGGGAAGCATTTCCGCTTTAAGGTTTGTTATTAATGTCTAGTTATTCCTAGTTTACCAAGTAAAATGCTAATTTATTATTTGGGATGCCAAACGATATTTTAAATATTTAGTGTTATCACATTTTGTTTTATTAAAAGTTAGGTTTTTAGTCAATAATCGATTATTGAGTACCAATTTGATTAATTATTGACGTAATGTAAGTAATAAAATCCTCTGACAGAAATCATTCTTTTCTAATTATCAAGATTGCCATGAAAACAAATAATGTCGTTTATATCTGACATAACTCTACGCGTTTTTCATGTCGTTGTTTGATGCTTGTCAAAGTGTGAAAGTCGCTTGATATCCTGTTCTAAATTGTCAATTTAAATTTTAATATTTAAATTAATTGTCTTACTGTGATTGTGTTTATTGCATTAAAAATGTCTTATCAAAACGCTTGTGTGGCTGAGCGTGTGTACGCAGCAAATTATCCCAATAGAAGACATTTTAGTAGAATGGTATTTAGACGCTTAAGTAGATGTTTGCGCGAAACAGGACGGGTTCATCCTAATCCAGTGACTAGAAAAATCGACACGCTAGGAACGAACAAAACGTCATTAATGTTCTTGCTTATGTTAACATTTAAGTTTAAGAAGAATAAGTTTGGACTTAGGAATTAGTAAATCATCGGTACAACGAATCCTAAGAAGATCACTATCTACACCCTTATCATATTGAACTACATCAGGCTCTTTTAGAAACTGATTTTGATAGGACATTAGACCACTGTAATTGGTTGAATTCTATGATAGATGAGGATCCCGATTTTTTATCTCGAATATTATCGACCGATGAAGCTGCTTTTTCAAGCAATGGAGGAGTCAATTTGCATAATATGCATTATTGGTCGCCAGTAAATCCACATTGGATGCGTGAGGTAAACTATCAAAATCGTTGGAGTGTGCACGTCTGGTGTGGTATCTTAGGCAATCGAATTATAGGACCATTTTTTTTTAAATAATAATGTTAATGGCGAAACTTATTTGGACTTTTTAAGAGATCACTTGCCAATTTTATTAGAAAACGTGCCTTTACAAACGAGAAGAGATATGTGGCTGCAACACGACGGATGCCCTGCACACTTTTCTCATCAAGTCAGGAATTTTTTAGACCAAGTTTATCCAAACCGTTGGATAGGAAGGGGCAGTTTGTTTCCATGGCCTGCCAGATCTCCAGACCTCACTGTCCTTGACTTTTACCTTTGGGGTAAAATAAAAGATATTGTTTATCAGACTCGCCCTATTACCCCAGAAAACATGATTGATCGTATCCGAAATGCTGTAGCCAATATTTCAAGAGCTGAAACCAGCACAGCCGTATTAAATACACGACGCAGGATAAGTTCCTGCAAAGAAAATGACGGAAGGCACTTTGAACATTTATAAACACTTTTTGATTTTCCTTTCAATCAACCTTGTTGTGTTTTATCGTTCTCAAGTTATTAATTTCATAGATTCTATAATTTATTATTATTTTATAAGCATTGCGGCTCGTTGGACTTTAAGTTAGTTTCCTTACAGTTCCCACACTTATTATTTTATAAATAATTGTTTTGGCTGTTGGCTTTCGAAGGTATTGTAAAAAAAGTAACAAAGATAAGTAACAAAATTTTATTTCGATTTAAAATATCGTTTGTCATCGCAAATAATAAATTAGCATTTTATTTGGTAAATTAGGAATAATAATTAGACATTAATAACAAACCTTAAAGTGGAAATGCTTCCCAAGATGTAATTTTTTTTAGTATAAATTTCTTTATTCATATCATAGGTTAGGATAAAGATATTGAGATGCGGTTTTCACTGGCTTGTTAGGCTCTTGATTGACTATGTAATGACGTAAAAAAAGTGATATCATTAGATTTAATTTTTTTGCAGTAAGTTATTTTTTTTGCGATTATGTCAAAAAACGCCATCTAGCGGCAAGGTATGCAAACATAATCACCTCACTCACAGTTCAATTGATAGTCTAGGAAACTCCCTTTTTGACGACTCCAAGTTGATTAAGATACGTTAAGCCTTTTTAGAGTTATCGACATTTATTTCCGAAAATATTCTAGCGCCCCCCACCACTTTCTTTTCAGAGATAGAGCAAAAAGCATTCAACAAAAAAAAATTTAATTTGCCTCAGCTTTAAAATAGTATTCACTATGATTATCATTAATATAAGAAAATTTTGCAGAAAACAGGGTTTAAAATTCAGGATGGCAATTACGCCCCCTGGAGGGCATTTCAGAAACTCGAAAATAATTTCCAGCATTTTCTCTTAGCCGATTTACTCAATAATTTTTTTGTTTCAAATTTCTAGGTACATCCGTTTCCCTAATACCGTACCTCGTTACCCTTGTTGGGACACCCGGTACAGTAAAGAACTGAAAAGTTTTGGATCAGGAAACCCAATAAAGACAATTGTAAATTTTCCTTCTCACTTCTTCCTTTCACTAAAGAGAGAGAGAGAGAGAGAACAAGAAGAGACAAGATATAGTGTCGGAAGAAATAATAGAAACGAGCTTTTTCATCAAATTTCTAATATAATTTTTACGTTGTTTGATCAACTTAAGTTTTCCAAATATCATTAGATCATACTTCTTATTAATTTTAATGAAAAGCTAATTTTCTTTGCAAACAAAATTTCTTACACACCTTACAGAACAATTTAAAGAGGTAAAAAGTGCTATAGGACGATGCCCATTTTGATTGTTTAAGAACTGAAGCTTGCTCCAGAGAAGAAGTCCTCTCCTTCGCTGTCGTCTTCCTATAGGCTGACCTAGATTTGTACGTTTTATGAAAACAAAATTATTACGTTCTGGATTAAATTATTTAATTATTAAACCGGGAAAAAAAAAGAGGAAAATAATTAAAACTCGCCACCGACAAAAGACTGATAACCACCGTGGATTTAATGAATATCTGATTCTCAGTCGGAACTCACCCGCATCTCTAACATCCCTCAAATTATATTTTCCACTATATATGTACCTATATATACATACATATTGTAGTAAGCAGTATATCAATCTGTGTTCTACGGCGTAAATTCCATCCGGTGCCGAGATAAGCTCTTCTCTCGTCAGGATATTATATTTCACCAGTTTCATACATTCTAAACCCCCCCCACTTTCACCCATCTATCCCATATAAAATTAAAATTAAAATTAAAATCTCTCTTTATAATTTTCTACACTAGATGCTCACATATTTCCATCATCAGATCAAACTTAGATGTCGAGTATTGTCCAAATTGACAACCAATCGATTCTACAGCCGAACCTAATTGGCATGACCATGTCGTCCTTTACAGCACAATACAAGCAGCTCTGTAAAGCGGAGCGGCATCGAGTGTCTACGTTCGACATCTCTGATTATTTGTTCTCATTTATTTGCCGTAGTAGTAACAGTCTATTCTCGCTATAGACTTTGCCTTTGTTTGCTATGAGCTTCGATTGTGACGCTTCCTTTGACGAAAAATTAAAATTGCACACTTCTACTCTACGATGTTATTGAGCATTATTGAATATATCATAATATAATATGTCACACACTAACGCCCGAAATTAAGAAGATGATTCCGCTCACACTTCTATAGAAAAAAAAAACCAAAGCACTTCAGATCAAACTAAGCAAATCCCTTACATCAATTGTCCGGCAAGTCAGCTCTCCAACAAAATCTCCAACACGACTAAAGACTTTTGACGTCAGGCACAGAAAATATTACTTCTTGAGCGCTTTGTTAAAACAGGAAGCGTTAACTACAAAAAAAAAACAGAAAGAACAAAGAGAGTTGGCAGTTTTATTGACAGTAACTGAAAATCCTAGTCGAGCAAATGTGGGGCAAGAGGTTGGAATAAGTGAGAGGTCTATCCAAAGAATTCTAAAGAAACATCATTTTCATGCGTACCACATTCAGTTGCACTAGGCTCTGTGTGAAAATGACTTTCAGAGGAGGGCAAAGTTTTGTACGTGGGTCAAGAAAATTAATTTTTCTTTATGAACGTTGCTTTTTCTGACGAAGCAACTTTTCACAATAGTGGACGCGTCAACAGACATAATTCTCATTATTATTTTGTCGAAAATCCAAGAATAGTTAGGCAAATAAAAAAAAAATCCATCATACGTTAGAATACATAATCACGTAATTGACTTATATAGAAAATACTGCTTTAAACAATCTGACAGTTTAGAGCTATGATGAATGTTATTTGTTTTCCATGGCCATCTTAGTTTTGACATATTGCTGTTTTCAAATGCAGTCTTTTATAAAGCGAATTTAAAAACGAAAATATCTCGAAATCTATTGCAGATAGGTATATGACATGCTTAAGGAAAAATATAGCGCTTTCCTTTAGGAATAAAATAGCATGAAAAAACACTAGGTATTCCATTTAAGGAAATGGAGATTTTTTAATCTGAAATTTGTTATGTTGCTTTCCCTTTTTTGAACACTCTGTATTAAATAAAATAGTTTTAGCAATTTGTAAAAATTAATGCAAGTATAGACTACTCGCATACCAAAAATTTTGTTTCTGGGGTCAAACATAAGTAAGATATGATTTAGAAAATTAGTATTTGCATATGACATCTATTAGAGAAAATATCAAATATTTCAAAAACTATTACGATTAGGTATAGACAATGGTATATGAAAAGTATGTTGATTTTATAGTAGATTCTAAAAATCTAATAAAATATAGGGTGTTCTATTTGAAAAAATAAACTTCGATTCAGTACTGCTTTACTGAGACACTCTGTATAAACGAAAGCATTTTTAGGTTATGCCCCTTTAAAAATTAAACATCTTCTATTTCAAATTTTTTTTTGTATCTCAAACTGGTATTGAGATATCGCCCGACACCGCACTATTGGGACACCCTGTATATATATATATATTCGTAACTTTCTTCTGCAGTGCTTTCGCTTAATTACCTACTAGATACGTAAGTTTGTCTGACTTTCCAAATCTAATAGAACTTACACATTAATTAACTTTAACATCTAGTTTGTCACGCTGCACATCCATATACAACACCAACTATAGTAGCAGGAAACACAGTTGGTACCATATTTCTATCGTAGCACGTTGGAACATGAAATAATACGTTTCCCAAAAGATAAATGCGGTGTTAAATCCGGCGTTAGAGCATCTCTCAGCTCTTACAACAAGAGGAGCTGTGACACACAGGATAACGAGGACTAGAGCAATAATCTAGAATCTAAACTATGTAGGGCCTAGAACTGTTGCAGTGCATTCTCCGGTTCTTTTCCGTCCTTTTGTCTCGAAGATTTATCGAATTACATCCGAACAAATTGGATGAACAAATAAACAACAAAATTTAAATTCTAAAATCTGAAAGCATTAATTTATCGTATTGAAATCCGAACTCGATGCTGAATATATTCAGAGGGGGACAAAAAAAATAAACGTATCGTTTAATTATGTAGGTGGTGTACTCTAATCAGTGTGGATTTCAATAGGTGGGGGGGAGGAGTATTTCAATTGACGTTTTGTAGTACCTAATTAGTTTCGCTATAATTAGATATTATGGAATACTATATAAACTCTCAAAAGTGAATATGGGTCAGAATTTAATTACATTTTATAATTAAAGTTTTCCGTTAATTGTGCCCGCGAACGAGTTCATGTTTTTGTTTTTATCAATTAGATAGATTGTTATTAATTAGTACGGTTAATCGTAATTAAATACCACTTTTATTAGTTCTAAATATAAGAAAAAGTTTGATTAAGAACAGATTTGACATCTATATGTCACATACTAACAAATTTGACGTTTAATTTTTTTTATCCAGGAAGTAATTGTACGTAATGCATTATCGGCCTTTTGTTGCACTTCTGTTAAAGAGGAACCACTAAATAAAACATTCGTATCATCAGCAGCAGAAACAATAGTACAACCCGAGATCGAGACAAAACTAAACATATCGTTAATAAAGATTGTAAAAAGTGTTGGGCCAAGTATAGATCCCTGAGGGACTCCTACATCTGTACACATCAACTGCGACTTGCAGTTGTTGAAGTTTGATTTAAAAAAAAAACAGTAAAAATTAGATTTTTCCAAAACGACTAGCTCATTGTTGGTAAATCAAAAAACCCACGTGCCACATGGCTCAAAGCCGTGCTTGGGTCACGATAGAACTTTTTCTTGATTGGTACACTAACAGCTTTGTCCCACAAGTTAAACAAGAATTAAAAAAGAACGAGTTACCAGTGAAAGCCCTCTTG
The DNA here is from genome assembly GCA_023690525.1 of Holotrichia oblita. Classification (NCBI taxonomy): domain Eukaryota; kingdom Metazoa; phylum Arthropoda; class Insecta; order Coleoptera; family Scarabaeidae; genus Holotrichia; species Holotrichia oblita. The sequence goes on along the minus strand of CM043016.1, from coordinate 7,734,095 downwards.
TTGTTTGACAACGCAAACTTTAAACGTTAAAACTAACAATGATTACATTGAGGTCATGTGCTTACCAAAAAACACGACCGCTTTGATCCAGCCAATGGATCAAAACGTCATAAAGACTCTCAAAGCACATTACAAAAAGCGCCTTTTAATAGATGTTGTGAGTCAACCTAATGATGACATTATTGCAATTTTGAAATCCTTCAACGTAAAGGATGCAATTTTGAACAGCGTATATGCTTGGTAGCAAGTAAAAAGCACAACCCAACATGCAACTCTGCATCCAATGATTCTGAATCAATTTTGGAGGTTGCTCTTGAAATTCGCAACAAAGTGGAACTTGCGCCAGCATCAATTGAAGAATTCAGAACCTGGATTGTTGACGGCAATCTTGCTACTGATGTGACAGACGCAGAAATAATCCAGGAAGTCACGACAGAAGATGACGAAGTGATCGAGGAAGCAGTACTGGAGAATAACTTCAACTATCAGCTGTAATGAAGCGTTATCGGCAACCAGAAAAGGAGAAAGAATTAGATTTCTCAAACATTTTGATGTTAAAAGGGATACAAGAGCAAATAAGAACGGACTACCTGCATAAGAATAAGCAGAAGAAAAGCACAGACTTCATTCTGTTTAAATGCATTTAAAAAAAACATCCCTGATAATCGGACATTTTCGGTAATCCGACAACCTCCCGACCCCGTAACTGTCGGATTATCGAGGGACAACTAATCAAAGTAATGTTGTTTATAAATTAGATTGCAAAGTTTTTTTTTGTTAGATCAAACCGGTTTTCTAATCAAACGAGAATATTGTTTTTCTTTTAACAAAAGAAATAATTATTTTGAAACATAAAACTCTACATATGTAGTTTTGATAATTTAATTGGATCAATTCAATAAATTCAAACGACGAATTAAGTTTTATTATTACGTGGGTGGTTGTTATATTAATCTATAAAAGCACAGGGCCTCCTAAAGGACTAATTCTATTTTCTTTTTTAATCTTTTACTTCTTAAAATAGACTAATATGAAGATACTTTTTTGGTTATTCGGCGTTCTTCTGCTGTTACAAGGTGAGTTCGATCAATTTAAATTTTTGAAATTGAATATCATAGACACGACTAGTATTAATGCTTGATGAATACGTGACGCATATATTGTTAATTTTTAAAAATCACATTGCTATTTTATAAACCAAAATACATATTATCATAAAGTAAAAATCTCCGAAATTATTTTACAGAATTCATTGAAAACGATTCTAAGGATCCTCCTCCCAGCAAAGAACGATTACCAATTTGTCCACATATTTTCTGTGCAGATCCAGAGAACCCTGTGACGACAAACTTTTGCACTTGCGACAATTTATTAGACTAGACGATGGAAGTTAAATAGTGTCCTTGAAGTGCGACAAAAGTACAACAACAACAAAAAAATTAGATCAGTCAGTAACAAAATTTAAATTTTATAACTTTTGTTCGATTTAAAGATAATGAAACAATGGAATTTATCACTCAATTAACTGGATGAACTAAATAATCTGTAGAGTACGATTGTTTGAAATTAGTGCAACATCTTGAAGAGATACTGATTCTATAATTGTTTGTTCATATATCTTGGCTATCGTTAACAGAATTTTTGTGTTTTTTTAATTTGTATCATTTCTAGGACCATTCTAGCATTATAAAGGTGTTCTATGTTCGGAATTTTAGTTTCATTTAAATTAAAGGAATGATTCTCTGTATTAGTATGCTTTTTAAACGCAGTAACATTATTTGAAAATTTGTGGCCTTTAATACAATCAGAAAGATAAAATCGCATGTGTTTGTTGTAGTTTGGGGGTAGTATCTTTGAGTTTTGAAATTTTTAAATTGAAAAGAATTTTGCCGTATGCCGTACTGCATTCTTGATTGCACGTCAGTCAATCAAGTCAATAAAATAAACGAACAATTAAGTTCTTCACTGGATCTCTTGGTGCAGAAGTAGAACACTAAACACTTTAACCCACTGAACACCAAACAAGTTTTAACTTGACCCGACGCGTTTCAACAACAATCCTGTCATTATCAAGGCGATAATAAAACTAAATTAAAATAAAATCTACAAAAACAGGTAACCTAAATGTTATGCACGGTCAATCCGATTCGCATCATTAATTTCCGATTAACGAAAACGATGACGAATGCGGGATAGGTCCGTTGTCACAGTTCATTACACATGACTTATTTTTCTATATTTTTAAACTTTCGAAAACATTTAGAAACTTACAATTGTTTATTTGTCTAATATTAATTTAACATTTGTATGATCGATGTTGTGATCTGTTTCAAAAATGTGTTGGGCAACACTCGATTTGTCAATTCTATTAAATCTAAGATTAGCCATATGCTCTTTGAATCTAGTTGAGACTGCTCTCCTGGTTTGCCCGATATTCGACATAGACTTCTCACTTTTCCCTTGAACAAGGCGAGGTATGAGAAAGAGCTTAAAATTATAAAAGATGCGGCCAAGTGTAATGGTTTCCAGCCTCAGCATATCTATAAGTTAATTAGGAAGTTTAATTAGAAGAAAACTGTGAAAGAATCTACGACTTTTCGAGAGGATGTTAAAGCTTCATCCGTTGTGACCCTCCCTTACGCTCCCTTTAGCACTAAAGGTTTGAGTCAAATCTTCAAAGAGCTAGATCTCTCTAGATAGTTGACAGTTCTGGGACTAGTTTACGAAGTCTCATCGGTAACCCTAAAAATAAAATCCAACCTCTAGAAAAGTCAGGTATTTACGAAATCAATTGTAAAGATTGTAATCAAAAATATATCGGGCAAACCAGGAGAGCAGTCTCAACTAGATTCAAAGAGCATATGGCTAATCTTAGATTTAATAGAATTGAGAAATCGAGCGTTGCCCAACACATTTTCGAAACAGATCACAACATCGATCATACGAATGTTAAATTAATTAGACAAATAAACAATTGTAAGTTTCTAAATGTTTTCGAAAGTTTAGAAATATATAAAAATAAGTCATGTGTAATGAACTGTGACAACGGACCTATCCCGCATTCGTCATTGTTTTCGTTATTCAGAAATTAATGATGCGTATCGGATTGACCGTGCATAACATTTAGGTTACCTGTTTTTGTAGATTTTATTTTAATTTAGTTTTATTATCGCCTTGATAATGACAGCTTTGCTGTTGAAACGCGTCGGTGTTTTAGTTAAAACTTGTTTGGTGTTTAGTGGATTAGAGTGTTTAGTGTTAATGATACTACAGTTCGTGAATTTAGTAAAATAAGAGACAGTACATTTAAAAAAACACTGAATTTATGTATTCAGGACACTTACATTACATTATTTAGAAAAAATTAGAATAACATTTCAACTACGGCAATTGATGATTACGGTGAGTTTTTTGAAAAAGTCAATTTAGATTTTCAAAAATATTTTAATAAAATAAAACATAGTAATAAAAAGATTAAGAAGAATTATTATCCAATTTTACAAGAAGGTTGGATAATAAATTTAACAGATATAATTAAAAAAAATGTAAAGTTAATTATTAGTTTAGGCCCTAAAAAAGTCATATTATTGCATTTAATTTTTTAGAGAATTTTGCAATTTCCTGTTATTATATCAAAAAACGCGCTCTAGCGGCATCACTAAGAAATAGACATATCACATGTAAGGTAGGTTTGATGGAACAATAAATGCTCTTTTCAACGAGACCAAGTTTGTTAAAATCAGTTCAGTCGTTTAGGAGTTACAGCTGTTTATTTAAAAAAACATTTAATTACCCCCCACCACTTTATATTAATAGATACGTCAAAAAGTGTTAAACAAAAATTACTCGAGTAAAGCTTAGCTTTAAAAAGCATACATTTTTTGGTAACATTTACTGGGTGGATTTCAGTGAAAAATCACTTTAAAAGTTTAAGATGCCGGTTACGCCCCCTGGCGACCATCCTAGAAATCTGAAAATATTTTCCACGGTCTTCTTTTGACCACTTTAGTCTTAAAAATTTTTACCGCAAGTCTCTACGACGAATAGTTTCAGAGATATATACTATACTAATTAATACCCATAGATAGCCCCACTCCCAATTTCGCATTAACCTCGAAAAACTTAAAAATCGGACGACTCAATTGCTGGCACTAAATCTTATCACCAACACGAGTTCGCGATATCGCAAGTCATCCAGATACAGTTGTCGTTCGAATTTGTCGCTAAAATGTCGTCGGGAAACGAATTTGAAGTTAGCAAAGATCTAGTGAAATTAACACAAGATCTCATCGCCAGAAATAATTGGGAACCTATCTCGGACGTGAAATATTCTCCGGGAACTGAAGCCGGGGATGGATACGCTTCCAAACACGTCGCCATCGAGATCACCACAAAAGAAGAAACGATAAGATTATTTTCGAAATACGCTTTCCAATTCAAAAGCGACGTACCTGAAGAACAGCAGACTGGTAAACTTTACTCTAACGAAACTTATTTTTACGATGTTGTTTATCCAGCGTATAGGAGCTTTTTAAAGGAGAAGGATGTTAAGGATGGATTTAAGAACGCTCCTAAATGTTATGGTACCTCGAAGGAGAACGTGATCGTTTTGGAAAACATCAAAACTAAAGGTTTCGCCTTGTTCGACAGGAAAAAGATTATGGATGAGAAGCACATAACATTAGTGCTGAAGACTTTCGCTAAATTCCACGCTACTTCTTTCGCGTTTAAAAACCAACGTCCAGAAGAATATAATAAATTGGTGGACGGCTGGGATGGTGATATTTTCCGTGAATTACCTAAAGACTCACTGACGGTGAAGACGTGGTTCAATATGATTAAGGAAGGTTTAGCTAAGTTGGATCAGGAGAAGGATAAACATATAATAGAAAGATGCGACGTCAAGGTTTTAACCGATAGCATTTTCGATGTAATGAAGCACAAAAATGAATATTCCATTTTGACGCAAGGCGATTGCTGGTGCAATAACATCATGTTCTTATACGAGGTGAGTTTCAATTTTAATCACTTCCAATTTAAATCTAATTTAATCTATTTTCTAGAATGATAATAAAGAGGAACCTACCGATATTATGCTCGTGGATTGGCAGTTATTAAGACCGGCATCCGCAGTCTTTGACATTGCATATTTCTTCTTCACGATAGCTGCTGAGGAATCGCTAAATAAATTCGATTATTACTTATTCGAAGTGTATTACGGTGAATTTTGCCGACATCTAGAGGAATTAGGCGGTGATCCTGAAGATTTATATCCGAAATCGATTTTTGAAAAGGAGTGGAAACAACATTGCAAGTATGGTTTCGCTATGGCCTTCGTACTGTTGAAAATCATGTTGCTGAATATAGATGAGGTTCCCAAATTTGATGAACTTGATCTTGAGGACATGAAAAACCCAGAAAAACTGGATTTTTTCAAAAAATTTCGTAACGAAGATGAGTATATTAAAAGATTGAGGACTATAGCTGATTTTGTAATAAAGAGAAATTATGTTTGATTAGTATAAATAAAATTTCTTTTGAAGTTAATCTAATAAAGTTAAATGAAGTTTTTATTCGTTTTAATAGTATCCATAAATAAATTCGATCCCATTAATTCTGTTAGTCATCAAATTTCTTAAACAATAAATATCTGCCAAAAAGGTTTCTATCAATCATCCTGTGTCAGCAATTACTTTCAGGATTTTCAAAAGTATATTCACTCCAATTTCACCATTCTAGAGTAGAATCGTTTTATAATAAATGCACTAGGAATTAGTTCATCTAAGTTCGAATATTATGGACATATTAACGTTTCATAAACTTTGAAATCTCACTCTGAAAGCATATAAATCACTATCGTTATGTAGTTGAGCTGAATGTTAAAACTTGCCCATATTTAACATAGAAATATCATAGCTCGTCTAAATTTGACACTAAAACGTCAAACTTATCTATATTTTACAATTAAATTATAAAATTGACATTCACTACTTTGCATTCTTATCTGACCACCTGTACGTCAGCATAATAGAGGGACATCAATCATCTTAGTAATAATACGTCAATCGCTAAATGTCTCTGTTTAGTGTAGAAAATCACGTTTAGTTTTTTTTTTGTTTTTTTTTTTTTTTTGTAAATCAAACCGGTTTTCTAATCAAACGAGAATATTGTTTTTCTTTTAACAAAAGAAATAATTATTTTGAAACATAAAACTCTACATATGTAGTTTTGACAATTTAATTGGATCAATTCAATAAATTCAAACGAACAATTAAGTTTAATTATTACGTGGGTAGTTTTTATGAAATATCAATTGTTATATCAACCTATAAAAGCACAGGGTCTCCTCCTAAAGGTTGTACCAGTTCTAAAACGAATTCTTTTTTAAACTTCTACTTTTTAAAATAAATTAATATGAAGATATTTTTTTGATTATTCACCGTTCTCCTCCTGTTGCAAGGTGAGTGCGATTAATTCAAATTTTTGAAATTGAATATCATAGCAGTTTGTCCAAGTAGATACTGTTCATTTGGACCCCCATCCATGTTTTGCACTTGCCCCTCGAATGGTTAAAGGTGGAGTTTAAATCGTATTGTACTATTTCTTGCTAATGGAAATCCATCTTTTATTGAAGAAGTACCTTTTACTGATGTAGCCCACTAGAAATTAATGAAGCGAAATAGAGAGCCTTGAACTATGACAAAAGTATTTAAAAAAACTGGCTGAGTCGGTAACAGTAAGAATTAGGAGTAATTGAATAGTTTGTATTGAACATGAAGAACTACCCATTACGATTTGATTCAATATCTGTGAAATTATAAGAGATATGGCAACTAGCTAAAGACAAGATTTTGTTAACTTAGTCGGGCTTTTGATTGTATAAATCATTTTATTTAAAAGAGAGAGAAGCAGACTCCAGCATGTACTCATTATTGTATTTGCTAATTGTTCAGAATATTCATTTTTCATTACTTTTGTTAGGAATGTCGTTCCAGCTAGTACGGTAGGGTGTATTTTCGGTCGTAAGTTTTTTTTTCTTTTTTTTTTTATTTTTTTTATCATAGTTAAATTCTAGTGCGCTGCTTGAGTAAAAGGTGCTTCCTCAGCAGAAGATAACATTTCCATTTATAGTTTAAATTTTATTTTCATTCTTTAACATGATGAAAAATTAAAATTCTCCAGGAGAAAATAGTACAATACAATTTAAACTCCACCTTTAATCACTGCGGGGGCAATAGCAAAATAGAAGGTTGGTTGCTCCAAATTTACAAAATTTTGCCGGACAAACTTTTAGACTGGAAACCATTTCAACCAACGCTGCAACATAATTTTTTTATAAAATATGCATCATGTATCCAAGCATGAATATTAGTCATGTTTATGATACTCAATTTCAAAAATTAAAATTGACCGCACTCACCTTGCAATAGGAGGAGAACGCTGAACAACCAAAAAAGTATCTTCATATTGGTTAATTAATTTTAAAAAGTGCAGGTTTAAGGTTTCGTTTTAAAACTGATACAATCTCTAGGAGGTCCTGTGCTTTTATAGATTGATATAACAATGGATATGTCATAAACTACCCACGTAATAATTAAACTTAATCGTTCGTTTGATTTTATTGAATTGATCCAATTAAATTATCAAAACTAGTCGAGTTTTATGTTTTAAAATAATTATTTCCTTTGTTAAAAGAAAAACAATATTCTTGTTTGATTAGAATTAGAAAACTGTTTTGATTTACAAAAAAAAAAAACAAAACGTGATTTTCTACACTAAACAGAGACATTTAGCGATTGACGCATTATTACTAGGATGATGTTTCTCCATTATGCTGACGTAGCATCAAGAATGCAGTACGGCACATTGTTGTGGAGATCTATGTACACCAGCTACATGTAGTATGTTTTTATCGCAAAAGTCCGCAGTTGGGGTCGTCGTACAAAGGTCTCGTATCAAATCAACTACCAAATTTATTTGGCTGGCCGTTTACGACCTTCAAACGTAATCAAAATCAAAAAATCGTGGATGGGCTAATTAAAACGTCGTGATTCTCTTATTTATTCGAGTACCTCGACACCGACTTAAGATCCTATTTTGCCATGATGATTTCGTACCAAATCAACTACCAAATTTATTTGGCTGGCTGTTTACGACCTTCAAACGTAATCAAAATCAAAAAATCGTGGATGGGCTAATTAAAACGTCGTGATTCTCTTATTTATTCGAGTACCTCGACACCGACTTAAGATCTTATTTTGCCATGATGGTCTCGTACCAAATCAACTACCAAATTTATTTGACTGGCCATTTACGACCTTCAAACGTAATAAAAATCAAAAAATCGTGGATGGGGTAATTAAAACGTCGTGATTTTCTTATTTATTCGAGTGCGTCGACACCGACCACAGATCCTATTTTGCCATGATGGTCTCGTACGAAACCAACCATCAAATTCATTTGGCTGGCCGTCTGTGTACTTTTACCAGAGCATAGAACTTAGGGCAAATGCCATTGTAGCAAGTCAATTTTTTATGAGTTAGGTCATCGATAACAGAGTCGCGTTCCAAGCACCTGACGAGGGTGTTGTTTTTACGTTGAATGGTACTAGTGGGATCTTTGTTCAGAAGTTCGTTTTTCGTTGGTGAGGTCTACCGTAAGTTGGAGGCATGTGTAGGCCGTACATGGCCGAAATATCGTTCAGAAATCCCATCAGTAACGTGAGGTAGTATCCCAGTATCTTTTTCCCTGTTTCTGGATCTTAACCTTGTACAGCCAGTACTTCTACTCTATCAAAAACATTTTTTGTTTATCCAGATATTCCAGATGTGTCCGAATTTAGTTTCGACCAAATTATTGGCAGAGTTAAGGACCTTGAACAGGGTCGAAGAGGCATTCTAATATTTCAAGTGGACCTCACCAAGTAGAAGTAACTTTGTACCTATGTGTTTTTTTTATAAAAATGAATATTTTGTTTTAAAGAAAAGAATTACATGTTAGTTTGTGTTTATAAATAAATGTTTAACTTTAAATACACGACCAGCGGCACTTTCCAGAAGTTTTGCCTTCTCACATAATTGACCGCAATCTTTCAAGTTAAAATATTGAAACTTGCGATTACACCGGAAGTAGGCGCCATCTTTGTTATTTTAAATGTGACACCATGACAAAACTGAGCAAGATCGAAACAGTGTAATTTGGTCTTGCTTTCAACCAATGAGAATTCACTGTCAAACTGGTGTGTTCAGAAATTCGTCTCTCTATTTTAAAAATAGACTATAGATATTGATAATTACCTGTCTCTGCGCCATCTATTGTCGTAGAATATGTATTAAATTGACTTATATAAATTCCTACATTATAAAATACTAAGGTTTGTAGTTTGATTAAGAAATTTGTCAAGATAATATTCATATTATCGATTTAATAATACTTTTAGCTGGTCTTGCTTTTTAATTCTTTGTCGCAAACACGTTTCACAAACATTTCCTTTTTTTTTATAGGTACCACAAAAATATCTAATTCCATACATATCCGTAGAATCAAAAAAAAATAAATTCAAACTTTAGCAATTATATTTAAAGCAACGTTGAGGTCACGCAACTGAAACTCAAACAATAAATGATGATAACCGTACACACGCTCTGGGTTACTTGTTTGCTCATTAACCGGCGATTTATTAAAGTATAATCGTTAAATAACATCCGCTACATTAAACCGGTGCGTGGATGGCACATCGTAATAATTACCAGTCGCACTAAACTTAACTTTCAACGACTGGTGATTTTGCAAAATTGGAAATAAACAGCCAAACACTAAATTATAATTCTAAGCTTCACTCGGACTGCAATTCACTTGAAAAACTTGAAGCAGCCACTTCAGTTTCTGAAACACTTAAACTTAACAATTTTTTTTTGTCATACATCCCCCGATAAAATCCACCAACCCTCACTACTTAACATTAACCCTCGAACGAATTTGTTACAGAGGAATGCACGGCGGATCGTTGCAGCAGGGTGCCATGTCAACACGGTGGCAAGTGCCTCACGAGCGAGACGTCGGCCGTCTGCCTGTGTCCCCTGGGCTTCTCCGGCGACCTGTGCGAGATAAGGGTCGACCTAGAAGTACCCTCCTTTAACGGTTCTAGCCACTTGAGATACACCGGCCTCGGGGAAGAAGCACTCACGTGGCTCGATCTCCAAGTGACACTCAAACCGACGTCGGACGACGGCCTGATCGTCTATAACGGACATCGCGGAGATGGGATCGGCGATTTCATGGCTCTATATTTAAACGACGGACGTTTAGAGTTCGCTTACGATCTAGGTACGGGTGTGGCCATCACCGCCAGCCAGCATAAAGTGAATCTGGGTGAATGGCACGAGGTACGGGTGTCTAGGACTGGCCGTTTGGCTATCTTGGAAGTGGATAATCAAATACCGGTGGAAGTTATGTCGCCGGGTGCGTTCACCCAGCTGTCGCTACCGCAGAATTTATATTTGGGCGGCGTGCCTAACTTCGGAGCGGTATCGCCTCAGGTTAGGGTACGTTCGGCGTTCGTCGGATGCGTTCAGAAAGTTGTCATCAACGGGAGGACGGTGGCTATATTAGCGGAAGCTTTGGGTAATGTAATTTTAAATATTTAATTATTAAATATCATACATCTCAATTTAAATTAACTCTTTAATGGGCAAAACTCTAGGGGCTTAAACTAAACTTTTTTTCTTCTGCCAAACTGCCAAATAGAATAGAGAATAAATTTGAACTAATTTTACTGTTCATTGACAAATGATTACACAAATGTTAAAAGATGGGCCTAAGATGAAAGAATCAAAACTGACAGTTTTTAGTTTTTGAAAAAGTCCTTGATAGATGACTGCTTTTCTCTTTTATCTCTCTTCCACGATGCAATGTCCCTCCACTTGCGCTGGCATCGCTTCCTCCTCCTCACTAATATACTGCAGTCCTTTCTCAATCATCTTGAATCCTTCTGAATGTGGCATGAGATTTTTCCTGCCATCTAAGGATGCCTCCTCCTCCTCTTCTTCTATTACTTCCCCCTGTGTCACCCATTCCACAATATCTTTGTCAATTATTTCAACAACTTCATCGTTTGCCATTTATTATGGAATGTCCTCTGCATTGTCATTGTCACAACCCTGTACTTTTCATCTTCCACTTCCGGTTCACACATCGTTTCATGATCCAAGAGAATTTTCCAAGACCTAACAAGTGATATGTTCGGAATCTCTTCCCATGCTTCGTCCAACCACCTTCATTATTATCAATCGCTGATATCAATGAATTGAGGAGACGCTGACGATACTTTCTCTTCAGCATTTCAAAGACGCCCTGGTCCATCGGTTGGACAAACAGCCGTCACATTGGGTGGTAAGAAGAGAGCTTTGATGTCTCCATCTGTGAGTTCGTCAGTGAGCGGATGGGAAGGTGCGTTGTCAAGAAAATTGCAAATTGTTATTTTGCAAATGTTTTTCTACAGTCAGTTTTGGAACCAAGTTTTAAAGATTTCTGAATTTATCCATGCTTTCTTTTGGCGAGTGTAATATAGGGGTAGTGATTCCTGATTTTTCAGTTTTTTAAAGTTCTAGGATTTTTTGATTTTCCTATTAACGTCAATCTAAGCTTGTGGTGTCCGGTACTGCATGCCAAGATGGTGACTCGTTCCTTACTTTTCTTGTATCCTGGTGCAGCGACTTCTTTTTTTGATGCAAGCGTTTTTGTAGGAAACATCTTCAACATGTTCAATAAGCCTGAAACGGTAGTCTTTGAAGAGAGGTACAGCCTCTTTGTCAGGAGATAAAACCTCCCCCGCTGATGTGGTAATCTATCGAATACCGAATCGTTTTTTCCATCGATCTAGCCATCCATCACTCGTAGTAAATTCTGAATCTTCTCCTTCTATTTCTCGCTTAAATTGCAATGCTTTCTCCTGCAATATCGGCCCAGTAACTAGTAAGCCTTTTCCTCTTACGTGTTCATGCCATAAGAATAAGGCTTCCTCAATTTCTTTATGCTTACCTTTCAGCATCGTTTTTCTTACTTACCGGATAGTACTGGTGCCTAACGTAAAATAAATACATTCTCTTCAAAAATATCAGTCTCATTTCAGTCTTCTAAAAGAAAAAATACAAATTCCCTAAAAATAATAAACAAATTCTTTCATAATAAATTCAGCCTCAACATTAAACTTCGTTTTTGATTTTTTACATTACTACAATAAGCGCACCTTCTCGACATGCCATTTGCAGGAAAATGATCACCAACATTGAACAATCTTGTAGAATTATATAAAGTCGAGCGTCCATCGAGGATATTCTTTTTCCTACCTCTTCCAACCCGCGTGAGGTGTCCCCTCTTTGTTCTTGAGCAATAGTTCGAAAATGTGGCTGACTTAGATGCTTAATCTTTGGTTGCTGTTTTTCCAACGATTTTGGTACAAGATAAAACTGACTTTTCCATGATATATTGTAGAGGCAAAGTGGAGCTGATCAAAGTGGTCAACTCCACCCATGTACTTATTATATTCAGCTACAGCTACGAGGCATGGAACCAGAATTCTAATTCCATCTTTCTGCGTTCTCAATACTTTCGTTTTTTCTAGCGGATTGTACATAGTTTTTGCAACGCAAACTGATTCTTTGTCTCGGTCTTTCCATTTGGAAATACCAATTTCGTCGCTTTCTGACAATCGTAGTTTCAAATCTGGTTTTAGAACAGTTTTGGCAAAACCTTTTCTTGTTTGGCGAATAATGGCACCTACAAAAATTTTTTTGCGGAGAAGGTTACCAATCATGGGTGGGTTGATGTAAAAAAATTATCAAAAAAGTAGCAATATCCAAGTCCTTCTAAAAATGAAGACAACTTGGTCACAACTCGTTCTCCTAGTGGTATCCCTTTATTGTCCTGAGCTGCAGCTCCTTCATAGATAGACATCACCGCGCAAGCAATAATCCAGATCTTAAAACCTCTCTTGATTGGCTTCGTATGCATATACTGCTTCAGAGAACTTCGCCCCTGATGAAATAATAATTGATGTCCCATTTTTTGGCATAGTTTCATTGTTGTTGAGATGTACAGAACGAAGAATTTTCAGGAATCGTTTCAAAGGTATTACCATTTTGATTCGATCAACTTGAAAGTTACGATTGTTGCTCCAATACATTCTCATACTTGGCAGAACATGAAAACATAAAGCCACGAAGTTCTGGTATCGATAAATTCAAAACGGCATTTTTTGCTGAGCATATATATATTTGATTAATATGGTCTCCAAAATCTGGGAGTTTCATAAGAGTTTAGGTAACAATAAAAAATAATTAAAACTTGAGGCATGCAGAAATGGGTATTCTAACCTCACTTTTGCCTCCACATTTTAATGAAATGGATAATTTAATCAAAATTTTTATACCTTCATTAATATTTCAAAATAAAACAGTAAAACAAAGCTCTACTTATCTATCAAATAAAAAATAAACTCCTTCAATTCAGATTATTTTGTTCACTAATAAGTTCGTGCAGCACAAGCTCAAACTAACGTTCACTGGTAACTAAATTTACCACTTTTTTTATGTTTTGTTGGTTGCTATCTAATTAGTTAGATCATGGTACTCAAACATACCTACCTGAGATCGTTTCAGAGACCGAGCGTCACTTTCCATAGACTTACTGTTGCAAATTGAATAAGAGGCTAAGAAGTTTGATATTTAAACGTCAAACAATCTCAACTTTTAAATGTCAAACGTTCACAAATTTTCTATTAAAATGTCAATGACGAAGAGATCTGACGTTTAAATGTCAAATAAGAACAGGTTTGACGTTTAAATGTCAAACTTTTAATATTTAAATGTCAGAACAGGAAATTAATTTGACATTTAAACGTCAAGTATGCAGAACGGTCTAATTTGCTCCTATGCTTCTACTATATTTTCAGTTACACTGAAGGCTTCCACGACTACAACAACGAGTGTATATCATGGCTTTATTACGTACACCACCTCATGAATTATGAATTATGGGAAATTACATAATCCAGTGTGCGTACTGCCTACGAAGTTTATTAATACAATTTTTTTCGTTCATAATAGGGGGAGCCAACGTCGACAACTGTCCGCATCCGTGCGTAGCCCGACCTTGCGGCGAAGACGGCGAATGCATCCCCGAATTAGATTACTTCACGTGTCGTTGCAAACCCGGCTATCGGGATCAATTGTGCAGCAGGGGTCCGCCGGCGTTCAGCGGCAGGGACAGTTATCTGCATTTCAGCGATCCGACAACGCTGACAACCTTAGTTTCGGATCCGTTAGACATCAACGTCCGCTTCAAGATCTCTTCAGCGGACGGTCTGATTCTCTGGATGGATTCCGGTTCCGGAGATTTCCTATCTTTAGGATTGGAAAGGGGGGCGCTGGTGCTTCGGTACACGGTGCGAGCTGAAGAGATCGTCGTCGTTCATAACAGTACGACCGTCCATGACAATCTATGGCATAGAATCAGAGCTGTAAGGTAAGCGTTGCATGGGGATGGAACGGGAGGAGGACGAACGAACGGTTGTATAGAAAGTTGGAGGTCAGAATCTTTTGTGATCTCGGGGAAAGGAATATAAGGGTTTAGTGTTATTGGGGTCGCAGGATATATATTTTCCACGTTTTTCCTTCTTGCCATTCCGGCGGTATTGATAGAAAAGCTTACGGTATAAATAGGGGAGGTTTTTTTTCCTTGCTCGAGTATCAATCGCATTTTTATTAGGGTTTATTAGGGAATAACGTCCGGTCCTTTTTCTAAGATCGTCAAAGACCATTTTTCGCGAGTTATTTCGTCTTTTTCGTCGGAACAAATTGCCGAGTAATTCGACGGAAAAATTAAACAACCTTTAATATTTTCCATACGTTTTCACGTTTGTCCTTTCAATTTTGGAACACCCTGTATACTACTTAAGCAAAAATACTGTTATGTAGGGTGGTCAAAGAACCGATGCACATTTTTTAAGTTAAAATCAAAAAAAAAATCGATTTGATAATATATCTGATTGAAAACTTAGTACCAATTGTTTTTTTTGATAGAAGGCTTTTGTTTTTATGTATTATTTTAATAAGACTTCCATTATACTTGCTAATAACATAAATAGTTTTGTTGTAACTTAACCCTCTCTTCCTAAACCTGCTTTAAAAATAATAATGCAACGGTAATTTTGTGACCCCTTCCGATACATTTGAATAACGCTGTAGTATTGGTATGTTTAAATATGCGTCGTTCAATTTTTTTATTGCATCGATTCAAATGCCACGCCAAGTACGCTTATTTAAACACCCTGTATAGTGTATACTATTTCTAACGAAATCTCTAAAATAATTATATAAAACTATTTTAATTTTTTAACGCTTTAATAAAAAAAATCGATTTGATAATATATATGATTGAAAACTTAGTACCAATTGTCTTTTTTTATATAGGAGGCTTTTGTTTTTATGTATTATTTTAATTATACTTCCATTATACTTGCTAATAACATAAATAATTTTGTCGTAACTTGACCCTCCCTTCCTAAACATGCTTTAAAAATAATAATGCAACGGTAATTTTGTGACCCCTTCCGATAAATTTGAATAGCGCTGTAGTATTGGTATGTTTAAATATGCGTCGTTCAATTTTTTTTATTGCATCGATTCAAATGCCACGCCAAGTACGCTTATTTAAACACCCTGTATAGTGTATACTATTTCTAACGAAATCTCTAAAATAATTATATAAAACTATTTTAATTTTTTAACGCTTTAATAAAAAAAAATCGATTTGATAATATATATGATTGAAAACTTAGTACCAATTGTCTTTTTTTATATAGGAGGCTTTTGTTTTTATGTATTATTTTAATTATACTTCCATTATACTTGCTAATAACATAAATAATTTTGTCGTAACTTGACCCTCCCTTCCTAAACATGCTTTAAAAATAATAATGCAACGGTAATTTTGTGACCCCTTCCGATAAATTTGAATAGCGCTGTAGTATTGGTATGTTTAAATATGCGTCGTTCAATTTTTTTATTGCATCGATTCAAATGCCACGCCAAGTACGCTTATTTAAACACCCTGTATAGTGTATACTATTTCTAACGAAATCTCTAAAATAATTATATAAAACTATTTTAATTTTTTAACGCTTTAATAAAAAAAAATCGATTTGATAATATATTTGATTGAAAACTTAGTACCAATTGTCTTTTTTTATATAGGAGGCTTTTGTTTTTATGTATTATTTTAATAATACTTCCATTATATTTGCTAATAACATAAATAGTTTTGTCGTAACTTAACCCTCTCTTCCTAAACATGCTTTAAAAATAATAATGCAACGGTAATTTTGTGACCCCTTCCGATAAATTTGAATAACGCTGTAGTATTGGTATGTTTAAATATGCGTCGTTCAATTTTTCTTGTTGCATCGATTCAAATGCCACGCCAACTACGCTTATTTAAACACCCTGTATAGTGTAACGGTATCTCTAAACTAATTATGTATATAAAACTATTTTAATTTTTTATCATTTTAAATTTTGTATTAAATGGGATTAAATGTTTTTTTTGTCATTTTTAAACACCCTGTATACTGAAAGAAAATTTTTCCGCTCTATTTCCCGCTCATTGGAATCTACATTTTCTCCTATTACAATCAAGACCCTCTCTAAAAGAGATATCTGTGTCGCGTTCAGATTTAGCACGACCCTGCATATATATATATATAGATAGTTTATCTATACAGGGTGTTCAAAACATCGTAAAGATAAAAATTAATATTTATAAATTTATTTAGTGTACCGATTTGATGAAATTCGAAGTATTAATTGGGAAGCTTTAGAAGATTAAACTCTTCTACACGATTATAGAGGGTGTTCGCGAAATTTAAATGTTAAAATACTCCTTATCTCACTTAATTTTATCAATCGTAACAACTCTTTCCGTACCGATGGCCATTAATTTTACAGGCACACGCTCGTAACAACAACAAAAAACCGTCCTATCCACCCTCCTATGCATGCTTTTTACCCTCGATAGACCGCAGAAGGGGCGTGAAAAGCGTGCCTAAACACGCGCGGACGACACATAATTCAGTGTTAATTGGACATTGTTAAATGAATATTTCGTTTCGTGTGTCTTTCGACGTTTTAGCCGTCCGGAAAAAAAAGGGATCTCGACGAGAATTGCCAACATTAAAAACATGCCAACAAAAAAAAATTATATTCCTCGACAGTTTATTTTTAGTTTTCTAACCGAATATAAAACAAAAAATCGATGCGTGTAAAACGGGTGATTTGATTCCGACCTGCAGTAAATACAGTTATCCTATCGTGTGAGAATTGCGATTTATTGAAAGACAGAAATAAAATTTTATTTTCGATGTCACTTCGTAGAAAAAAAAATAAAAAATCGCTTGGATCCAGGAATAAAAAGAGAAGAGGGATAGAATAATTTTCATTAAAATTCGAAAAGCATCGCTGAAACTCGTAAAATTTCCGATCCTGTACGTCCTACTACGTCACCTATCGATGACGATGAGATCTGAGTTTTTTCTTCGACTTTTATTAGACTTATCCTAGGATGAATCTAAATTTTGAAATTAGATCAATTTCAATTCTACGACGCGACATCATGCTCCGTATAAAACCGCCAAAATCAATACGGTAAAGTGTTGGCCTGCGTTTTATGAAATTGCAGCTGCATTGACCCCGATTTAAATTCGAACAAGAACGAAATTTTAAGGGAAAAGGAAGTGGTACCTATCAATGATACAGGACGTTCTAAAGAAATAACACACACACACACAGAAGACACTCGAAACGACTCAGACTCGACTCAGCTTGGAGATTAATAAAACATGTAAGCTGGTACAAATTAAATTAATTATACAGGATGTTTATTTATTTAACAAAGATTAGAGAGACCCTGTTCCAACAAACGTACCGACTTAATGTACAAGTCGTTTAAAAAATGAAAAAATAAAACTAGAAAAAATGACAATAATTATAAATTGAATTAAAGTCTATATATACTATACAGGGTGTTCAAAAAAGCAAATGCAAAATGTGTGGATCTTGACTAAGAAAATTATTTCAAATGAAATGGAGACCTAGAGCGAAGATATACAGGATGTTTGTGGATTACTATAGAAATGTTTATGACAGCTGTCAAATTGGTAAAACTGTCATTTTCACAAAATTTAAGAGATCATGTATTTTGACGGTTTGCCGCGGTAATGGATGATGTAAACTTTCTTCCAAACGCTAAATATCGCAGTGGGTAGCTGTCAAATTGTAAATAGTGTTGCTTTCTACAATATTGATTCTCGATTTGACGTTTTAAGTATCAAAATATTTGCGACAGCTGTCATTATAAAGACCGTAATTTTTTACAATGTTGAGTGGTGTAAGGATTGAAAATTGCAGACAGTCATCAAATTATATTAAAAAAAAAACAATTATTTTAATTATGAAAATATTTGTGGCAGCTGTCACATTATTAAAACAACTGTCATTATAAAAATTCTAATTTTTACAATGCTGAGCGTTATAAGAATCGAAGATTTGAGACGGCCGTCAAATTGTTGCAACAGCTATTTTCTTATTTTGTCGTTTAAACTGTCAAAATAGTTCTGACAGGTATCAAATTATAATAAATATTATTTTTTAAGACGTTGAGTGTCATAACGATTAAAAATGTCAGACTCTAATCCAATTGTATTTAAAAAAAAAACAGTTATTTGTCTTAATTTCACGTTATAATTATGCAAATATTTGTGACAGCTGTCATTATAAAGACCGTAATTTTTTACAATGTTGAGTGCTGTAAGGCTTGAAAATTTCACAGTCATCAAATGATATTAAAAAAACAATTATTTGTCTCTAATTTGACGTTTTAATTATGAAAATATTTATGACAGCTGTCACATTATTAAAACGGCTGTCATTATAAAAATTCTAATTTTTACAATGCTGAGCGTTATAAGAATCGAAGATTTGAGACGGCCGTCAAATTGTTGCAGCTATTTTCTAATTTTTTTTTCTAATTTTGTCGTTTAAACTGTCAAAATAGTTCTGACAGTTATCAAATTATAATAAATGTTATCTTCTAAGACGTTGAGTGTCATAACGATTAAAAATGTCAGACGTTAATCGTATTGTATTAAAAAACCAGTTATTTGTGTTAATTTGACGTTTTAATTATGAAAATATTTGTGACAGCTGTCATATTGTTAAAAGGGCCGTCGTTCTAAACACTGTAATTTTTACGAGTATTGTAAGGATTGAAAATTTTAGATGGTCGTCAAATTGTTGTAGCAGTTTTCTCATTTTGACGTTTAAACTGTCAAAATATTTCTGACAGCTATTTTATTTTACTAAGATGTTTAGCGGCATAACGATTAAAAATTTCAGACGGCAATCAAATTATATTTTTTAAAACAATTATTTGTCTCTAATTTGACGTTTAAACTATCAACATTTTTTGTGACAGCTATCATATTATTAAAACAACTGTCATTATAAAAATTATACAAGGATTGAAGATTTCAGACGGCCGCCAAATTGTTGCAACAGCTATTTTCTTATTTTGACGTTTTAACTATGAGAATTTTTTGTGACAGCTGTCATATTCTTAAAACGGCCGTCATTATAAAAAACTTTAATTTTTACGAATGTTAACTGTTGTAAGGATTGAAAATTTTAGATGATGGTGAAATTGTTGTACATAACACTTATTTTCTCATTTTGATGTTTAAACTGTCAAAATATTTCTGACAGCTATTTTATTTTTTTAAGATGTTTAGCGGCATAACGATTAAAAATTTCAGACGGCAATCAAATTATATTAAAACAAAATAATTATTTATCACTAATTTGACGTTTTAATTATGAAAATATTTGTGACAGCTGTCATATTCTTAAAACGACTGTCATTATAAAAACCGTAATTTTTACGAATATTAAATATTGTAAGGATTGAAGATTGCAGACGATCGTTAAATTATTATAAGAGTTATTTTCTCATTTTGACGTTTAAACTGTCAAAATATAAAAATTGTCATTTTCTAAGATGTTAAACGGCATAACGATTAAAAAATTCAGACGCTAATCGAATTATATTAAAAAAACAGTTATTTGTCTGAATTTGACGTTTTAACCACGAAAATTTTTTGTGACAGCTGTCATATTCTTGAAACGGCCGTCATTATAAAAACTATAATTTGAACTAATTGAAACTTTCAGAATGTCGTCAAATTGTTGTAACAGCAATTTTTATTTTGACATTTAAACTGTCGAAATATTTCTGACAACTATCAAATTATAACAAAACTGTTATTTTCTAAGATGTTTAGGAGCATAACGACTAAAACACTTTAGACGGCAATCAAATTATATTGAGAAAACAATTATTTGTCTCTAATTTGAACGTTTTAACTATGCTGTCATATTGTTAAAACAGCTGTCATTATAAATATTCTAATTTTTACAATGCTGAGCGTTATAAGGATCGAAGATTTCAGACGGCCGTCAAATTGTTGCAACTGTTATTTTCTCAGTTTGACGTTTAAACTGTCAAAATATTTCTGACAGCTATTTTATTTTTCTAAGATGTTTAGCAGCATATCGATTATAAAACAAAACAATTATTTGTTTCGAATTTGACGTTTTAACTATGAAAGTATTTGTGACAGCTGTCATATTATTAAAACCACCGTCATTATAAAAATTCTAATTTTTACAATGCTGAGCATTATAAGGATCGAAGATTTCAGACGGCCGTTAAATTGTTGCAACTGTTATTTTCTCAGTTTGACGTTTAAACTGTCAAAATATTTCTGACAGCTATTTTATTTTTCCTAAGATGTTTAGCAGCATAACGATTAAAAATTTTAGACGGCAATCAAATTATATTAAAACAAAACAATTATTTCTTTCGAATTTGACGTTTTAACTATGAAAGTATTTGTGACAGTTGTCATATTATTAAAGTAGCTGCCATTATAAAAATTCTAATTTTTACAATGTTGAGCGTTGGAAGGATCGAAGATTTCAGACGGCCGTCAAATTGTTGCAACTGTTATTTTCTCAGTTTGACGTTTAAACTGTCAAAATATTTCTGACAGCTATTTTATTTTTCCTAAGATGTTTAGCAGCATAACGATTAAAAATATCAGACGGCAATCAAATTATATTAAAACAAAACAATTATTTGTTTCGAATTTGACGTTTTAACTATGAAAGTATTTGTGACAGTTGTCATATTATTAAAACAGCTGTCATTATAAAAATTCTAATTTTTACAATGCTGAGCGTTGGAAGGATCGAAGATTTCAAACGGCCGTCAAATTGTTGCAACTGTTATTTTCTCAGTTTGACATTTAAACTGTCAAAATATTTCTGACAGCTATTTTATTTTTCCTAAGATGTTTAGCAGCATAACGATTAAAAATATCAGACGGCAATCAAATTATATTAAAACAAAACAATTATTTGTTTCGAATTTGACGTTTTAACTATGAAAGTATTTGTGACAGTTGTCATATTATTAAAACAGCTGTCATTATAAACATTCTAATTTTTACAATGCTGAGCGTTGGAAGGATCGAAGATTTCGGACGGCCATCAAATTGTTGCAACTGTTATTTTCTCAGTTTGACGTTTAAACTGTCAAAATATTTCTGACAGCTATTTTATTTTTCCTAAGATGTTTAGCAGCATAACGATTAAAAATTTTAGACAGCAATCAAATTATATTAAAACAAAACAATTATTTGTTTCGAATTTGACGTTTTAACTATGAAAGTATTTGTGACAGCTGTCATATTATTACAACCGCTGTCATTATAAAAATTCTAATTTTTACAATGCTGAGCGTTGGAAGGATCGAAGATTTCGGACGGCCATCAAATTGTTGCAACTGTTATTTTCTCAGTTTGACGTTTAAACTGTCAAAATATTTCTGACAGCTATTTTATTTTTAGCAGCATAACGATTAAAAATATCAGACGGCAATTAAATTGTATTAAAACAAAACAATTATTTGTCTCTAATTTGACGTTTTAAAATATTGTTGACAGCTGTCATATTATTAAAACAACCTTCAATATAAAAACTATATAATTTTTACAGTGTTGAGTGTTGTAAGGATTCGAAACTTCAGAGGGTCGTCAAATTATTGCAACACTTATTTTTTGACAACTGCCAAATTATAAAAACTGTCATTTTCACAGATGATGAGTTTAGACTACATGAATTTAATTTTTCCCGAAAAAAAAACACCCTGTATAGTTTCCTCCTCATCTAAACTCACGCAATCCACCTACTTCATTCTTCATACAACATTACAGTCAGTTTAAAACTGTCCCTATCCACCAACTTGAGCACCAAACGTTCTAGAATGAAGAACTCTTCGGAAATTACTTCGTAAGGTATTGTTCCCAACGGATCTACTAAACGATTGAACAAGCTAGAACTTTAGTGAATAAAACAAGTTATTTTTTAATTAGCGAAAGGGGAATCCCTATCCACCCTCATTTCATCCTCTCTTCACGTAACGATAAGTTTTTGAAGTCGTTAATTAAACCCCCTCGAGTGTAAAATAAATTCCACCACAATGCTTATATGTATATGTATGTAGTTCATAAAAAAAACAGGCGCAAGATGTCGCTGCTCACATCCGTCACGTAAATGCAAATTTGAAACACGCTCACAATATGGAGCTAACGATATCTTGCGTTCCAGCGTCGTGGTTTGAATATTTAAAAGAATGATTGATTGATGTATTATATTGCGGTGGATAAAAATTAATTAAAACCTGATTTTTTTTTGTTTCGTTTTGTATTTACAGGAATGGCGGTTCGGGATTATTGATCGTGGATAACGGTCCGGCCATCACGCGACAATTCGTGGATATTCCACACCAGAGGGCGTCACAGGAAGGTCTCTTCGTAGGTGGCATTCCGGAGGAGGTTTTGAGTACCGGTGGTAGGTACAGAAGTGGTATACGAGGCTGCGTCGCCGATCTAGTTCTGAACACTGACTACAGATTGCAATTGGTCGGTCATACAGCCGCTAGTAGAAATATCGTCGAGTGTGAACTTTGAATCTAGTGTGACACGAGACTTAAACGTAAATTCTGTGTGATTTCTACGAAAATTTAAGAAGAATTAAAAAAAAATTCAAACACATAACGTAATAAGGCTGACTAACTTCGAGCTATAATAACTATTACAAATTTAAAAAAATATATTTAAGAAACTGTAAACTACGGTATAGTTTGTGTGTATCATCACATTTCTGTGGGTTCTAAGGATTTGTGTTTAGGGTCGTACATATTTAAGATGAAAATTAAAAAAAATGAAAATGTAGATAGAAAAAAAAATTTGAAACGAAGTCGAGATCGGCCGTTTATGATTATTTTTTGTTTTTAAACCTTCACAAAAATCGAATGGGGAGATGCGTGTACCTTGAGTCAGTTATTTTGTCAGTTAGATACATTCTAATAAATTTAGATTTTTCGGGATTCCTTGTCGTTGTCGTTGGCTCGAATTAATTCAGGAAAAAAAGCAGCAGGAAATGACAATTCTCCTTGAGCTCTGTCACTAAGCTCTTGAACGAGTCGATAGCCGCAGTTGTTGGACGGCTACACAGTAACGTGAGAGATCACCTCGAAGGGATGAAAACTCATGATTATCCACGATCAGCTAAAAAACAGCTCTATGGAAGGGATTATGTCCTTCCTCTAATTTTTCGAAAATCGAGCAATGACGTACTTCCATTGGTGATACTTCTGTATTCATTTTATAACCCTCCACCACCACCCCTCCTCCTCCACCCCCTTCAGAAGGGTGTAATAATGCGTCATCCATCGTTAATAAAACGATAAGACGTTTCTTGGCTTTCAAGTGTTTTTCAACAGTTGGCACAAACAATTCAAGTTATGATCCATCCAATTTAACTTTTGAATGTTCTCGATTTTCTGGATTTTCCAATGACAAACTCTTTGGTGAGCTTTATACCTTTTATAACCGAATCGGAAAGTGGAAAGACAAGACTTCAAATTGGGAAGTGGCTCAAATCTAGTCGTGGACAGGGAGTGGAACAGGAGACTCCTGAGCCGGGGAGGTGGACAGGAACTCGCCAGAATCGAGGGGAGGGGGTGGGATGGAAGGGCAGCGTCACAGATCTGGGGGTGTATCAGATTTGGTCGTAAACAGGGAATGGAAAAGGAGACTCCTGAGACTCAGACCAGATCGAACAGGAAGTGGAACCGGAGACTCCTAGCCAGGATTAGAGGGTGGAAAGGCAAAGCTCCAGATCGGGAGGTGACTCAAATTTAGAGTGAAATAGGAGACTCCTGAGCCTAGCAGGTAGTCAGAGACTCGCCACAATCGGAGGGTGCAAAGGCAAGTCCACAGATGTGGGGGTAGCTCAGATCAGGTCGTGGACAGGGAGTGGAACATGAGACTCTTGAGCCTGGGAGATGGACAGAGATTTGCCAAAATCTGGAGGAGAAAACGCAAAACCACAGATTGGGTCGTAAACAGGAAGTAAAAAAGGAGACTCCTGAGACAGAGAGGTAGATAGGGACTCGCCAGAATCGAGGGGTGGAAAGACAATGATTTAGATCGGGGGGTGACTCAGACCAGATCGAACAGGAAGTGGAACAGGAGACTCCTGCACCGGGAAATGGACAGGGATTCGTCAGGATCAGAGGGTAGAAAGGCAAAGCTCCAGATCGGGAGGTGACTCAGATTTAGAGTGGAACAGGAGACTCCTGGGCCTAGGAGGTAGTCAGAGACTCGCCAGAATCGGAGGGTGCAAAGGCAAGTCCACAGATGTGGGGGTAGCTCAGATCAGGTCGTGGACAGGGAGTGGAACATGAGACTCTTGAGCCTGGGAGATGGACAGAGATTTGCCAAAATCTGGAGGAGAAAACGCAAAACCACAGATTGGGTCGTAAACAGGAAGTAAAAAAGGAGACTCCTGAGACAGAGAGGTAGATAGGGACTCGCCAGAATCGAGGGGTGGAAAGACAATGATTTAGATCGGGGGGTGACTCAGACCAGATCGAACAGGAAGTGGAACAGGAGACTCCTGCACCGAGAAATGGACAGGGATTCGCCAGGATCAGAGGGTGGAAAGGCAAAACTCCAGATCGGGAGGTGACTCAGATTTAGAGTGAAATAGGAGACTCCTGAGCCTAGGAGGTGGTCAGAGACTCGCCAGTATCGGCGGGTGCAAAGGCAAGTCCACAGATGTGGGTGTAACTCAGATCAGGTCGTGGACAGGGAGTGGAACAGGAGACTCTTGAGCCGGGGAAATGGACAGAGATTTGCCAAAATCTGGAGGAGGAAAGGCAAGTCCACAGATTGGGTCGTAAACAGGGAGTGGAACAGAAATCCATTAAGCTGGGGAAATGGACAGAAACTCGTCAGAATCGAGGGGTGGAAAGGCAAATCCAAAGTTCAGGGGGGTGGCTCAGATCGGGTCGTAAACAGGGAGTAGAAAAGGAGACTCCTCAGCCAGAGAGGTGGATAGGGACTCGCCAGAATTGAGGGGTGGAAAGGCAATGATCCAGATCAGGGTGTGACTCAGACCGGATCGAACAGGAGACTCCTGCACCGAGGGATAGACAGGGACTCGCCAAAATTGAAGGGAAGGGGGAGGGAGGAGGGAGGCAAGTCCACAACTCGGGCTCAAATTTGGTCGTGGACAGGAGACTCCTGTGTCCGGTGAGGGGGCGGACGGAAATCCGCCAGGACAGTGGGATGGATAAGCACCCACCACCTTTCAATTTTTTATTTAAAACGAAAGCTTTTTCTTTAACGATAGATCCGGAATATGGACTTCTTTCTTGAGAAAACCACAACCATGAGACATTGTTTAGAAGCTGAAAGTTTTGGTTTTATCAGGGTTAATTTTTTTTAGTATTTCCCACCTGTAATCTTCAGCAATAAATTTAACCTGTTCTTTCAAATTTTTTAAATTTTTTAGTAGTCCGGTCTTTTCTGTAATGCTAGTCGACTCACATCCAGTTCTATCAATATTTTTTTATGCCTTTTTTTCTTCCAATTCACCTCCTTCCAACATTTTTTCTCAAGAACGCTTAAATTGGCAACTCTCACATATTCGCATACACCATCCTTCTTGTTCAAGTCGTGATGAGATCATGAGACCATCAACAGAAGTCAACACTTAGGAGCTTCTACGAAGCACTGTGACGGAGATTAAACTGCAAGCAATCAATTTTTCTTTCTGATTTCTGCTGTTTTTTAGGTGAAATCTTTTTCTAATGAGTAGAAATTGCCGTAGCTAAGCCATCACAATCGCTATCTTTATCGCAAATGATTCATGGTTGATAATAGGGCTAGCTCTGTTGTTACCTAAATCAGAAACTAAAGTTGTGCGAAATAATCAGCATCGATTGATGGACCACAGATGAAGAACGCCCAGAAGTGTTGTTCGATAAATTCGTCTTGAATTTACCATCCTCCAATTTCCTCATGAATGTTTCATTTAGTAGGTCATGTTTATCCATAAAAAATTCAGCAAGTCTTTTGATCACATGGTGGTGGAACAGGATTTGTATTTCACCCTCATCAACTTCACGAGACCAAATTTGTTTGGAGACCACATTCTGACAACAGATTTTATAATTTGGAACTCTGACAGTTAACTTAATAATTCTGGCTTCTTCGTTCGATTCTTTTTGGATCCTCTCAGTAAGATCTTTTCTTTTCCATCATGTCAATAAGAACTCGACATCCTCTCGTTTTTGTCTTTATTTCTTCTAAGAATTTTCGAATTTAGGTTGGTATGTTTTCCAGTCAAGTGGGTGGCCTGAAGAATCAAGCAATAATCTTTCGAGATTAATCAGCTATAGCTGCCCCGTCCCCCCCAAGATACACGTATCTCCTCTATATGTAGGAAAAAATTGATTTAAATAAAAATCAAAAAAAGGCAATCGAAACATCAAATTTTTATCTCATATCATCCGTTAATTTTTTCGAAGCTGGTAGAATTTTTTAATTTAAACATCTATAAAAAGGATAATCTAAAACGTTATTGTATATACATCTTATAAACGCTTACAATAATCTATTTTTGATCAGATGATTGTGTTTTAACAAAATCAAAATTACGAAAATTATTTATGTCGATAAATATTGTATATTCATAATTAATATAAAAAAATGAATTTTCCTGTTTTTGTGGAAGTTCCCTTTTCCGTAAAGGTTATTCGTGGAATTCGCCTCGTCCCCTCGAATAAGCTGTACCGAAAAATCGAACGAAATCTTTCGAAAATATTGTACAAAAAGACCTATTATTATATTAAAAAAAAAAACCAATATAAATATTCTATTAAAAATATATTTATTAAATGACACAAACGACAGACTAAATATTAAAAAAAAAAATAACAAAAAATGGGAACCAGGATTTACGCTATTCTTAAAAGAAATGAAGGGGATTCCAAGCACAAGTACTTCTTAACCCACTCTCATATCATATAGCACTCCTTAGCGTTAATGACACTCAATCTCATCGTGTATTTAGAAGAAGAAGACACAACAACACGCAATTCACACACACACACACACACACACACACGAAAATAAAAATAAATAAAAATAAAAATTACGCAAAGTATACACCAAAATAAAATAATAATAAAATAAAATGGGAACACAAATGTTTGCTTTATTAATTTAGTATTTATAAGTATTGTCAATTCTGCGAAATCCTGTTTCTCTTAATATATTTGCAATAAACGAAATCGACAGGATACTATAAAGGGTGATGTAAAAATGAAAATGCTACCTTAGAAAGTAGATTCACATATAGAAACATTTTTGTAAGAATTTTTAATTAAGGAATATCCTGCAAAAGAATCTATATATGTATGTATATCACAAAAAAATTTTACTTTCGAAGGTGGCGATTCACCTCCGTTGTGTCCAAGATTAAGATGCGGAAAACGACAGATTAAATGAGTATATGCGCAGTACTTAAGTAGATACTAAATCGGTCCAGTGTAAAATTCACATTGTTATATATATAAAAGAAATATTAAGTTAAGTATGTATATGAATATTATCTGATTTGTACAGGTAGTCTAATTTGTGTGTTACAATTACAAATTGCTTTTAATTGTTGGCTTTTTATTTCGATAACCTCACATCTTAATCTTTTTTGACATAATTCAATCGCTAACGTCTCTATCTCGAAAGATTTTAGAAAACTCAGGTTTTTTTCCGAAGCAAATGACTAAGAAATAACGTCATTTATACGTATACAGGGTTTTCAAACTTAAGTCGGCACTATTGCTAACTTTGTTATTATTGGAGCTACAAAGTTGATTAAATAGGCAAAGTAGTGTAGTTTTTCAAGCAAATTACAATGGCATTAAAAAAAAATAATTGACGTACTGGGTCACGTGATATTGTGAAAAACGTAATTTTTTTAAATGGGACACCCAGTATACAGTTCTCACGGTCGACAGAAAATTTAATTCTGAACAAAAACTTTCCTATGAACTTTTATCCTAAAGTCAATAATAACAGAGTTATTGATGATTGTTTTCACAGAAACTAAAAACAGTATTGTTTATTTTAAGTTATTTTATTAGTTTCGAAAATAAAAAAAAAACAAGAAATTTTAAATTCAGAACAGATGCTCAAAAACATCACCCTCTTGCTCCAAGCACTTTTGAACCCGCCTGTTAACGCTTCTAGCAGCCTTAGCAATGATTCTACCATCAAAATTATTAATAGCATGGCTGATGCTTTGCTGGAGATCTTCAAGAGTATCATACCGTCTTTCACAAATACACTGCACTTTTCACAAATCCCCAAAAGAAGAAATCCAAAGGTGTTATGTCCGGTGATCGGGGAGGCATACGAATAGGCCCGTTAGTTGATAGATATCGGCCATCAAAAAGGTCATGTAATAAGTTATGAATTTGGCGAACATTATGGGCAGGAGCGCCATCTTGTTGAAAGAATATCTGTTGTCTATCCATTAAATTCAGGTCATCCAAGAATTCTCCAAGGGTAGCGGTTAACATTTCGACATACCTCTCGCCAGTTAATGCACCTTGATAAAATACGGGGCCTACAATTCTTGAATCAATCAAGCCACACCAAACATTAACACTAAAGCGTCTCTGCGGATTACAAGGACGGAAAAGCATCGGGTTTTCTCGACTCCAATAGTGGCTGTTCTCCCTGTTGAAGAAATTTGATTCGCCACTCCAAAGAACCAAACGCCAAAAATTATGGTTAAGTCTAACTTGATGAATGTACCACTGACAAAACTGAGTCCGTCTTTCTTGATCTCCCGGTACCAGCGTCTGAATAGGTCTGTATCTGAACGGCACAAACTTATGTTTTTTTAGAATATTGTGAATAGTTCCCAAAGATAGTCCACTTTATTCTTCCTTTAAATCATTAATTGCATTATTAGGATTAGCTTCAAAGAAAGCTAAGACGTTAATTTCAGTTGCTTCACTTATTATAAATTGTTTTTTGGTTTTAGTTTTCTTGAACACATTTTCATTTGATCGAAACTTACGGTACAAAAGTAAAAGTACCTTCGATCTGGCAAGTTGCGCGTAGGAAATAAAACACCGTAACGTTCACGAGCTTGCAGGGAATTTTTATTACAAACGATGTAACATTCCATCATATCACATTTTTCTAAATGCGTGAAAGGCATTTTTTCATCAATAAACACAAAATGTTAATTGCTTACTGACAGAGGTTTAATGCAATATTTCAATGTTGATGACATTTGCAAAACAATCGAATTTTGTTTATGAAATAACAGCCAGCTTGGCAAATTTGAAAAATCATCAATAACTCTGTTATTATTGACTTTAGGATAAAAGTTCATAGGAAAGTTTTTGTTCAGAATTAAATTTTTTGTCGACCGTGAGAACTGTATACTGGGTGTCCCATTTAAAAAAATTACGTTTTTCGCCATTGTAATTTGCTTGAAAAACTACACTAGTTTGCCTATTTAACCAACTTTGTAGCTCCAATAATAACAAAGTTAGCAATAGTGCCGACTTAAGTTTGAAAACCCTGTATATGCCCACTCCATGAGGTTATCACACACAACCGCAACCCCAAACTCATCCTTTTTTAGAATGTATGCAACTCGAACATCCGGTACGAATGCCCAACTATAAAAAACTCTGATTTTACGAATGCATCGGCCTGAATATTTACGCAAATCAGATCTAAAAACGCTGATTTTGAGCTTGTGTTAATTTAGCGTCCCTCATTAAGCGTCAAATTGACGTCAATGAACTGTGTTAATGACGTCAATTGCTGACATCAATGGTTGATGTAAATTGTTGACGTTTATTATTGACGTCAATCGCTGTCGATGGTCGATGTGAATTACTGATGTCAATGAACGTTGTTGACGTCAATTGTCCATAAATGACGTCTTCTATTACTTAGGATGTCTTATTCACAACATTATATCCGTCATACGAATCATTAAAATATGACGTCATATTGCCATGATCGGTTTTAAAAACAGAAAACCTAGAAAAAATAATGTGGCTTTCTGTTTCGAGAAAATAGGACACTCTGTATAATCGGCATTATTTTAGGTTTGTAATGCCCGACTATAATAAATAATTCTATCCTAAAAAAGTAAATCTAAAACGTATATCCAGGCAAGTCAATTTTACTAGGTCATTTCGTAGATTGTTATATACAGAGTGAGGCATTATTGCGTCAAAGTTCAATATATCCATTAATATTAAAGATATCACAAAACATTATATACAAAAATTATAGATAGTCTTAAGCTACATGTTTTAAAATTATATTCGTATATACAGAATGTTTCATATTGCCAGGCTGAACCAAACATATATTTTTTTCTTAATTGGGACATACTATATATTATTTCAAATTTAGATTAAGCATATCTTCCTCGTTTCTTTGATATAAGGTTTCATTAAGATATACCGAGTATTTCAGAAGTTATAGTCAATTTTGTCTGAAAATCATTGCGAGCTTAACGTCCTGTGTATTCCACACGAAACAACTTGAAATTATTTTTGTACTGGAATGACTCTTTTATATTGTTACAGTTTCATAGCAAAGTGATATTTCGCCAATATTGCGGAAACTGTATACAGTGCGATTCAAAACGCAAATACATTATTTCCTCATCTTATTTAAACGGAACACCCTGTATTTTATATTAAGAAAGGGAAGGACACTGTATCCACTTGCATTTTTACTAACCACTCCCTATATCTAAAATCGATAATTTCTGAGATTTTTAATATTTTCTTAATGAAGGGTGAGCTTTTTGTAGAATGCCATTAAATCATATATTGAGATAAACTTATTAAAAACGACACAACTACAAAATGTTTTAAACTTATACCAGTAATTAATATTTAATGATAAAAGATCAAACAATGTTGTAGCCATTCTAATCGAGTTGCATTCCTTAACATTTAGATGTCGATACATTTATGAAAATGTATTTTTGGTTCACCCCCCATATGAAACATCCTGTATATACGAAAATAAGTTTAAAATTTGTAGCTTAAGACTGTCTATGATGTTTGTACATAATGTTTTATGATATCTTTAATATTAATGGATATATTGAGCTTTGACGCATTAATGCCTCACCCTGTATATAAAGGGTGGGCCATTTAAAATGATGCACTAGAATTACAGTCAATCTAAATAAACAGTTAGAGGGAATCTAAATAAAAATGTTAAAATCCAACCAGCTAGACCCATCGAAATCAATTTGCATTTTTATTAAATAGCACATTTGTTTTCTGTCACTGTAATTTTTAACACATCACAATCACTTATTAAGTATTTTACCCAACTATGTTTGCAATTACAAAGAATAAAATTTGAATTTTGAATAAAATTCGCGGTTTCGAAGTTTCAAGCATAGTTTACCGATATTTTACGTAACGCATCTTATCTTAAAATGTAACTTGCTAAAGTTAAAATATGAAGTGTAAACTATGAAATCTACAAAACGATTAATTAATTTTGAACGTTTGTCAGTTGCCAAGTGACATTTATTGACATATATCTATTTTTTATAGAGCCCTATTCAAATTTTGCGTTTTACGCAAATATGCATCAGGTAAATAACGATATTTACGCGCTTCAAAATTTGAAATATTGGCGGCAACTTCAAGAAATTGTTGATTTCATTTCTTATTAAAATCTGTCATATTTTGTACAGTTATACGTTAAAAAAAATAGCTGTTTAAGAAATTTACAATAAAAATACCACATTCCATTCAAATAAATGCAAATTGATTTCGGTATGACGTTATGATAAATGGTATAAAATTCACATTTTTATTAAAATGTGTTTCTCTTAGAACTCTATAACTTTATCTGGTCCGATTTTAAATTTCTTATTTAGTTTGGCCATAATTTCAATGCAATGCAAGTGGCCCACCCTGTATATATGTTAGCGTGAAAACTAGAAGTGACAGTTGGCAATAGTGTCGGAGAGAGACTCAGGTGGTGTAGTAGATTGCCGACTCAGCTTTTAAAGTGATCGGACGTAATTTATTCGTGCATAAATTCTTTTTTGTAAAATACTGTTCTTTAATAAGTAACCGAACGATTAATATAAAGTGTGTGCATCCTTTGCAATCCTTTGCATTTAATTGCCCTAAACTCCCGACTAAGGTAAGATCCTTTTTCATAACCTTGCTTGCATGTGCTTGCTTTTTCTGCTTTCAAAATGAGTGGTAGTTCAGGGGGTCCTAGGCCCCCTGAAAATGAGCTTATGTCAGAGGATGAGAGAGATGATACAATGAGTAGTATTACTAACATAGATCCTAGCCAAACTGATACTGATGCTAGACAACATCAGAAAGAAACCTACAATAGAGATTTAAAAAGACCACAATACAAATATAAGGACAATAGCCTAGGTCCATATGTAGTCTATGTTCAACACAAAAATGAAGGTGATCGTACTAGTATCCATCCATTGAAGATTGGGAGAATAGCTCATAAGAAAAATATTCAAGGAATATTAAAGATAGTAAATAAGGGGAGGTCAAGAATAGCTTTGGAGTTTGAGAGATTTAATCAAGCTAATAGTTTTGTTGACAGCGATGTATGTAAAGAAAATAACTGGGCAGCATTTATTCCCACGCATCTGGTGACCTGCAAGGGTGTATTAAGAGGTGTGGACGAAGACCTATTGGAGGAAGAAATTAAAACCAATTTGAAATGTGGCGAAAGAGAAGTATTGAATGTACACAGAATTAACAGACGTGTGAAAGACAAAGATGTAGTCAGATACGTTCCAACCAAGTCAGTTGCAGTAACGTTTGCAGGTAAAAACTTACCCAAGCATGTTCTTATTTATAAATGCCCATTTGAGGTGAAATGTTATATATATCCAGTAATACAGTGCTATAATTGCTTTGGATATGGACACACTAAAAACCAATGTAAGGGAAACCGAAGGTGCTATCGTTGCAGTGAAACGCATGATAGCGAGGAGCAAGAATGTGATAAAGAGATAAAGTGTGCAAATTGCGAAAAGAATCACTATCCTACTGATAAGAGCTGTGAAGTTCACAAAGTACAAAAAGAAATTAAGAACAGGATGGCCTTTGAAAATATCACATTCTGGGAAGCAAAGAAAAAGGTGATGACAAATGGAAGAAACGAATCATCATTTAATGCTAATGAGATGCCACAGCATTTCCCTCCGTTACCTACCAGGGCTTTGAGTGTGGAAAGACAGCGAACCCCTACTAATAGTTACTCTTTTCAGATTACAAGAACACAAAGATCTAAAAGACCAATGACGCAACCAACTCAAGGATATGACCGACAGGCCCATAAAAGTTTAACAAGCCCGGAAGTTATACCTAATAAGAAACCAGTTTTCTATAGTCAAGGGAACAATAGTAATCAGAGCAAAAATCCCCAATTGCCAAGACTGTCAAAAGACCCCCGGTTCCTGGGTCATCAAAGGCTCAACCGGAGAATATAATACAACAAATTGAAAATTTGACCCAGGTAATTAAAAGTTTAAGCAAAACAAGTGAACAGGAAGTTGAAATAGCAGGCCTCCTTCGTGGCATCAAAGGAGGACTTATACAAACAATTATTTCTTAATGAAGATACTTCAGTGGAATGCAAGAAGTCTAAGAGCCAATAAAGAAAGCTTCGAAAAATGTTTAAGAGACTATAATATAGATGTAGCTTGTGTAAGCGAGACATGGCTGAAAGACAACCAGCATTTTGGAATTAAAGGCTATGAAATTATTGTAGAAAATCGAGAGGATGGTAGAGGTGGAGTCGCATTATTGATAAAGAGTGCACTGGAATGGAAGGAAATAGATATTGATATCCGTAAAAATCCTCGGGTTCAAATAGTTGCTGCGAAGGTCAGTAATATAGAATTTGCTACAATCTATATACCACCGGATTTAACGGTTTCGGAAGCAACTTGGCATGATTTTATCCGATGTTTGCATCCCCCTTTTTTCGTGGGCGGAGACATGAACGCCAACCATCCAGTATGGGGAAGTTCTCAAGCCAATAGGAATGGTTCTGAAATTGCAAACTTCCTATTAAACACGGGGGTTTGTTTACTTAATGGTACTAACGCTACGAGAGTATCGATGCCCAACCAACGATCCAGTGCTGTCGATCTTTCATTAGTATCGCCTGAACTACAGATAGAATTAAATTGGGAAGTTCTGGATGACAGTTTAGGGAGTGACCACTATGCAATATTGATTTCTGGAGAAGCAGAACTTCAGACGCCTGACGAAGTTAATAGAGTATTAGTTAGCACCAGAAAGTACAACACCAAAAGGGCGAACTGGGCACAGTTTCATTTTCTACTATCCCATGAGCTTGGAGATTTTGAGGGGAATTATCAAGATTTTGAAAGTAGCATTCATTCTGCAGCAGAACGAGCAATTCCTAAAGCCAATGCATTTGCCAACCCCAAGCGAGCTAAAAGCTGGTGGGACGCTGAATGCGATGAGTTGGTTCAAACACGGAGACAAGCTCTAATCAGGTACAAGCTGAACCCTTCTATGGAAAACTTCCTTTTGACAAAACGAACCAATGCAATCACTAAAAGAAAATTGAAGGAGAAGAAAAGAAAAAACTTTACAGACTTCTGTGAGTCGGTCAATAGAAATTCAGATATTGGAACAGTCTGGAGGAATATTAAAAAAATATCTGGAAAAGCCATGCCCGCTAGCCGAGTTAATGAGACGCATATCAAATGCTTTCACGAGATACTTAACGATTTAGCGCCCAGTGGACCTCCAAATCAAACTAACCTACCGGAGATACAACTGAGAAGTAGTTGTACCACGGATCCAATCACTTTGGATGAATTGAAAGAAACTGTTCGAGATCTAGGGAATTCCGCACCTGGAATAGACGGGATAGACAACGCTATGATTAAGAACATGCCGGAAAACGCCCTCGTTGGACTGCAAGACTTTTTCAATGGCGTCATTAAAGGGCGAATGGGTATACCTGAAATATGGAAAACTCAAGTCATACACCCGATTAAGAAACCGAACAAGAATGCTCGCGAGAAGACGGGATGGAGGCCAATCTCTCTGACAACGTCAATTGGAAAGCTCTTTGAAAAGATTCTGGCAAGGAGGCTTGAATGGTTCACCGAGACAAACCGGATTCTTCATGAATCTCAATGGGGATTTAGGAAAGGAAAAGGCACCTCAGAAGCAATAAGTTATCTGATTTCGAAGATCAGCACTGCCTTTTTGAAAGGAAGAATGGTTCTTGCAGTGTTTCTCGATGTTTCAGCTGCGTATGATAATGTAAATATAGACATTCTGGCTAATGAGATGCTGGAGTTGAATGTCCCTACGCACTTAGTAAAAACCATACATAATCTACTAAGCCATAGAACCATGTACATAAAAGCCATAAAAGAACTAGTGGGGCCAAGGTGTACATCGCAAGGTATCCCTCAAGGTTCACCTCTCAGCACAGTACTTTTCAACTTATATATGAGCTCTTTGCCCAAAATACTAGATAACATCGAGACTGTCATCTATGCTGATGATCTCA
Organism: Holotrichia oblita; assembly: GCA_023690525.1. Lineage (NCBI taxonomy): Eukaryota > Metazoa > Arthropoda > Insecta > Coleoptera > Scarabaeidae > Holotrichia > Holotrichia oblita. Next base: position 7,697,950 of record CM043016.1, on the reverse strand, counting down.
CGTTGTTTATAGAAGGCGCAGATTTGCAGAACATGTTCAGGAACTTAAATGCTGTAATTCAAAGGGTTGATGCTTGGATGTTCCAACATGGATTATCTTTATCTCCTCTTAAAAGTAAGGGCGTAATTTTTAAAGCAGGTAGGCAACCAACCCAGATGCCACCGTTGATTGTTAATGGAGGTAGAATTGAATTCGTTACACAAATTAAATTCTTAGGAGTACTGTTGGATTCAAAACTCTTAATGAACGAGCATGTTAATCAACTAAAACGGAAGACCAACCAGGGTTTGAATATTATGAAATGTTTGGCCAAGATCAAATGGGGGGCAGATCCAAAGATTGTAATGCAAATGTATTACGCATTAGTAAGATCGCATTTTGATTATTCAGTTTATTTAATACCTACTCTTAATAAGACCAAATTAGATATGCTTCAACGAATACAAAACGTAGGGCTTAGAATAGCGATGGGAGCAATGCGATCGACGCCCATAAACGCTCTTCATGCAGAGGCCTGTATTCTCCCTGTTAAGTATAGAATAGAGCAGATAGCAAATAATTTTGTCGTTAAGCATATGGTATTAAATTCTGATCCCATTAGAAGAGCCCTGGAGGAATGGAGCGTCATGCTACGAATCTACCCCAACTGGAACAGAGGAATCATTCCGCCAGTGATTAAAGCCTATAGGTGGGCTAGAAGCTATAGGAATTTGGATACCCAAGAGTCCCTGGCATGTTACAGTTTAAACCCCATTGAAGCTATGGAACCATCAGAGGTAACTATTAATGAACAACTAGTAAAGAACACCTCCGGTTTAGTTCAGCAAATAAATCAATTAATGAGCGCCAATTATGGGTTCGCAATAAAATTCTATACAGACGGATCATTAACATCAACCCCAAGGCGAGTCGGATACGGAATAAGCTGTCCAGAGTTAAATTTTACAGAGAGTGGCGCCTTACCCGAGGAGTACGGTATATGTGAAGCCGAAGTATTCGCTATTTTTAGAGCCTTAAAAGTGGCACAGGAACGTCAGTTAAGAGATGTTGTCATTTTATCGGATTCTCAGGCAGCACTAAAGGGAATCAAGAAAAAGGGATATTCTGCTAACGTTCATCCACAAATAATAAAAATTAAAAAACTATTGTTAGAGTTGAATAAGATGGGCCAAGTTTCGTTAATGTGGATTCCCGGCCACTGCGGTCTTCAAGGTAACGAGGATGCGGACAGGTTAGCAAAGGCTGGAGCAAGTGGTCAGCCCATGGAAAGGATGGTATTTCCTTTAGCTCTGAAAAACACTAGCTTAAATAACCTAAAACACCAGTGGGCAGCAGAGAACAGACTATCTGCAAAAGGTCAGAGGTATAAAATGGCATCGAGCGGACGTACAGAGAATCCCTGGTTTCATGGGATGGGGTACCGAGGTAGAAAATTTATTACTACGCTGTGCAGGCTAAGATTTGGGCACAATCAGCTAAGGGCTCATTTGTTCCGACTCCATTTAACAGAGAGTCCGAATTGCGACTGCGGAGATGAAGAAGACGCAAATCATATATTTTTTGGTTGTCAACGAAGAGTCCAACAGATCAATGACCTACAAATTGAACTACTGAGTCACGGATTGCATCCCCCCTTCAATATTTCGAGTATTTTGGCCAAAGAGGATGAGAAGATATTCATGCTACTGTACAGATTCATTAAAGCCAATAACATTGTAGTATAGCCACATCCAATCCCTGCTTCCTTTATCACCTGCTAAACTAAATTATGTAGAACGCTGTAGTAGTGCCTTTTTTTTTTTTCTGTAGTGCTATTAGTAGTGTAGTTTGCATCGACTGAGCTGTAGTTTTCGCTTTTGCTAGTCATTATATACATTTGGACCCATCAGTTTTCATGAGGATATGGGTTTGTTCCAGACGAGCTTTATTGCTCAATTCTCATGAGTTCGGGCATGGCTGAGTGGATCTCCTATGGATCACGGTGCCAATAAGAAGAAGAAGAAGAAGGTGGTGTAGTACGTGTTTATACATTATTTCAAAAAGAGAGAGACAAAATTCTGAACAGACCGAAATGACAGTTGTTTCTTATTGGCTGAAAGCACGGCAAAATCATATTATGCAACGTTCTGTTATTTCTGTTCATTGTCAAACATTTTGACATTGCTTATACCACAGCTATATTTAAAGTTTTATTATAATTATTACATTCCTTTATCTATTTTTCGGTGTAGATTAGTTCTCTTTTACCTTAATTATCAGAGGATGATTTATTTTGCAAATTATATATTATAATTTGGACTGAGGGTTTGTTCAGAATTTTGTCTCTCTCTTTTTGAAATATGCTATAGTTTAGTTAAGCAAAGTTTGTAAATTTCAACAAAATAAAGTAATACATAGTTAATTAAACTGGGTTTAATTAAAGAAAAATAAAGAGAAGTTAACATTTATAAGACAAACACAATAAGTTTGTTTTGTTGACGTTTAAAAGAAAAAGTATATTTGCATTTTTTTAGATTTATTTAGTTTATGTATTATTATACGCGTACGAAGAATTAATTTGATAAGTAAATAAGTCTATTTTTATACTTACCAAACGTTTAGCCGGGAGAGGTACGTTGTTGAGTTTGCTGAACGCAGATGTCATCCAGAGTGCTGCAATACGAATATAGATGGCTCCACGAAAGCAATCTTTTACATATTTTCTAGCATTGATTGTCATCACTAACTAACACTAATATATACTTTGTATATGGTAGTTTTCGACCTCAATTTTATTTTGAATACCGATTATTTCGAAAAATCAATCATCATTGTTTAAAATTGGCCGCAAACTGTCATTTTTATGGATTTAGTAACTTTTAGGACGCGAAGTTTTTTTTCAGTACTACCAACTCTACCGTTTAATTGATGGAATTGACATTTAACCTATCTTTTGTATACATACACAAAACCTCTAAAATATTGTTAATAAACAAATAAAAGGAAATGGCTAATCGCACGGTAAAAGACGCTAAATCGGTGCACGGTACGAATCCGCAATATTTAGTCGAGAAAATCATCAGATCACGCATTTACGATTCAAAATATTGGAAGGAAGAATGTTTTGCGTTAACGGCCGAATTATTAGTCGACAAAGCTATGGAATTAAGATTCATCGGCGGCGTCCACAGCGGTAACATAAAACCGACGCCGTTCTTATGTTTAACCTTGAAAATGTTACAAATCCAACCGGAAAAGGACATCGTGGTGGAATTCATAAAGAACGAAGAGTTTAAATACGTCAGAGCGTTAGGCGCTTATTATATGAGACTGACGGGATCATCGTTGGACTGTTACAAGTATCTCGAACCCTTGTACAACGACAACAGAAAATTGAGACGACAAAATCGACAGGCCGAATTCGAATTGGTCCATATGGACGAATTCATCGATGAATTACTACGAGGAGATCGAGTGAGTTATACCGATTTATTAGGAATATCACACAAATTTATATATACATTTTTTTTAGGTTTGCGATGTTATTCTACCCAGAATACAGAAACGCATCGTCCTAGAAGAGAATAACGAATTAGACGCTAAAATATCAGCTTTAGAAGACGATTTCGATGAGGAAATCGAATTAGAAGAGGATAACAAATATCGATTGGAGGAACCGCCGAAGAAGGAGGAAAAAGAACGACATAAAGAGAAGAAACGGGATCGTAGTAGGAGCCGCAGTCGATCTAGGGAACGACATCGCGATAAGGATAAGGACAAGCATAGACGGGACAAGGATAAGGATAAACGCGATAGGAAAGATAAGGATAGGAAGCGTGATGAGGATAAACGTAGGGATGATGATCGTAGGCGTGATGATGATCGACGTAAGGATGAACGTAGGAGGGATGACGATAGGCGTAGAGATCGGGAGAGATATCGTTGATATGTTGTGTTCGAATAAAATTTCATTTTATATCTGTGTCTTATTCTTTATAAACAGTGTAGGTCTTAGCGTTGAGAGTTGAGGAATTCCCGGAGGGAATTAAAAAGCATACTCGGTAATCATGTTTCATGATATTTATTCATCGTATTACCTATTACAAATAAAATAAAGCTAATTATTATATTAATAATAATAATAAAGAATTATGTACATTATCACAGTTCTCGTAAAGGTATTATTATAGAAAAAAGTCAGTTTTCCACGTGAAATTATTTCGTAAAATAATACCTTTTTCAATGCTCCATATTGAATGATTTGATACATATTCCCAGGTTATTTTTGCATTATTATCATCACATACAGTGTTTTTTTTTCTAGAATAAAATAAATTTAACGTTAAAATGTTCTTAATACAAACGATTCAGAATTCATGTAATTTCTACATGTTAATACTTTAATTTTAGATAATTTGAATTGAAAAAACAATGTCTGCATTTGCAGACACATCCTTTCGTTTCTAAAAATTCTGAATCGAGGGACATGTCTGCAATTGCAGTCGAAGTAGTTTTGACCTTGGGGATGTTTTTTTTTTCAAAATTAAATTCTACATGATATATCGAACATCTTCCTTGGGATATTCCAAAATTTACCCCACTGCCCGCGAATGCGTTAATACATGGAGATTTACAGATTCAATTTTGGTGGTCAATATTGTGAAGGATCAAAACATATTTAGAACCAATTTTTTTAGAGAATAATCATAAAATCATCATATCGTACCTCAATTTAAATCATTTCACTTCTTTATTAAAGAATTACTATTAAAAAAAGGTAAGATCGATTAATATATTTTTACACAAAATCAACATAAAATACTTCCGCTTTAACTCAATCTAAATAATAATTAAACTATTTTACCCATATTATCTCCATAATCGAGAAGAAACGATCACATCTAAAAAGTTGGTGCGTTCAAATGAAACAACTTCCCTTCGTGCTTCTTAATCCAACTCAACAATTTACTAATAATCCCAATAGCCGTAGTGGTATCCGTAAGCGGTTCTAGCACGGCGTACAACTCGAACCCCTTCGTATCCCAAGCCAGTATCGCCTCCTTCGGTGTCCTCTGAAAGATCAACTTCAACGGTCTCGAAGAACAATGCAACATCTGATGCGCAGCCTTATAAACATCCAACAATCGGCTTAAATCTAAAGTGTAAGGCGGACTGATACTAGGCTGGTAGAACTGCGCTGTGTATTTACATTTGTACAGGTAGTGTCGTAATTCGGGAAACCCACAGCCGTACAAGTCTCTTCTTTCGTATTCAACGATTGATTTATCGCCTCTAAACAATTTGCACGTCGCAGTTTTTCGACGATACGCTGCTTTGCTTCACTCAGAGTAAAAAATACATCCCGTTCTACGGTTAGGAGCAACAGGCACGCTTGGCAATCTTCCGATAAGTAGGAGACGTGTCCGTAGAGGAATCCACTAGCGTCGAAACGTGGTAAACATAGAGGTGTCCAACTTTCCGCTGTTTTCAAACTCTCCGATGCTTGTACTAAGTTTAGAATTAGATGTAGATCGACGGGGTGAATGCAATATTTTTTCATGCGGACTAACGTTATTAATTTATTGTTGGCTAATAATATAGCAAACACTAAATTCTGCAAACAAATTCGTCATGATTATTCGTTAAAATTAAATTAAATCGACGTATACCTTAATTTTATTGCAGGCTTGAACGATAGCGGAACTAATCGTGTCTCGTATAGATAACGGTAAAGTTAAACATTGTACGCCTCCTAAAATAAAAGCCGGTTCCCGTTCGGAAAAATCTAACAGGTGATCGATCAGCCGTTCTACTCCGGATAAAAGCCGGCGTAGATCGTAATTCCTCCTTTGCTCGTAAATTTTATTTAATCTCGTTAAAGTTAATACGCTCGTAATTTGATTAAATACGTAGCTGTAATATCAAAATTTACGTTAATAAATCCCCCTCGCCTCATCGAAAAATACTTACTTCAATTGCGATATAAGTTGCGATACACTTTCACCGCTTTTCGAAACAGCTACCAAAATTAAATGATTCTTAAATAGGAATACGAATAAAGTATCACCAGCGTGAATGCTTTGTATCGAATCGTTCTGATCTTGAACGAAACTAACTAACGCTTGCATTACACCATATAACGTAGCTAATTTATCCTCATTTCCATACCTAGAATAGATCGGCTTCCCAGCCGAACTCAATACGAAGATATGTTTTTTCTTCGACAGCCACTCTTTATTCCTCATATAATCGTCATCCTGAGCCGCATTCAAATTCATATTACTACAAGCATCTTCGAAATTATCTATATTATTGCAATTCTCAATGTTTTCGTCGCTGGATACGACGGAATTGGAATTTTTGATCTCTTCTAGGCTAGAACTCATTTGTTCGATGTTATCACATGATTCTGATACTACAAGGACACTTTCCGACGAAGCACCCGGTTCTATCTCGCAACCGGTGGACATTTTTAACGGGGAAATGCGCTATTAAATCGGGATTGAGGAAAAAAATCACTATTTAGGTTAAATTCGACATTAATTAGTTTTTAGTTGTTATTAGCATCTAATTAAACGTTTAATTGAACATTATAGTGTTGGTTTAGGGTAAAGGATATCTTTTCGATGATAAACACATTATTTTAAAACTTATAACTGTAAAATAAATAGAATTTATTTATTGCTAAATATAAGTTATGTTCTGGATTTTTTTTTGGTAAATAATAGGGAAATGACAGTTGTTTGCAGTGATCAGTCTGTTCCTTGAATTATCTATTGCTTGAATTGTCTATTACTTGTATGGTCTAGAGAGTGATCGAACTCTTAAAATAGATAATTAAAATTTATTATTAAAAATATTCGACATATATATTTATTATTTTATTTCTTAGTATACTGGCATCATTTGAATGATGTATTTTTATATAACTTAGGCATACAGATATACAGCCCCAAGATTACGAACACATGCATACGATACGATTCTCATTTCTTCACGAACTAACGTATCGTATCGAGTGTTCATAATCGTGCCCGTTACAAAAGATAGGTAATTAATTAGTTGTTGGACATTTCTTCAAGTCATCCAAAAGGTCTTTTTGAGATAAAAATTAAACATGTTACTAAAACCACTGATCTTTAGTTACATCCGATTGTCCAACGACTCAACGTTTTTTTGGTTGGCAGCACTGGGAATAAATTAGACCAAAAATTACTTTGTGAATTTTATTAGGAATATAAAAATAATTGCTTGTACTACGTGCATGTTTACATATTTTAATTTTCATAAATTAAATACAACAAAGGAATTGCTTTTTTAACAGTAAATCAAAATCAAGATTTAACTTCTGAAAGATCGCAATTTTACTGCCGTCAAGGTGAAACAAGTTTAGAAAATCAAATTAGGCATGCAATTATCTTATGTTAGAAATAAAATACAATTTGCAATAGAAATGGAGCGTGTTAAGAAACAGCAATTGCTAAATTCAACGTTCACTTTCGTGGCTCTCTCTTGTCAAACATAACAGCATTTTAAATCGTTCGTAATAAATTATCATTTTATAATCAATCAATCACTTATATAGATAAACAAGATAACGCAATGATGATATTCTTTATTATCCTCCTCATTACCGTTTTCGCAATTTTCATAAACGCCAGCTCGCACATCGCTAATTACAGTTTCTTACCGAAGATGGCAGGCCACGGTTTAAGTCCAAATGACCCTAGTTCGTATTCAAGACCGGGTAAATTTTCAAATTTTCACGGGATTTAATACGATTTTCACGATGTTTTCTCGCAATTCCAGATCATGTAATCCTAACGAATATATTTCTATCGTTAGATGCGAATTTCGAACGGAAGATTTTTAGTGGGAACGTCGATTTATCTGTCAAAAAGATTAAGCACAACTCCAATGAATTGGTAAGGATTTTTAAAACGTAATAAACGTGCATTTTAAAGGTACTACTCGCCGGTGATAGATTTTAGATACTAAAGATTTAAAAATCGATTCGATTTTCGAAAAGGAAACCGGGAAAAAATTAAATTTCAAACTATCGAATCCAATCGCTGAGTTTGGATCCAAATTAACTGTCGAATTACCACCGCAGGGACCTGCAGAGTATGTTATCTCATTTATTAATTATGATTAATCTTGATTGTATCGCTTTAGATTCGTAATATCTATTAATTATGAAACCAGTCCGAATGCTAGCGGGTTACAATGGTTAACACCCGAACAAACGGCAGGGAAACAACATCCCTACGTATTCAGTCAATTTCAGGTATGTACAATTTAAATTTCATACGAGAATTATCAATTAATTGTGTATCTTAGGCCATAGCAGCGAGATCAGTTATACCATGTCAAGATACGCCTTTTGTAAAAACGAAATACTAAGCTGTGGTAAGTAGGTTAAATTTAACATTTAAATAACCCTTATCTATGCATCTCAAGTATTATTTATCGTTATCGAAGTGTTTTTCAGCGATATTCCTCGTAAATATATCGGAAAAATGTATATTTACCATAATTTTGACAGTTCGTGATTTTTGAACTGTCAAATTTGACATTTCTAATATATATACAGAGTGATTTGATTTAATCCAGATATCAGTGCCGGACGGTTTGACCGCAATCATGTCGGCGATATGCGACAGCTCGAGACCACTAGGCGGAAGGGGCTCCATGAAACATCTCTTCCATTTCGTCCAAAATATTCCGATACCTTCGTATTTGATCGCTATCGCGATCGGAGCCCTGGAATCACGTGATATCGGACCGCGTTCGAAAGTGTGGTCGGAGAAGGAGGTGGTCGACGCTGCCGCTTACGAATTCGCGAATACCGAACATCAATTGCGAACCGCGGAAGAAATTTGCGGTCCGTACGTTTGGGGTCGTTACGATCTATTAGTACTACCGCCTAGTTTCCCGTTCGGGGGTATGGAGAACCCCTGTTTGACGTTCGTCACGCCTACTTTATTGGTAAATCGTTATTAATGTGTATAATTGAGAAAATTAATCGATCTCGTCGTTTAGGCTGGTGATAGGTCTTTAGCTAACGTTGTGGCTCACGAAATTTCCCATAGTTGGACGGGGAATCTAGTTACGAACGCTAATTTCGAACATTTCTGGTTAAACGAAGGTTTTACGATGTTGATCGAAAGGAAAATTATTGGTCGATTGGAGAACAAGCATCTACAAGATTTTGAAGCGTATGATGGTCTACAAGAACTGAAAGATACTGTAATACGTCATAATCATTCAAAATTGATCGTTGTTTGTAATTTACTCTTTATTAGATCCGCAGATTAGGTGAAGACAACCCTTTAACTCAACTAGTGGTGAATTTGACTGGCGTTCATCCGGATGATGCTTTCTCGGTCGTCCCCTACGAGAAAGGGCAGCTCTTTTTGCGGTACCTAGAACGAGTCGTAGGTGGACCAGGTAAGCGATTCCTTTGATGTTTATCGCCAAGTTCGATTATAATTTTTTTTCCCCAGAACGTTTCGAACCGTTTTTACGGAAATATTTCGACACTTTTAAATACAAATCGATAACCACCGACACTTTCCGTAACTTCTACGAATCAAACTTCGCTCACGTCGACGCCATTAAACATATAGATTGGCAGAAATGGTTGTACTCCCCGGGATTTCCCCCGGTGATTCCAGATTTCGATATGACGTACGTGAAGGTCTGCAGCGATTTCAACAAACGTTTCATCGAATGGGACGGCGTTTCCGCGATACCCTTCACCGACGATGACGTGGCATCTCTTCGAATGGAGCAATTAATCCATCTGCTGCAGAAGATCATCGCGGAGAAACCTCAGAGTATCGACAAGTTGCGGAAATTCGAAGAGAAGTTCAAATTGAAGTCGGTGAAGAACGCCGAAATTAAATATAGGTGGCTCAGGATCGGTTTGCAATCTCATTGGGAGGATAAGATACAAGAAACGTTGGATTGGTTGGTTGAAGTTGGTCGGATGAAGTACGCCAGGCCTTTATACAGGGCGTTGTACGATTGGGATGTGTCGAGACAACGTGCTATCAATAGCTATAAGAGTAATAAGGATAATATGATGCACGTCCTCGCTTATACTCTGAGTAAGGATTTGAAATTATCGGAATAATTATGTAATTGAAGATTTCTTTAATGTACAATATAATTAATATATGGGGGGACATAAGGGGAGAATGTTATATAAGATTTGTATATCTATTCTATATGCTGCATATGAGTAAAAATTTATCAAATTTGGAGGATGTTTTTGTTTTATATACAGGGTGTACCACCTAAGATGCCTCGGACCGTAGCTCCTTTATTATACATTATATCGAAAAAAGTGTAAGAGCAAAATTGTCCACAATTACAATCACCATGTCTCTAAAACAATTTTGGTCATTAGCGATGTGTCAAATCTATGTTTTTTCAAATCTGCAGCTATGTACATCGAGGAGACGGTACTACTATCTATAAGGGCGTTTTCAGTTTCAGTGGAGGATACAATGTGGACATCTCCAGCAGCGAAACTGCAAAAGCCTTCGTTCGCAAATCGAGGTAGCGCAGAGACGACACTTTTACGTCATAATTTGGTCAACAGTTACGTGCTTATGACTTTAAATATGACGTCAGTTTCCAGGGGATGCCCACAGGGAGGCGTCCTGTCCCCTCTACTGTGGGACATGGTAATTGACGAACTGCTCGCTCTGCTAAACAATGCAGGCTTCTATGCACAGGGATATGCTGATGACATAGTGATTCTCACCATTGGTGGGAGTACCAGCATAATCTCAGAACTTATGCAAAGAGCATTAAAGATGGTAGAAGGGTGGTGCAAGAGGGAGAACCTTGGAGTAAACCCGGAGAAAATTGCACTTGTACCCTTCACCAAAAGAAGGAGATTGAAAGGCCTAAGAGCACCGACGCTATACAATAAGGTTATACAGATTAGTCAGGAGGCCAAGTTCTTGGGAGTGATCTTGGACTCTAAACTAAACTGGAATTCACATTTGGAGAGAATGACTGACAAATGTAAAAGGGTGTTAATAACAACCCGTAGAACAGTTGGAAAAACATGGGGACTCAAACCGCATATGACGTATTGGTTGTATAGTATGGTAGTAAGACCCATGATAACTTATGGCTGCCTGGTCTGGTGGCCAAAAGTTAAGCAGAAGCATGTGATAACTAAACTCTCGAGAATTCAGAGATTAGCATGCCTATGCATAACTGGGACTATCAAGAGTATTCCGACGGCTGCTATGGAAACCATGCTAAACTTGCCTGCCCTCGATATCTTTATCATGGGAGAGGCTGGAATGGGAGCATACAGACTAAGGAATACTAGCAACTGGAGACCCCACTATGGGTTGGGGCACACCAGAATAGAAGCAATAGTACAAAACCCAATCTTTGTTATGGGGAGCGACATATCAATCACCAGGATTTCCTATGACAAACCCTGCAAGATTTTCTTGAATTGGGATGAATGGAAAAATGGTGAGGGGAGAAAACCGCACGCCCAAAACTGGTATACAGATGGGAAAACCAGGGCTACAAGGTATGTGAACCACTTGGGCGATACACAACGGTATTTCAAACAGAAATATATGCTATAAAAACCTGTGCGTTGGAGAGTCTGCGCCGCCAACCGCGAGAGCAGGCGATCTGTATTCTCTCTGACAGTCAGGCAGCCTTAAAGGCTCTAGCATCTTATTACATAGCCTCCAAACTAGTATGGGAGTGTCTGCAAAACCTAACTGTCCTGGCCAGAGACAACAAGGTCACCTTGGTGTGGGTGCCGGGTCACAGGGGTATAGCAGGCAATGAAACCGCAGACCAGCTAGCGAGGGAAGGTTCCCAAATTAAATTCACCGGGTCGGAGCCAGGTTTGGGTATCACAAAGAGTGCAGTACGTGGTGCAATTGATGAGTGGATTATAAAACAACACCAACTAAATTGGAACCATGTAGCTGGACAAAGACACAGCTAACGGATGATGGAACGACCGTCACAACGACTAACCGCTGACTTACTTGCATTAAACAGGACTCAGCTTAGGGCAGTGACATGTCTATTAACAGGACACGGCTGTCTAATACAAGGTCATCTGCACAAGATGGGGATCTATAAAGATGAACCCCTATGCAGACTCTGCAATGAGGAGGAGGAAACAGCGTTTCATATCATCTTCGAATGCGTGGCACTAAGTCAACGTAGGGTTTTACTTTGCAAAGCGCATTTGATCTACCAGTGGAGAAAGATTTACCAAACAGGCTCCTAGACCTGATCGAGGGAACTAACCTGTTTGAGTAAAATTGAATCAAGGCAGGAATAACACAATAGGCCCAGTGGGCCGCAGTGTTAGGGATAATTAGAGACTGCCTTGCCTTGATAGCAATTAATCAAATATGACGTGTAAATGACGGTAGGATCACGTGATTATGACAGTCACGTGAAAATTAGACCTCATAGATGTGTTCAGAATGGCGTTATTTCGCTGTCAGCTTTAGATATACAGGGTGACCCGGATTTTCAAATAAAAGTTGCTTTACCTCTTGAAGTTAACTTAACTGTAATTAGTATTCACGGTCACCATATATTTATATACCAAGGGTTTTATAGGTAGTTACGGTCCTTTAGGCTATTCTGTTTTTGTGTAACTCTTTTTAGAATTTAAGCTTTTATTGTCAAATTTTTCGCTGTAAGGTTCCATATCTGATCAGATAACAACTGTTTATTTACTTTTTTTTACCGGTTTTACAGGCCGTATTACGTTTAACGTATGCTTGTCTATTATTTCACAATTACTTTTGATATTTACCATTCAAAAAATTTTATTGACTTGTTATACATACGACGTGTTTGCCTTATTTTGGGGAAATCCTTTCGGACTTACGAACTTCTGATTTTAATAAGAAATCAGTGGCGCTGTATATTTCCGAACAACAAAACGATCCACTCCCATCTTCACTGAGCGAGCTGCCTCTGGAGTGTCGTCACCCCCGTTACAACAAGGTAGGTCTCCCCCAAGAAGGTAACTGTTATCTCCGTGTTTCTTGCTTTGTTTTGATTTCTCCATTTTCCGTTACCGTGCTACTTATATAGCGCCGAATCGGTAGCCCGTATAGCAATACCGTAACATTTTGGTGATCTGACGCCCTTTTGGGAAAAAATGCCCAATTAATAACGTCGATGTGACGTGAGCGTGCTACCTCTGGGTGGTTTATGGATGCTTCTAAAACGCCGAACGGCACGGATATGATACGATGTCAACGCCATCAGCTTGGGGGATTTCCCGTTTATCCTTCAGATAGAGAAAATTGCCATCAAGACTTGCGTAGAGGGCCTGCAGGAAAATGGATCAATAGAAATTTTATCTGACCACCAGGCTTTGATTCGGAACTGGTACTGGAGTCGTAGAAAGCTTGAAAAACTAGGGGAACATCACACCGAGATGGGTGCCAAGCCACTTTCGAATCAGACACAACGAAATAGAAGTGCAACCAAATAAAGTATGTAGTTCAAAAGAAAAAAGGAGCAGTATCAAAAGTTTTGACAGATGTGAACTCGCTTCTATAGGCTAGTGGAATTCACTTGCTGGCGTGTTGCACTGAAAAGCTTTCAAGATTGGTTCGAATGAAGAAAGGTAGTCTTTATAGGCAAAGACAGGCTGAGGTTGCGGACTAATAATAACGGCATGGGGGCACAACAGGTCTCACTTCTGGTCGAATTTGCCTTTCGGGGAAAGAATCCTAAAGATAGTTATCCAGCAGATCGCTAAACAATTTAAACTTACCAGAGACGGAGATGCGATTAAATCACCTCAGCTAATGTAATAAAACGAACAATTAAATAAATATTTCATTTTTATCAATCACTTCAATAAATATAAGATAACGCAATCATGATACTTCTCTATTAAAGTTCTCAACACAGTTCGGTAATCGCTATTTACCGAAGATGGCATTCCGAGGTTTAAGTCCAAACGACCCTAGTTCGTATTCAAGACCCGGTAAATTTTCAAATTTCCACGGGATTTAATACGATTTTCACGATGTTTTCTCGCAATTCCAGATCATGTAATCCTAACGAATATATTTCTATCGTTAGATGCGAATTTCGAACGGAATATTTTTAGTGGAAACGTCGATTTATCTGTCAAAAAGATTAAGCACAACTCCAATGAATTGGTAAGGATTTTTTAAACGTAATAAACGTGCATTTTAGAGGTACTACTCGCCGGTGTTAGATTTTAGATACTAAAGATTTAAAAATCGATTCGATTTTCGAAAAGGAAACCGGAAAAAAATTAAATTTCAAACTATCGAATCCAATCGCTGAGTTTGGATCCAAATTAACCGTCGAATTACCACCGCAGGGACCTGCAGAGTATGTTATCTCTTTTATTAATTACGATTAATCTTGATTGTATCGCTTTAGATTCGTAATATCTATTAATTATGAAACCAGTCCGACTGCTAGCGGGTTACAATGGTTAACACCAGAACAAACAGCAGGGAAACAACATCCCTACGTATTCAGTCAATTTCAGGTATGTACAATTTAAATTTCGTACGAGAATTATTAATTAATTGTATATCTTAGGCTATATCAGCGAGATCATTTTTACCATGTCAAGATACGCCTTTCGTAAAAACGGAATACGAAGCTGCGGTAAGTATAGATTAAATTTAATCTTTCAAGTATTATTTACCGTTATCGAAGTGTTTTTCCGCGATAATCCCCGTAAATATATCGGAAAAATGTATATTTACCGCAATTTTGACAGTTCGTGATTTTTGAACTGTCAAATTTGACATTTCTTCTAATATATATACAGAGTGATTTGATTTAATCCAGATATCAGTGCCGGACGGTTTGACCGCAATCATGTCGGCGATATGCGACAGCTCGAGGCAACTAGGCGGCAGAGGCTCCATGAAACATCTATTCCATTTCGTCCAAAATATTCCGATACCTTCGTATTTGATCGCTATCGCGATCGGAGCCCTGGAATCACGTGATATCGGACCGCGTACGAAAGTGTGGTCGGAGAAGGAGATGATCGACGCTGCGGTTTACGAATTCGCGAATACCGAACATCAATTGCGAACCGCGGAAGAAATTTGCGGTCCGTACGTTTGGGGTCGTTACGATCTCTTAGTTCTACCGCCTAGTTTCCCGTTCGGAGCTATGGAGAATCCCTGTTTGACGTTCGTTACGCCTACTTTATTGGTAAATCGTTATTTACGTATGTCATTGATAAAATTAATCGATATTATCGCTTAGGCTGGTGATAGATCTTTAGCGCACGGTATAGGTCATGAGAGCTCATAGTTGGTCGGGGAATTTGGTTACGAACGCTAATTTCGAGCATTTCTGGTTAAACGAAGGTTTTACGATGTTGATCGAAAGGAAAATTGTGGGTCGTTTGGAGAATGAACATCTACAAGATTTTCAAGCATATGATGGTCTACAAGAACTGAAAGATACTGTAATACCTCATAAATCTTTGAAAATTGATCATTATTGTTTATAATTTGTTTATTAGATTCGCAGATTAGGTGAAGACAACCCTTTAACTCAACTAGTGGTAAATTTAACCTCAATTCATCCGGATGAAGCTTATTCAATCGTCCCCTACGAAAAAGGGCAGCTCTTTTTGCGGTACCTAGAACGAGTCGTAGGTGGACCGGGTAAGCGGTTCCTTTGACGTTTATCGCCATGCTTGATTATAATTTTTTTCTCCAGAATATTTCGAACCGTTTTTACGAAAATATTTCGACACTTTTAAATACAAATCGATAACCACCGACACTTTCCGTAACTTTTACGAATCAAACTTCGCTCACGTCGACGCCATTAAACATATAGATTGGCAGAAGTGGTTGTACTCCCCGGGATTTCCCCCGGTGATTCCAGATTTCGATATGACGTACGTGAAGGTCTGCAGCGATTTCAACAAACGTTTCATCGAATGGGACGGCGTTTCCGCGATACCCTTCACCGACGATGACGTGGCATCTCTTCGAATGGAGCAATTAATCCACCTGTTGCAGAAGATCGTCGCTGAGGAACCTCAGAGTATCGACAAGTTGCGGAAATTCGAAGAGAAGTTCAAATTGAAGTCGGTGAAGAATGCGGAAATTAAATATAGGTGGCTCAGGATCGGTTTGCAATCTCATTGGGAGGATAAGATACAAGAAACGTTGGATTGGTTGGTTGAAGTTGGTCGGATGAAGTACGCCAGACCTTTATACAGGGCGTTGTACGATTGGGATGTGTCGAGACAACGTGCTATCGATAGTTATATGAGTAATAAGGATAATATGATGCACGTCCTCGCTTATACTCTGAGTAAGGATTTGAAATTATCGGAATAATTATGTAATTGAAGATTTCTTTAATGTATAATTAATATATGGGGGGACATAAGGGGAGAATGTTATATAAGATTTGTATATCTATTCTATATGCTGCATATGAGTAAAAATTTATCAAATTTAGAGGATGTTTTTTTTTGTTTTATATACAGGGTGTACCACCTAAGATGTCTCGGACCGTAGCTCCTTTATCATAGATACATTATATCGAAAAAAGTGTAAGAGCAAAATTGTCCACAATTACAATCACCATGTCTCTTAAAACATTTTTGGTCATCAGCGGCGTGTCAAACCTATGTTTTTTCAAATCTACAGCTACATCGAAGAGACGGTACCAGTATCTATAAGGGCGTTTTCAGCTTCAGTTGAGGATACAATGTGGACATCTCCAGCAGCGAAACTGCAAAAGCCTTCGTTCGCAAATCGAGGTAGCGCAGCGACGACACTTTTACGTCATAATTTGGTCAACAGTTACGTGCTTATGACTTTAAATATGACGTCAGTTTCCAGGGGATGCCCACAGGGAGGCGTCCTGTCCCCTCTACTGTGGGACATGGTAATTGACGAACTGCTCGCTCTGCTAAACAATGCAGGCTTCTATGCACAGGGATATCCTGATGACATAGTGATTCTCACCATTGGTGGGAGTACCAGCATAATCTCAGAACTTATGCGAAGAGCATTAAAGGTGGTAGAAGAGTGGTGCAAGAGGGAGAACCTTGGAGTAAACCCGGAGAAAATTGTACTTGTACCCTTCACCAAAAGAAGGAGATTGGAAGGCCTAAGAGCACCGACTCTATACAATAAGGTTATACAGATTAGTCAGGAGGCCAAGTTCTTGGGAGTGATCTTGGACTCTAAACTAAACTGGAATTCACATTTGGAGAAGATGACTGACAAATGTAAAAGGGTGTTAATAACAACCCGTAGAACAGTTGGAAAAACATGGGGACTCAAACCGCATATGACGTATTGGTTGTATAGTATGGTAGTAAGACCCATGATAACTTATGGCTGCCTGGTCTGGTGGCCAAAAGTTAAGCAGAAGCATGTGATAACTAACCTCTCGAGAATTCGGAGATCAGCATGCCTATGCATAACTGGGACTATCAAGAGTATTCCGACGGCTGCTATGGAAACCATGCTAAACTTGCCTGTCCTCGATATTTTTATCATGGGAGAGGCTGGAATGGGAGCATACAGACTAAGGAATACTAGCAACTGAAGACCCCACTATGGGTTGGGGCACACCAGAATAGAAGCAATAGTACAAAACGCAATCTTTGATATGGGGAGCGACATATCAATCACCAGGATTTCCTATGACAAACCCTTCCAAGATTTTCTTGAATTGGTATGAATGGAAAAATGGTGAGGCGAGAAAACCGCACGCCCAAAACTGGTATACAGATGGGTCAAGGGCGGGCACTAATTCTGGCGTTGGTGTATACGAGGAAAACCAGGGCTACAAGGTATGTGCTACAACCTGTGCGTTGGAGAGTCTGCGCTGCCAACCGCGAGGGCAGGCGATCTGTATTCTCTCTGACAGTCAGGCAGCCTTAAAGACTGTAGCATCTTATTACATAGCCTCCAAACTAGTATGGGAGTGTCTGCAAAACCTAACTGTCCTGGCCAGAGACAACAAGGTCACCTTGGTGTGGGTGCCGGGTCAGAGGGGTATAGCAGGCAATGAAACCGCAGACCAGCTAGCGAGGGAAGGTTCCCAAATTAAATTCACCGGGACGGAGCCAGGTCTGGGTATCACAAAGAGTACAGTACGTGGTGCAATTAATGAGTGGATTATAAAACAACACCAACTAAATTGGAACCATGTAGCTAGACAAAGACACAGCAAACGGATGATGGAACGACCGTCACAACGACTAACTGCTGACTTACTTGCATTAAACAGGACTCAGCTTAGGGCAGTGACATGTCTATTAACAGGACACAACAGGTCATCTGGACAAGATGGGGATCTATAAAGATGAACCTCTATGCAGACTCTGCAATGAGGAGGAGGAAACAGCCTTTCATATCATCTTCGAATGCGTGGCACTAAGTCAACGTAGGGTTTTACTTTGCAAAGCGCATTTGATCTACCAGTGGAGAAAGATTTACCAAACAGGCTCCTAAACCTGATCGAGGGAACCAACCTGTTTGAGTAGAATGGAATCAAGGCAGGAATAACACAATAGGCCCAGTGGGCCGCAGTGTTAGGGATAATTAGAGACTGCCTTGCCTTGATAGCAATTAATCAAATATGACGTCTAAATGACGGTAGGATCACGTGATTATGACAGTCACGTGAAAATTAGACCTCATAGATGTGTTCAGAATGGCGTTATTTCGCTGTCAGCTTTAGATATACAGGGTGACTCGGATTTTCAAATAAAAGTTGCTTTACCTCTTGAAGTTAACTTAACTGTAATTAGTATTCACGGTCACCATATATTTATATACCAAGGGTTTTATAGGTAGTTACGGTCCTTTAGGCTATTCTGTTTTTGTGTAACTCTTTTTAGAATTTAAGCTTTTATTGTCAAATTTTTCGCTGTAAGGTTCCATATCTGATCAGATAACAACCGTTTATTTACTTTTTTTTACCGGTTTTACATGCCGTATTACGTTTAACGTATGCTTGTCTATTATTTCACAATTACTTTTGATATTTACCATTCAAAAAATTTTATTGACTTGTTATACATACGACGTGTTTGCCTTATTTTGGGGAAAACCTTTCGGACTTACGAACTTCTGATTTTAATAAGAAATCAGTGGCGCTGTATATTTCCGAACAACAAAACGATCCACTCCCATCTTCACTGAGCGAGCTGCCTCTGGAGTGTCGTCACTCCCGTTACAACAAGGTAGGTCTCCCCCAAGAAGGTAACTGTTATCTCCGTGTTTCTTGCTTTGTTTTGATTTCTCCATTTTCCGTTACCGTGCTACTTATATGGCGCCGAATCGGTAGCCCGTATAGCAATACCGTAACATGTTGGTGATCTGACAGCCTTTTGGGAAAAAATGCCCAATTAATAACGTCGATGTGACGTGAGCGTGCTACCTCTGGGTGGTTTATGGATGCTTCTAAAACGCCGAACTGCACGGATATGATACGATGTCAACGCCATCAGCTTGGGGGATTTCCCTTTTATCCTTCAGATAGAGAAAATTGTCATCAAGACTTGCGTAGAGGGCCTGCAGGAAAATGGATCGATAGAAATTTTGTCTGACCACCAGGCTTTGATTCGGAACTGGTACTGGAGTCGTAGAAAGCTTGAAAAACTAGGGGAACATCCAACCAAATAAAGTATGTAGTTCAAAAGAAAAAAGGAGCAGCATCAAAAGTTTTGACAGATGTGAACTCGCTGCTAGGCTAGTGGAATTAACTTGCTGGCGTGTTGCACTGAAAAGCTTTCAAGATTGGTTCGAATGAAGAAAGGTAGTCTTTATAGGCAGAGACAGGCTGAGATTGCGGACTAATAATAACGGCATGGGGGCACAATAGATCTCACTTCTGGTCGAATTTGCCTTTCGGGGAAAGAATCCTAAAGATAGTTATCCAGCAGATCGCTAAACAATTTAAACTTACCGCAGAGACGGAGATGCGATTAAATCACCTCAGCTAATGTAATAAAACGAACAATTAAATAAATATTTCATTTTTATCAATCACTTCAATAAATATAAGATAACGCAATCATGATACTTCTCTATTAATGTTCTCAACACAGTTCGGTAATCGCTATTTACCGAAGATGGCATTCCGAGGTTTAAGTCCAAACGACCCTAGTTCGTATTCAAGACCGGGTACATTTTCAAATTTCCACGGGATTTAATACGATTTTCACGATGTTTTCTCGCAATTCCAGATCATGTAATCCTAACGAATATATTTCTATCGTTAGATGCGAATTTCGAACGGAAGATTTTTAGTGGAAACGTCGATTTATCTGTCAAAAAGATTAAGCACAACTCCAATGAATTGGTAAGGATTTTTTAAACGTAATAAACGTGCATTTTAGAGGTACTACTCGCCGGTGTTAGATTTTAGATACTAAAGATTTAAAAATCGATTCGATTTTCGAAAAGGAAACCGGAAAAAAATTAAATTTCAAACTATCGAATCCAATTGCTGAGTTTGGATCCAAATTAACTGTCGAATTACCACCGCAGGGACCTGCAGAGTATGTTATCTCATTTATTAATTACGATTAATCTTGATTGTATCGCTTTAGATTCGTAATATCTATTAATTATGAAACCAGTCCGAATGCTAGCGGGTTACAATGGTTAACACCCGAACAAACGGCAGGGAAACAACATCCCTACGTATTCAGTCAATTTCAGGTATGTACAATTTAAATTTCGTACGAGAATTATTAATTAATTGTATATCTTAGGCTATATCAGCGAGATCATTTTTACCATGTCAAGATACGCCTTTCGTAAAAACGGAATACGAAGCTGCGGTAAGTATAGATTAAATTTAATCTTTCAAGTATTATTTACCGTTATCGAAGTGTTTTTCCGCGATAATCCCCGTAAATATATCGGAAAAATGTATATTTACCGCAATTTTGACAGTTCGTGATTTTTGAACTGTCAAATTTGACATTTCTTCTAATATATATACAGAGTGATTTGATTTAATCCAGATATCAGTGCCGGACGGTTTGACCGCAATCATGTCGGCGATATGCGACAGCTCGAGGCCGCTAGGCGGCAGGGGCTCCATGAAACATCTCTTCCATTTCGTCCAAAACATTCCGATACCTTCCTATCTGATCGCTATCGCGATCGGAGCCCTGGAATCACGTGATATCGGACCGCGTACGAAAGTTTGGTCGGAGAAGGAGATGATCGACGCTGCAGTTTACGAATTCGCGAATACCGAACGTCAATTGCGAACCGCGGAAGAAATTTGCGGTCCGTACGTTTGGGGTCGTTACGATCTCTTAGTTCTACCGCCTAGTTTCCCGTTCGGAGCTATGGAGAATCCCTGTTTGACGTTCGTTACGCCTACTTTATTGGTAAATCGTTATTAACGTATGCCATTGATAAAATTAATCGATATTACCGCTTAGGCTGGTGATAGATCTTTAGCGCACGGTATAGGTCACGAGATAGCTCATAGTTGGTCGGGGAATTTGGTTACGAATGCTAATTTCGAGCATTTCTGGTTAAACGAAGGTTTTACGATGTTGATCGAAAGGAAAATTGTGGGTCGTTTGGAGAATGAACATCTACAAGATTTTCAAGCACATGATGGTCTACAAGAACTGAAAGATACTGTAATACCTCATATAATCTTTGAAAATTGATCATTATTGTTTATAATTTGTTTATTAGATTCGCAGATTAGGTGAAGACAACCCTTTAACTCAACTAGTGGTAAATTTAACCTCAATTCATCCGGATGAAGCTTATTCAATCGTCCCCTACGAAAAAGGGCAGCTCTTTTTGCGGTACCTAGAACGAGTCGTAGGTGGACCGAGTAAGCGGTTCCTTTGGACGTTTATCGCCATGCTTGATTATAATTTTTTTTCCAGAACATTTCGAACCGTTTTTACGAAAATATTTCGACACTTTTAAATACAAATCGATAACCACCGACACTTTCCGTAACTTCTACGAATCAAACTTCGCTCACGTCGACGCCACTAAACATATAGATTGGCAGAAGTGGTTGTACTCCCCGGGACTTCCCCCGGTGATTCCAGATTTCGATATGACGTACGTGAAGGTCTGCAACGATTTCAACAAACGCTTCATGGAATGGGACGGCGTTTCCGCGATACCCTTCACCGACGATGACGTAGCATCTCTTCGAATGGAGCAATTAATCCACCTGCTGCAGAAGATCATCGCGGAGAAACCTCAGAGTATCGACAAGTTGCGGAAATTCGAAGAGAAGTTCAAATTGAAGTCGGTGAAGAACGCCGAAATTAAATATAGGTGGCTCAGGATCGGTTTGCAATCTCATTGGGAGGATAAAATACAAGAAACGTTGGATTGGTTGGTTGAAGTTGGTCGGATGAAGTACGCCAGGCCTTTATACAGGGCGTTGTACGATTGGGATGTGTCGAGACAACGTGCTATCAATAGCTATAAGAGTAATAAGGATAATATGATGCACGTCCTCGCTTATACTCTGAGTAAGGATTTGAAATTAGAGGAATAATTATGTAATTGAAGATTTCTTTAATGTACAATATAATTAATATATGGGGGGACATAAGGGGAGAATGTTATATAAGATTTGTATATCTATTCTATATGCTGCATATGAGTACAAATTTATCAAATTTAGAGGATGTTTTTACTTGTTTTATATATAAAAAAAGCCGAGAAAATAAATATTTAGTCGGTATTGCGATATTAGTGGATATGTCTAATAAAAAACCACCTGTTTGTAGGGAGTAAATTTCGCCAAATTATATAGTGGTGGCTGTATATTTGCCATATTTTCTCCGGTATGTAATTAATTGAAATTGCGTTACAATATTCATATAATAACCAAATCTAATTTATCTTTTTTTAAATTTACTTTAAATTAATTCCGAAAATGTATTATTTAAAGAATTATTAAATTAATTTAATTACGTTTCTTATGATCCTAAACGCGTGATGTTATCCTGTTTTTGAAATGTCAAAATTTCTAAATGAGGTTATGTTGTGATTTGTTTCCCCTTAAACTTGGCTTTAATTTTACAATTCCGTTTAAATTTGTTTAAAAAAAGGCTAAATTTAATATTTATTACACCTAATTATGTTGTGTAATAGGTTAACATCCACATTAAATAATGTATTGCTCAATTATAATGCAACCCGTTTCTTCTACATTACCCCTTCTAATTCAGCAATTGGTAAAGTTATGAAGAAGATCTTGATAGGTAATAATAAAAAAAAGTTAGTATTAATATATCAGCTCTTAGTTTTCCATAATCTTTTTATAATTTTCATAAATTTAGGAAGCGTTTATATCTAGACGAATCTGTTTTACCCACGTCAAGCTCTATCACTAAAGATCTATTCAAGAAACCAACTTTAGAGAATACTAGAAGGTTGGCCGTTTTAAATAAAAGATTCATGGTGACGCTAACAGACGTAATGACAACAGGAGATAACGCGACAGATTTCGCTGGATACGGAATCGAAATTAATAGAGTTAAATCTTGACTTTTATCTGCTCCGATTATTAAAAAATAAATTAGTTTATTTTAGGTAAAAGTAACACCCAATTATAAACAATTAAATGTGTATTGGATCGCTAAACATGGCATTAACGATGAGGAAATCGAGAAGCTCCTACAAAATAAAAGTAGCACCCTTAGACACGAACTAACTCAATTGCATGTTATCGGAGTGGTGCCGAAAATAAAATTTCTCAAAGGTTCATCGCTTACGAACAGTTTAATTTCAACTTTTATTTCGATTCTTACGTTTTAGACAAGGAATATGCGAGAGTCGTCGAAGTGGAGTCTAAATTAGCTTACGCTGATTTCGGTGACAATTATGAAGTTTCCGATGTTTATATTAAGTATAGATCGCACTTAGAGTTAACGAAATCACTCGATTCTAAACTAAAGGTTAGAAATTTATTTTTAAAGACTTTAAAACGTTTAAATATGAATTTATAGGAAAAAATTTTAACGTTAGAAGAAAACGTTAATATCGAACCTACTTTAGAGGATATTCCGGAAATGCCACAAAACGTGTTAGGTTTAAATCATGCGGAAATTATGAATCGTATAAAACATCATAAAAAACCGTCCATTCGAAATCAAATCGTTTCTGAAGAAGCTACTTTTAATCCCGATCCGATTCAATTCAAAAGCGTTAAAGCACAACGCGAAGCCTTTCGACAATTCCTAGCAGAACGTCAGGTATATATTTCCTTGTTTAATTTAATTTAACGTATTTCGTGATGTATATTTTGCAGATATTAAGAAACAAGGCGAGAAAAACATTAAAACATTATCGACCAGATTGGGATTATTTAGAAGAGGAATCAGTTACTTTGAAGCAACAGCAAATAGACTCTTTTAATTTAGAATATATCGATGATAGAGATTACGTTGAAGAAGATTACGAACTTATTAAAGACGATGAAAAATAAATAAGTGAATGTTATTATACGATGTTGTTTTTATTTATTTGCAAATATATAGAGTGTGACAGAAATTTGTTTGTGGGAATTTTATTTTTTCTTTTGACAGCTGTCATATTCTAACGAAACATTCTCATAATTCTATCCTGTTTTAATCAAAATGTAAAACATTTATTTTTTGCAGTTTAGCAAGCGTAAGTCTAAAATATTTCTGACAACTGTCAAATTGTAAAATAGTATAACTGTCAAAATACATCTAACCACTGCGTCATTTCAACACTTGTATGAAAGAAGTTCGTTTGTTACGCGATGAAACTATTAAAATACTTTTGACAGCTGTCAAAAAGGCACGTATACCTGTCAATATATCACTGACATCTGCCAAGTTCTAAATACAGTATTTAGATTCGACAACTGTAGCTGTCAAAATACATCCAACTACTACTAAATTTCGACATTAAAATGCTTTTTGACGCGCGTAACTGTTGAAATACTTTTGACAGCTGTCAAAACGGCAAATATAACTGTCAACGATTTTTTGACAGCTGTCAAGTTCTAAATACAGTATTTTCGTTTTGACAACTGTAGCTGTCAAAATTTATGTAACTATTAGAACATCTCCATATTTTTTTATGTTAGTAGTTTATTTACTGTGCGCACAACGATTGAAATATTTTTGACAGCTATCAAAATAGCAAATATACATATTAATATTTATATTTCTGACAGTTGCCTAGTTGTAAATACAGTATTTTCTTAAAAGTTTATCACTATAGCTGTCAAAACCCATCTGACAGCTGTAAAATTTTAAAACAGCGTAGTTTTTAGATTCGACAACTTGTATAAAAGAGGCTTATTTGGTGCACACAACAATTGCAATATTTTTGACAACTGTCGAAACAGTATCAAATTTGATAATTATACCTGTCAAAACACGGCTGACAGCTGTCAAATTTTTAAAATAACTATGACAGCAGCTGCGAAGTCGTAACTTCAATATTTCATCTTCCAATTTGGCCATTGTATCTGTAAAAAGTAATAACTGTAAATTGTAGAATCGGTTATTTTTTGGAATGTTGTGTGTCGTAATTGTCAGAAATTAAAAGCAACGTTTCTTTCCTATAGTAGAGGGCAAATTCTGACAGCTGTCAGATTCGTAAAACCAACGATTCTTGCTTATTTTAAACTCCTAATTTTCAAAATCAAAATATAATAACAGTATTTTTACCGAATGCTATCTAGTTTCTGTCAAATTGTAAAAGAAAGTTCGTTTTTTCTAAATAAAATATTTTTGTTTTAAATTTCATTATTATAGCTGTCAAGACGCATCTGACAGTTGTCAATTAAAAACAAAAATTATTGAAAAATTACATTTTTCTTCAAACGTACAAAAATACGATTATTTTGTTATGAATATGCACCTTTGAAACAATTCAGTTCTTTACTAGAAAAAAAATTTAACCGACCAATTACAACTTTTTAAATTAAAGTGACTGCACGACTATTTCATAACTGTCAAATATTTGCAAAATGGGCGAAAATAGAATTTGCACCATCTCGGCTATCGCCTCGACAGCAAACGTTTGGGCTCGACACCAGAATGACAGCTTTCTACTCCTATAGTAATGCCAATATACTATTTTCACGATTTTGAGTGTCAAAAAAAAATTTTGACAGCTATCAGATTCGTAAAACCAACGATTCTTTCCTATTTTAAATCTCCTAATTTTCGAAATTAAAATATATTAAAGAGATTGTGAAGTTAATATCGAATATTAATAGACAAAATTGTATATGTAGATGTAAAACATTAAATGTGTAGAAATATGTGTATAAATTTTCGTAAATATGGCAGATAATGGGGTGATACTATGTGCGGAATGTTAGACACGCTGATAATGCAATTAATTAATTCAAGTTTACATCAAAATTAGTTTAATCTAATCGTTTTATTACATTATTGCATAAATAGAATTATTATAAAAATAATTTTATATTTAGTAATCGTATCAAGATCATACGATAATTTTGACGGATATTTTTTCACGTGCTATATGCTAGTTATACAAGTGCTACCAACATAAAATTAAATAATTAAAATAACGACAAAACTTTATTTTAAATTATTAATTAGGTAATTAATTAATCTTAATATTTATATTTTGCGATTATTAAACGGATGAGAAACAAATTTAATTTTATTAATTAAAATTCGGAAAAGGTTCGGAAGATGGCAGCACATTGACGGGGGCTGATGGGTTGCACAACGCCGGCGCACTCGGGCTAGACAGCACTTATCGTTTGTTTATGTAGGGTGCTATTTTTGTGTGTTAAATCATTAATGATTCTGTGATATACGCAATTATATTGGTAACCGTACGGGGCAGGTTTAGCCGTGAACGAGGAACGTGGAATCTCCACACTGAATGTTTTGTTGCTGTTCGAACGGTGGAGAAGCGAATAAAGGTGTGTCCACTCTTTGAATTCGTAACGAACCTCCCTGCCTATGTATATATATATATGTAATAAAAGTTAACTTGCTGATTTCGATGTGTGTTCGCCGCCATTTTTATTTTCGTGAATAGGCGTTGACTGTATATGTTTTGGCAGGTCCTATGGCTGCGATAAGGAAGAAATTGGTGATCGTCGGCGACGGTGCATGCGGTAAAACGTGCCTGTTGATCGTATTCAGCAAGGATCAATTCCCGGAAGTGTACGTACCGACGGTTTTCGAAAATTATGTCGCCGATATCGAAGTCGACGGCAAACAAGTCGAATTGGCGTTGTGGGATACGGCTGGGCAAGAGGATTACGACCGTCTAAGACCGCTATCGTATCCGGACACTGATGTTATACTGATGTGTTTCTCGGTGGACTCACCGGACTCCCTAGAAAACATACCAGAGAAATGGACACCCGAGGTGAAACATTTCTGTCCGAATGTACCAATAATTCTTGTCGGCAACAAGAAAGATCTGAGGAACGATCCTAATACGATAAAAGAACTCAGTAAAATGCGACAGGAGCCTGTTAAACCGCAGGACGGTCGATCGATGGCCGAAAAGATTAACGCCTTTGCATACCTCGAATGCTCGGCGAAAAGCAAGGAGGGTGTTCGAGAAGTGTTCGAAACAGCCACTCGTGCCGCTCTCCAAGTTAAAAAGAAGAAGAAGCGTCCATGTATCCTCTTCTGAATATATTTACTATACGCACCATATATTTTATAATAATAATGATAATATTACTACATTCTTTCTTATTTTTTCTTTTTTTTGTTCCGTTTTCTTCCGTTAAAGTGTGTTTAACCAGGGAGGGCGTTTCCAAAAACTAAGGTAAAAAAATAAACATTTCTATTTTTCTTTACGATAGGATTTCGCCACCGTGGACATCGTTTCCAAATAACGTCTTCTTTATAGATTGCCGTAGATTGATTTAGTTTTAAACCGTTGCATTTTTCCTTCAAATAAATATGTGTAATCATATTCGTGGTTGTTGCTTTCGGAATTGTCCTGCGAGGGGGGGAATTAATTTTTGTTTTTGTATGTAAAGAGGGGCTTTCTGTATCTGCACAAAACCTTTCCGATTTCTCTTCGTAATAATAATAATAACGATAACATCGGTGTCCACTCGTTTTAGCCCTTTTTCGAATTAAAAATGTTTTGAACGAAAGAAATTAATTTTCGATTTAATGAGTTTCCTTGTAGTATTATATAGGGTAAATATAAATTAAGTGGGTTGCAAACTTTCGTGTCAAATTAATATTTTTTCTAATATATATATATAAATATACATAATTAATATCGTATTTTATACATTGTACTATCTAAAAATATGGTGCATGATTTAAAAAAAAAAACAACAAAATGTATCGTTCTTTTCGATTTATTATTTCGAGAACAATTAAATTAAAGTTCGATATATTATTTCTTATGTCTATACTCATAAATGTGTAAAAGATGTGTTAACAACTCCATATTATAATTTATAAATTTGTTAATTTAAATCATCATATATATATAAATAAATAAATTTAAAAAAAATTGGAGAAAAATACCTTTATCGCGACCTATCTCTTATATATAATTATATTTATGTAATAGCTTTAAACTTTCAGTATATTTGTGTATTCTAAAGATCAATAAAAAAAAGAATAATAAACGTTTTTCTTATACATGTTAAGGTCATATTCATTCATACTTTTATTTTTCTTTTAATATTATTATGATTACGTTCTCTGGACAAAGCAAGTTAGTTAGAGTTATTATTATATTATATTTATAGATTAATTTTATTCGATTCAGCTGGATAATATGTTCGAAAATTAGATTTTTTTTTTGCCAAAAATATACGTTTTTATTTTGAATTTGTTTTATTTTTTTTTTAACTTTATAAAATAAAGTTTTGACGTTTATCATGTGAGATTTTCGTTTTAGGTTAGAATTTTAAACGTCAAAAATGAATTAAGTAGACAACTGTCAAAGTCGTTTATTGTGGTTATGTAGTTAGTCTAAAATTCCTGTAATTATTGTTGATACTACAAAAAGAACAGATTCTTCAATTTTGATGTTAATAGCCAGAACAGCAACTTCTATTTTTTTACAATTCAATATCTGTTAGAAATAATTTCAAATTTACACCTGTTAGAACAAGAATAAGTCGTGGTTTTTTACAAATTGACAGCTGTCAGAAATGTTGAAACGTTGAAAAATCATGAAAAAACAGAGGGCTTTATAATTTTATAGGATAAGCTCAATAAAATAACTATTTTTACAGTTTGACAGTTGTTAGAACTACTACAAAATGATAGATTCTTCAATTTTGAAGTTATAATAACCAGAAATATTTTGACAGTTACAACCGTGAACGAGAACTAGTTTTACAATTTGAGATAAAGTTCTTTCTTCTTCAATTTAAAATATTTATCTGTTAGAAATATAATAGTTATAGCTATTAATTTGAAGGAACATGTACAATTTTGACAGCTACAACAATAGAAATAGTAAACAAAAAAAGTAACTTATTATTTTTACAATTCAATATGCGTTAGAAATAATTTCAAATTTACAATTGTTAGAACACGAATAAGTCGTGGTTTTTTACAAATTGACAGCTGTCAGAAATTTTTGCGACGTCGATGTAGTTTGTTACATAAAGCTGTCAAACCTAGAAGGAAGTACTGTTTTTACAATTTGACAGATGTCGGAAACTTTTTTGCGATTCGCGCATTGAGAATTATAAAAAAAAATAACCAACTTTACATCGGCCATATGCATTTTGACAGTTGCACTGGTCAAATTTGAAAAGTCTAATCTCAATAAAATAACTATACATCATTCACTTTAAGAGTGCAGCGTTAGAAAAGATAGGACCTTATTTCGCGGCTTGTGATTGGTCAATTATCGAGGCATGTACACACTATGTAAAATACTGTTCTTGGACGTATAAAATTTGAGGTTACGTCAAATTTGTTTATGCTGATTTGTTCGTAAATATTTGCTGTATTTGTATTTCCTTACGTTTTTCTTTGTATTTTCAAATTTTGCAAGTACCTTACATTAAAAGCAAATTTCTTTTCAGTATTACTTACAAATTCAAGGTACTTATCTATTATTATCCGTATTCATGTAATATTATTGATGACATATACTGACGTTATTTTACTATGGCTGAATCCACTTGAAGGATCCTCAAAAAATCCTTCAGGAAAACATATAAGTAGTAGGCAGAGGTAAATGGCATATAATTTATATTTGCAACAGAAGCAGAACAATTCAGTCAGTTTCTATTACATTGACTGCGAAACAACTTGGACTTGGAAAGAGAACAGTATAGAATATTGTGAAGGATATAAGATACTGCAGATGTATCTGATTCACCTTCAAAGAAATGTATACGTCACACAACCTATGATAATTTGGATGAAGGCCAGCGGTCAGCAATCGGAAGACAAGTGCAAAATGAGTTACGTGTACAAAAATATTGAGCGTAAATATATTTTAATTAACGTTAACATGATGTAATTAATGTTTGTAGGTTGTTAATGCAGATGATAATTTGCCAGACTTTAAGCGAACAACATTATGCAAAATTCTCAAAAAATAGGGATTTATGTGGGTGAAACGCAACCGAGAAAGTGTGTTAATGGAGCGACAAGATATTGTTTTACAGAGACATCTTGGAAAAAGGAAGCGTTAGTAGAATGGCTTAATTTAAAAGGAATTGTTGTTGATAATTCTTTATTAAACGTTAAATTACTGGAACTTACTAAAAAATATATTACTGACAATCTTATTACATACATTATCGACAAAATAGTAGCAGAAAGTGTTCGCACAATATTACGATTGCCCCCATATCATTGTAATTTGAATCCTATCGAATTAATATGAGCTCAAGCGAAGCATCATGTTGCTAATAATAGAACTTTTAAGTTAGCGGAAGTAAAAACTTTATTATTGGATGGAGTTAATCATGTCACTGCTGAAGTCTGGACTAATTGCATCAAACATTCTATCGCAGAAGAAAATACGATGTATGATTTCGATTTTTGCATATTATATCATATAAATATTTAAAAATATATCTTTTTATGTACAATAAACTTGAAAAATACATTGTCTATACAATTATTGCGTTTCTATACTGAAATATTAATAAATATAACAGTCATACACCTTATATACAATTTCAATACATAGTCTGAATAATATATTTTACGAACATATAAGTTTTACGTTTTAAAAACAAATCTTATTAATTACCTGTAAGAAGCTGTAAAAGAGTTTAACAAAACTTAATAAAGTAGAAATGTATTGATTCTGTAGACATTATTAGTTAAAATATACATACGTTGTAATGTATTTGTATATTTACCGCATTTGAAGGTTAACCTACGTCAAGTCGATTTTGAATTGAGCGGTATATTTAAATTCTCTAGTGTAAAACCAACGCCGATTGTGGCGCCAACTACTGCACTCTTAAGTTGAATGGAGTATAGTTTTACAGTTTGACACTTGTTAGAAGTACCTTTTTAACTGTTGCTTCCGCCAAAATGGTTAGGATGAAAAGTTGTTTCTTCTTCAATTGAAAATATTTAGCTGTTATAAATATTTAAGAAAAAATCTACAATTTTGACAGTTATAACAATAGAAATAGTAAATAAAAAAAGTAACTTGTTTTTGTACAATTCGATGTCCGTTAGAAATAATTTCAAATTTACAATTATTAGAACACGAATAAGTTGTGGTTTTTTACAAATTTGACAGCTGCCAGAAATTTTTGCGACGTTGGGAAATCGCTCAAACCAGACGACTTGTTTGTTACATACAACTGTCAAACCTAGAAGAAAATATTATTTTTACAATTTGACAGTTGTCAGAAACTTTTTTTTGCGATTCCCACATTGAGAATTATTTAAAAAATAGCCAACTTTACATCGGTCATACGCATTTTGACAGCTGCTATGGTCAAATTTGAAAAGCCTAACCTCAAAATCTCAATAAAATATCTATTTTTACAGTTTGACACTTGTTAGAAGTACCTTTTGAACTGTTGCATCCGCCAAAATGGTTAGGAAAAAAAAGTTGTTTCTTCTTCAATTTAAAATTATAAATATTATGATAATAGTTATAACAAGATTATATCTATTAAATTGAAGGAAGATTACAATTTTGACAGTTACAACAATAGAAATGGTAACTTTTATTTTTATACAATTCCATATCCGAATTCCAAATTTACAATTATTGTTAGAACACGAATAAGTCGTGGTTTTTTACAAATTGACAGCTGTCAGAAATTTTTCCGACGTTGAAAAATCGTGAAAAACAGATAAGTTTATAATTTTATAACAGTTTGATCTATATTGTTACACACAACTGTCAAACCTAGAAGAAAGTATTGTTTTTACAATTTGACAGCTGTCAGAAACTTTTTTGTGATTCCGACATTGAGAATTATGCATTTTGACAGCTGCAATGATCAAATTTGAAAAGCCTAACCTCAAAACCTCAACAAAATAACTATTTTTACAGTTTGACAGTTGTTAGAACTACTACAAAATGACAGATTCTTCAATTTTGAAGTTGATAATCAGAAATATTTTGACAGTTACAGCCGTGAACGAGAACCAGTTTTACAGTTTGACACTTTTGTTGTAGAAGTACCTTTTTAACTGTTGCATCCGCCAAAATGGTTAGGAAAAAGAAGTTGTTTCTTCTTCAATTTAAAATATTTACAAAGTCTACATGCATATCAGGTGATTCCACTAAAATAATTACCGAAAATTCCAATGAATCATCTCTACCTTTTTTTTCCTAAGAATAAATAAATTTCTACTTGTTGATTTTAAACCGTTATGAATATTTATTGCTACAGTGAACAATAATACACCACACAACTTAAATTTGTACGTATTAAGAGTGTTCTGACTCAGTTTAAACAAGATATTAGATAGGAATTTATTGTTTTCGAGTTAAATTAGATATATCTATAATAATAACATGAATGTTAATTGAATTCCAATCAATATTGTCAATGAGTAAGTACATACTTCTGTTTTTATTTATTCACCTTTTGTGCGTCGTTCCTTATCCTATACATGTACCGCGTGGACAGTAATTAAAATACAATAAAACTAAATGTAGCATAATAATATTATGCTAATATATTTGCGATATCATATTATGATATCGCAAATACCAAACAAAAAGTTAAACGAGAGAGGAAAGTTCTGGGAACTTGTTTTGTGTATATATGGGGTGATGTAATCATCATAGTGTGACTAATGTTCATTAAAATTAAATAATCACGTCTTTGAAAGGATGCGTTAACGTTATTTTTAGTCTAAATTGTACGATGAATGAATCGAGTACGTCAATATTAGAGTCTATTATAATCCTCTGGGCGTGTTTAAATTTCGTGTTTTATTTTAGCGACAGCTTGTATTTCGCGCTTATTAGACACAAATAGGAAGCTTAAACATAATAAATCAGTGTATACAGGGTGTATAAACAATAACAAAATATTCCTGATAGTTCTCAGATGATAAAAACAACAAATTTTGATAGCTGTCAAATTATAAAATAATTCGCTATTGATATACCTGTCAAAACACAAAACTAAATTATAAATACAATATATTCTACAAATTTTACCATTGTAGTTGTCAAAATCCGTCTGACAGCTGTCAAATTGTTTTTTTTTTCTGATAGGCACAATTGAATACTCCCGTAGCTTCAAGACTTGCAGCTCTCAAAATATATAGCGAACAGCTATGAAATGATAAATCTACGTGAAAAAACGCACCGGAAGATAAAATTTGGTAAATTAAATCCTTGTATTAATGAACTGTCAAAATCGGATTTTAAACGCGGATTCAGCGGAGACAGCATCGTTGAAATTAGCGTTTTTTTATACTCTCATTGATTTATTTCCTATCGTTGACTAATTAATCAAAATTCAATCAAACTGTCATATATATTATAGTATATTAATGGACATTATAATAATAATAATAAATCGTACAATCGACCCACAAGATCTTCAAATTAATTTATTGTACCTATTAATTTTTTTTGATGGGCGCTAACAGCGACATCTAGGCAGTAACATTCGAACTATCGAACCATAAATAATAATTTCCTGTATTAACGACGCCAGATTTACCTGGAACATTTATTGCAATTCATAATAGATGGCGCTGTAAGCGACTCTCAAATTTGAAATTAATTTTTTAATACATACCTAATTTGGAGCTAGTTTGGCGAATCTTGTGGTGTTGTTAATTTTAAAAAAGTAAGTAAAAGTAATGATTTAGCAGTTGCCATCTTTAATGAAATAATCTAAACATAACGTAAGATTCGTTAACTCGGTTAAACTTTATATAAAAATCGTGTTGGTACTACTGATTTTAATTTGGTAAAATTTAATCCGTTGTATTGGTAGACATACGTTTCAAATTTATTTAAATCGTACTGGACATTTCTATACAATCGTTTTTTACAAACTTTTTTAAGTCGATACTTTTTGCGGATTACCACAGTAATTCGTCTTTTATTAGTTTTGTATAAGTTTAATCAGATTTTATCTATTCGAATTGTAGAAATGGACGCTAGAACACCGCAATTAATTAAATTAACGAGGAAATCCATCGGTCAACGATTACAAGAAAAAATCGATGATAAAACGACACTGCCACAGTTAAAGACACCCATGACGAGAAGCCGATGTAAATCTATGGCGATTCAGAGTGAGAAGGTATCGATGAAGAGGAAATCTAAACGGAGACTGCAATCTATGTGCGGTGATGTTTTTTCAGTCGAAACATTGATAGAACCTGCAAATCTGCAGAAAAGCTTAATTATAGATGATAATAAGAAGCTTTTTCAGAAATGTTTTGTCGATTTAGAAGCTTTAACTCCTAATAAGTTGAATTTGGTAAAAACGGTGACATCTCCGTTAATTAAAATAAAGAATGCGATTCAAACATCGGTAAGTAGATTTTTAGTATAATAGGATGGTTTTATTTTTAATTGTAAGGGGTTATTTTAGATGGTAGCTGCAAATGATCAAAAACCTATTGAGATCAACAAGCCGGAAAGAGAAAATGATTCTCTTTCGGTAAGTTTGATTCGACTAAATTAAATTATTTTATTAAATTTTGTTATATTCCAGGATAAATCTAACGTAGATATTAATCAAAATAATTCCGAACCAACTTTAAACCGTACTTTTAGTTATTCTGACGACGAGAACCCGACAGATAAAAATAACGACACGACTTTCACGAAAGGGGACGATTTCTTCTCCGAATCTCCTCCGGCTTTATTTCATGCGACAACTATACCTAATACGGATGATTCAAAGCGTTCATCGATTTCGAAACGATTATCGAAATCAATGAAACCGTTGAAATCGAATAAATTGTCCACATCGTCTGCCATTAACAAATCATCACGATTATCTACGATTTCATCGTTAAGGAAGCCTAAACTTTCGGGTTCGAGAGCGATGCAACTCTACGAGTTTCTAACCGAGGAACCGTTTGGAAATAAAACGCAGAATAACGAAGAAAGAAGTGAGGTAACATGTTCGCCACCATCAAGCAGTAGTACACCGAAACCGTTGAAGAATCACGTGATACGGTCGGTGTTGAAAAGTACACTTAAGAAGAATAGTGTTAAGTTTGCGGATCTTCCCAGCGTTAGTCAAAATGGTGATGTGGAGAATTGTAGTAAGGTATTACGTGGTAAAATGCCAAATTTCGCTTTAATTCATAAAAAGCAGTTCGATAAAATGGAAAATATCTCCGATTATAAAGAACGTAAAACAGAACGAGCTAAAATATTGTTATCGGGAGCTAAACCACTCGAAAAAAGTCTAACGATATTAACACCGAAAAATAAGGGTGTTAAAAAGGAATTAATTAACTCGTTTAATCGAAATGATAGTAAAATCGAAGAATCGGTACCTAATACAGAAGATTTTGTTTTATTACCGAACACTCCGGCAACAATCGAAACTAAATCGAAGGTGGTGGTCCCCATAAAACCTGTCGTTCATTTAAATGTCGAAGAGAATAAAAATGCTGCTCGTAATATTACCGTTCGTCAGAAAAGTGTTCGAATCAATATTTCACCTAGTAAAGCGTTTGATTCTAATAAATCAGGTATTACGATAAGGAAAACTCCCTTTAAGGAGAACGTGCAACGTGAGCTGTCACCGTATATAAAAAAATCAGTTTCGAGGTTGCATTTTGTTCCAAACGAAGAAGAAGACGTTAAACAGAACATTAAATCGAGTGTTACCACCATAAAACCCTCTAATAATCTCATTACAACGAAGCAGAAAAATGTGCACACTAGATTCGGGTTTAAAGCTCCCGTAAAGACGAAAAAAGAAGATGTCGTTAAAGCTGTCGTCAACAAATGTAGGATTCAGAGTTCCGATGATAAGGTGGATGATAAACGAGCTATTATTAAAGGTGTTCGATCGAATAGACGTTTCGATTTATTAATGAAGATGCGGTTACAAAAATGAAAATGTATCGAAACATGTGTGTGTCTTTTATAGAGTGACATGTTGTCTTTTATAGAGTTACCTGTTGTCTTTTATTTATACATACTTATCATATTATCAAATTTATTAAAATTAAAATTACTTCATATTATACTTGTGGTCTAATTTTTCATCTTTTCAATCTCTTTAACACTATGCGTAACAATTGAAATACTTTTGACACCTGTCAAATTATTGCAATTCTACCTGTCAAAATATATCGAAATATTTGGTTACAAATGAAAGAATTTTTGACAGCTGTCAACTTATGAAAACACATGATTTTTACATAGGTATATGGCGATTGTAACTGTTCAAATACGTAAAAATAATTTTGACAGCTGTCAAATTGTAACAATATTTAATATCCAATGTGTCAACATTTCTAGACGTTATATTTCTGCTGAAACTGTCAAACTAATAAAGACGGCTTATTTTCTGATCGGTTTGGCGGGTATAACAAATTAAAATATTTTTGACACCTGTCAAATTATAAAAACATATTAGCCGCCGAACGTTAAAATCTCTAATTTGTTATCTTACGTGGCGATTGTAATTGTCAAAATTAAGTACGACGCAAGAAAAAAACGTCATCAATATAACGTATACATAGGTCCTAAATTTGATCCTTGAGGAACGCCTGATTAGAATCTCTTTAAGACCAAACTGAAGTGCAAAAAAATGGCATTAAATGTAAAATAATGATATTTTCTTTATTTTGGTGTGCGTTCCTGTTAAAATATATCGAAATATTACAAATTAAAGTATTTTTGACAGCTGTCAACTTATAAAAACACAAGATTTTTACCTATGTCGCGATTGTAACTATTAAAATATGTAGAAATAATTTTGACAGTTGCCAAATTGTGAGAATATTCAATTTCCAATATGTCAACATTTCTAAACGTTATATTTCTGCTGAAACTATCAAACTAATAAAGACGGCTTATTTTCTTATCGGTTTGGCGTCTATAACAAATTAAAATATTTTTGACAGCTGTCAACTTACAAAAACACGTGATTTTTACATATGTGGCGATTGTAACTGTTAAAATACATAGAAATAATTTTGACAGCTTTCAAATTGTACAAATATTAAATTTTCGACGTTTGAACATTTGTAAACGTCATATTTTTGCTGAAAATTGTCTAATTATAAAGATGGCTGATTTTCTTACCGGTATGGCGGATATAACAAATTAGATATTTTTGACAGCTGTCAAATTATAAAAATATATTAGCCGTTAAACGTTAAAAACTCTGATTTGTTATCTTACGTGGCGATTGTAACTGTCAAAAATTGAGTACGAAACAAGGAAAAAACGTCATCAATATGACGTATTTCTGAAGTCAGGTCTTTGGAACGTCCAGAACGAAAGATCACCAAAAAAAACACATAAAACTGACATCAAATTGTTCGTTTGCATTTAGATTGATGATATTTTTGACATCTAAATAAGGAAAGATTTATGCTATATTGTTTTTCTTTTGACAGTTTTAACATTTTTGGCACTGTTGCGTTCAAAATGATTAGAGTTTCAAGGTCAGTACACAAACTTCAACTTTTGGCGTACGAAAATGACTGATAACGATCACTCCGATTGATTCCGAAGCAGAAACCACCCGAACGTGATTTGCTGTTTGACAGAAGTGACAGCTGATCCTGCGTAAAGATTGGAGTGGAGAGATTCAGGGGAAAAGGACGAGGCAAACAAGAACAGTTCGGGAATATCAAACTCTGGACACCCGAACGTATAAAAGGGCGTGTGGAGTAGCAGGCATTATGATTTTCATACTAGGAGCTGTCAATCTATAAAAAAAAGCAACAACAACAGTAACACTTTCAAGACTAAATTTTTCTTTCAAACTAGAAATTCTTCTTATTATTTTGAACTGTTACAAACTCAAACTGTAAAAATAGTTATTTTATTGAGGTTTTGAGGTTAGGCTTTTAAATTTGACCGTTGCAGCTGTCAAAATGCATTTGGCCGATGTAAAGTTGGTTATTGTTTTTATAATTCTTAATGTGTGAATCGCAAAAAAATTTCTGACAGCTGTCAATTTGTAAAAACCACGACTTATTCTTGTACTAACAATTGTATAAATTTGGAATTATTTCTAACGAATATAGAATTGTAGAAAATAAAAGTTACTTTTTTTATTTATTATTTCTATTGTTTTAACTGTCAAAATTGTAGATTCCTCCAAAGACTCGATAAATTAAACAACGCCATCAAAAGAAAATATATTTATTAAAATCAACATTTTACAAACAATATTTTTTTTTCTTCTTGTTATAGTCGTAACTTATTTAATACTAATTCTCTAGAAAAAAGGAGATTACAAAAAAAGAGAGAGAAATTGGTAAATTAAACAGTCATATTTACAATTATATAATAATAATATATATATAAAAAGAAAAAAATATACAAACAAATTACTATACTACGCAGCTTTTAAGATGAAAAAAAAAATAAAAAAAATAATTGTAACCTAAAAAAAATCTTTTCGATTCGACAAAATTTGTTAATAATAATAATTAATTAATTAAGAAATATATTAGATTCATCTTTCCCCAATTACTCTAAAATATTTATGTATATATATAATATATCATACTATTTTAAATAATACATCGACTACGTCGATGTAAAATGGACGGTTTGTTTCAAGACTAAAAAAAAAGGAAAAAATTCATACACAAGAGACAAAATATGGCTCATATCCTACAAATAATATTAAAAAAAAAGAAAAGGAAACTTATATTTGTACAAACTCTATTCTTATCATGTTGTGCTTGCAATAAATATGTATAAAAAAAAATTAATACGATTTCTCCAAATTAAATAAAATTCTAATATTTGAGTACATCGTGCTTTTAATTTTGAGATTTTTTTTTTTAATTAAAGGAGTATTTTTTTTTAAGTAATATTCGGCCAACAAAAATTTGGCTTTTATAATATAATAAAATGAATTTATGATGATCAGATGCGAAAGAATGAACACAAAATGGGAAGCACCTAAAGGAGTAATTTTAATTTTAATTTTCTTAATTTTATCCCTTAGAAAATACGTAAAAAAGCATCACTTTTAATATTTAAGTATAAAGGAAAATTAATATTAAAAAAATATATAATAATAAGAGGGGTCATTCAAGATTATTCACTGTACAAAAGAGACTTAATTTTTTTTTTTTTTGGTGATTATCTCGAAAAACCTGTTCATATTTAGGCAAAAATTTAAACTCTATACAGGCACTATTAATTACTTCTTCTTCTTCTTCTTTAATTAATTAATATTTGATCTAATTGCAATTTCGCTCGTAAACACAAACAGTTTTTTCGTTTCAGTTATTTTGATCATAGTTCCCAGCGTTTAAGCTTCAATTTTTTTTTCATTTTGATCTCGGAGAACGATAAAATACACATTTAGAAAAATATAATAATAATAATATCTACATTAATTAGTGATCGCGTTGGCTATCCCTAGATGACGACGCCATCTTCTAACCTAAGATATCTCACTATCAGGACGAAAGCGGTGATGAGCACCGTCATGAACGGTATCGGTGTGCTTATGGCGGCGTTGTAAATGTAACAGTACGGGCACTGACTGCTGCCGCACACCTGACAAATTGTCAGCTGATATGTTGACGAGGCGTCGAATATTGTTTCGTTGAATCGTTCTGAAAACAAGTAAGGATTCACGTTCGGCTGACAAAAGATACAATTTTAAAACAGAACTGAATTCTTCTTCTTAAGTTTAAGATTGCCCTGCTCGGGCGCCAAATTTTATTTTATAATTTTGCATCAACCAATCTTAAGACCTAATAACACAGTTTGCAGTTCTTACGTTTAACATGTTTTAGTATTATACTGTATTAAATTTAATAAATATCGTTTTTCAATACAATTAGCCCTGCTCGTGCGCCAATTTTAATAAATATGGATTTTTTTCTAAATTGTTTCATTCTAGCGCCCAAAAAAGATCTAAATTCAACACGAAATAGAGTTTTATACAAACAGATTAAACTTCACAAATATTAAATTTTAGTACAATTATTCCTGCTCGGGCGCCAAAATTTAATTCTGACAAGTAGTTTTGGCTTTATATGGTCCAAAATCTTTAGTGCTACGTGATTAGATTCGGGTAATATTGTTCTTTAACATGTTATATCCAATTCAAGCGCTAATACTAGTAGACCGGGCCCTGCTCGAACGCCAAAATTTCTAATTTTGAGCAAAACATTTCAAAAAAATTTATTTTAAACATATTTTATCATTTTTATGTAGATTGCTCTGCTCGGGCGCCAAAATTTTACTATTTTACGACAAATCTGATGCTGACAATTGAAATCATTTAAAATGCTATCAAAGATCAGATATTTACTGTTATATAGCGTCAAAATTTAAGAAATATATTGTTAAAGTTTCTAAATACAGTTTCCTTAAAAAAATGGTTTTACTCGGACGCCAAAAACCCTGCTCGGGCGCCAATTTTAATAAATATGGTTTTATTCTAAATTGTTTGACTCTAGCGCCTAAAATTCAACATCAACTAGAGTTTAACAAGCTGCAAACAGATTAAATTTTAGTATAAATGTCGCTGCTCGGGCGCCAAAATTTAAAAATTTTATCTAGTGCTGACAATTGAATTTAGACTTTAATAGATTGTTGCGTTAATAAGAAGCAAGAATAAAGAATGCGAATATTTATATAATTTTGCACCAACGGTGTTACTCGGGTGCCAAAAATTGCAATTTTAAAAATAAAATAATTTAAAATGCTATTGGATCTCAGGTGTTTACTGTGTGATACAGCGTCAAAATTTAAGAAATATATTGTTAGTCTCTAAATACAATTTCCTTAAAAAATTGTTTCACTCGGGCGCCAAAAAATCTAAACAGAATTTCCACTTCTCATGTTTAACATGTTTTAGTATTATACTGTATTAAATGTAATAAATATATAATATACAAAATTGAGTCTAATACGCTGCAAACAGATTAAATTTTAGTACAAATGTTCCCTGCTTGGGCGCCAAAATTTAATTCTCACTAGTTTTGGCTTCATATGGTGATCAGATTCTGGTAATATTGTTCCTTAATATGTTATATCCAATTCAAGCGCTAATACTAGTAGACCGGACCCTGCTCGGGCGCCAAAATTTCTGATTTCGAGCGAAACATTTCGAATAAGTTTAGTTTGAACATATTTTATCATTTTTATGTAGGTACACGACGTTTTAAATTCTAAATAAATGTCCCTGTTCGGGCGCCAATTGTATTATTTGAGCTTTAAAAAATATAATTTTGAACACGGAATTAAGTTTTTTGTTTTAAGTTTGACATGAAATTACAATTTTAAAATGTCTAGTCGATTGGGTGTCAAAATATCTAATTTTTAAGCAAAAAAGTTTCCCTCAAATATGCCCAGCTCGGGCGCCAAAAACTCTCAATTTTAGAAAAAACGAGAAAGGCGATTCTGAAAAATACCTTCGGCGATTCTTTAATGATTGAATTTGTTTCCCTTGCTTGAGATTAACACAAGATAATGGCTAAATTTTAGAGGCAATTTTTTACAATTTCGACTTTAACTAGGATTATTCTTTTAAATCCTAAATAAATGTTCCTGCTCGAGCGCCAGTAATTATAATCGCGGAAAATTCGATTTTAAACCGAGGATAAACGCAACTTACCAGGCGCATAATAATCGTAGACTCTAATCGGTAAAAATTTGGACATGTTAGCGACGGGGTACCACCTTTCCACCGTGAAACTAACACAAGTTTCTTCTTGATCAAGCTGAAAAAATATAATTTAAATCGGTTAAACAGCTTTGTTGTAGAAAAATGTGAAACTTACATAATCGAAATAGAAAAGCACTTTCTTATCAAGATACCTCGCCCTTTGCAGGTTCCTTACTCTCCGCGACAAGATATACTGATCCAATTTCTGCTGCTGGATGTAGTAACCCGTCGGGATGGCCACGTCCAAGACCGCAAGTCCCGAACGCTCAGATTCGTTCACATTAGTCCACCTGAAAAATTACACCACAGATTAAGATAACGATGATTTTGAGGTTATACACATCTCTACCTACCTCTGACAGCTCGTGTAAGCGATGTGAGAATGATTTCTACCGTAGAAGAAAGCCCTAGTCCACATATCGAAGGCTTTCAAGGGCGGGGGCGTTTGGAACCGGGCGATATCGACGTTGTATTGGATGGATAATTGTAAGACGGCGTAACCGGCACCTTTAGCTTCCAC
Organism: Holotrichia oblita; assembly: GCA_023690525.1. Taxonomy (NCBI): domain Eukaryota; kingdom Metazoa; phylum Arthropoda; class Insecta; order Coleoptera; family Scarabaeidae; genus Holotrichia; species Holotrichia oblita. The sequence continues at coordinate 7,655,136 of CM043016.1, read as the reverse complement.
CTTCACAGTACCCCACGATTCCGGGATCTGAATCGATTGCAGTTGAACTCTATTCTTGTCGTTTATATGTAAAATATGGGGTGTCCCATTCAAAGCTGTAGCTTCGATTTGAACCGTCAAACTGGATACGTCACGAATCCTTTGATTGGCTGTGTATTCGATTAGGGCTTTCATCGCTGTAGCCGTGTCTTTAGTCGAGGCCCAACCCCCATCTGTTAAACGTTGGGAATTGAGCCAATTCACTAATCCTTCAACGATGATTTCACGTCGTTGGACGTATACTAGCAAAGCGTAAGCTGTCGCTTCGATGTTTTCCGAATCGTACTTGTACGGTAGACGAGCTAAAGAGAACGGGCGTTGATTTTCCGTTTTGGTGGGCGGATCCGGGATCGGTTCACGCCCACAATACGCCATACCGTTTCCCATTCGCATAGTCTTGACTAGAACGCTGAAGGCTTCTTCCGCCAATGGTGATTTGCTCTTCATTAAAGCGTAAGCGACGATGGCTTTTTCGAAAGGATGACCCAGATCATCTAGTAGTCTCATGTTTTTCTCCAGCCATTGAATAGCCTTAGCCTGGGCGTTGCTGACGTCAGCGCTTAAATGAGTCGTCAGCTCTTTAACCGATTGCAACATGATTAGGACGTGGGCTGTTAAAGAGATGTTCCTCTGGATGTAATCGAATCTGTTATCCATAGGTCGGTTAAGGGAGTCGTTGTATTTCCGATCAGGCGACCAAGTCGTCTCGTAAAACGCTCCCAAATTAGTTTGATGTTTCAACACCCAACGAACCGATTTCTCGATGATTTTAGGGTCGATGTAGATGAAGTTTTCCCATTCGTTAAACGTGGCCTCTTGTAGAACCCTAACGACGTATGAGGTTAACCAAACTGAAGACGCCGATTGGTTCCTGTAAAACACAAGAGAGAAACATTCGAGTTGGTGCTTCCGCCTTTCTAGTTTACCAATCGCTTCTAAACAAGCTGAAAGACCCGTCGTGTTGGAGGAAGGACAGCTGTTTCTGATAAGCGATATTCATGTGGTCGAAAGCTAACCGCTCCAAGGTGCGGTTCCTCTGCAAACTGAACCGCATGTAGAGGGTGGTGTACATTGTGGCTGCGAACGAGAAGATATTCTGTTCGGCTGAATCCTGCGAAATTAAACGTATTAATCGTAGCGTGCAGGTTTCTACGGCCGTGGTAGAATCGAAAATTTAAAATTTGGTTTTAATTTTCCAACTTACCATGGGTAAACCGAGTAATGACGTCGCGTTGACCGGTATCGTAGGGAATACGGGTCCGACTACGTCGCCCACGACCGAAACCGTAGCTTTGTTCGAGCCGAACACGTAGAGACGATCGTATTCGTACGGTACGACCGGAGTTTCGGTCAGGTTGAGATGCATGTATTGGATTGCCAATCCTCTGGTGCTCAAGTCCAATAGCATGGAATGGTGTCGGTATTGTGGTAAACCGTCAGCCTGATCAAACAAGAGTTTCAATTACGTCATTATAATGTGCAAAATGCAAGATGGCCATTAATTAAATGTCAGCGAAAACATAACGAAGTTATTAAAATGACGGAATCAAAGCTAACCATGACTTTTTTTAATCTGTGGCAAATGCAGCGGCTTTTTGAGCTGTCTATTGCTGGTGCATCGATCGCTGCAACTCTTGCTATGTAATTCGTGTGTGTAACTATGTTTAATAGGCTTGTTACAGCACTATTTGCAATGATAAGAACTATGAAAGATAACGGAATTTTCAATCTTATAGCTGTCAAAATTAAACAAAACCTCTTTTCCTTCCAATTTGACAGCTGTAAAATTGTTATCAAAAGCATTTTGACGGTTACAACTATTAAAATAATAAGAAAATGAGTTCCTCCTAAGTAATAGTAAGTATTTACGTAATTTTGCATAGATCTTTGCTCGGGCGCCACAAATTCCTTAAAAATCACTCGGGCGCCAAAAAACAGAACCGAATTTCTCTTCTTAAGTTTAACATGCTTCACATGTTTTAGTACCGTACTCGATTAAATTGCATGAATACATGTTTTTTTAGTGCAAACTGCCCTGCTCGGGCGCCAAAATTTTACTATTTCACAACAAAATCTGATCCTGACAATTGAATTTAGGCTTTGACTCTTCTAATACTACTTAGTACAAATTTCGCCGATATTGTTTTGGAGAACGGCGATTGCTCGGGCGCCAAAAATTAAAATTTTAAAATTGATAACATCTAGAACATCCTCATATGTATTGTAGTAAGGTTTCGTTCTCAATCGTTTCCCTAAAGCGCTATTAAATTGAAAAAAATATTGATTTTTAATACGAATTACCCTGCTCGGCCGCCAAAATTTTACAATTCTACAATAATCGTGATTCTGACTTGATTTAATCTTTCAAATTTCTAGTTATATTGTTTTTTAACAGATTATCCAACTCAAGCGTCAATAATCAATAATCCAACCCTGCTCGGGCGCCAACATTTCTAATCGAAATCGAAAAAATTGCATCCTTATTACATATTGTATTATTCTACAGTTCTACCGTGGATATCAATTAGAAATGCTTCGATTTTGGTATAATAATTGTTTTTTATAGTATAAATGGCGATTGCTCGGGCGCCAAAAATTACAATTTTGAAGCGATAACACCCTCATATATATCATAATACGATTTAGTTCTAAATTGTTTCATTAGAGCGCTATTAAATTGAAAAAAATTGCTTTTTAATACAAATTGCCCGATATTTAATACAGATTGCCGTGCTCGGGCGCCAAAATTTTACAATTCTTCAACGATCGTGATTCTGACGTGATTTAATCTTTCAAATTTCTAGTTATATTGTTCTTTAACAGGTTATCCAGCTCAAGCGTCAAAAATTGTTTGGGTTACATCCTGCTCGGGGACCAAAATTTTTAATTTTAAGCGAAAAAATTGCACCTCTATTACATATTGTATTATTCTACAGTTCCACTGTGGATATCAATTAGAAATGCTTCGACTTTGATCAAATAATTGTTTTATAGTACAAATTGGCCTGCTCGGTCGCCAAAATTTTACAATTCTACAACAATCACATTTCTGACTTGATTTAATCTTTCAAATTTCTAGTTATATTGTTCTTTAACAAGGTTATCCAGTTCAAGCGTCAATAATGGTTGGATTGCACCCTGCTCGAACGCCAAAATTTCTAATTTAAAGCTAAAAAATTGCATCCCTGTTATATATTGTATTATTCTGCACTTTCACTGTGGATATCAATTAGAAATGCTTCGACTTTGATCAAATAATTGTTTTATAGTACAAATTGGCCTGCTCGGTCGCCAAAATTTTACAATTCTACAACAATCATGATTCTGACTCGATTTAATCTTTCAAATTTCTAGTTATATTGTTCTTTAACAAGGCGTCAATAATGGTTGGATTGCAGCTCGAGCGTCATTGATGTATTATTCTACACTTCCACTGTTATCAATTAGGATTTGATCAAATAATTGTTTTATAGTACCCTGCTCGGCCGCCAAAATTTTACAATTTTACAACAATCGCGATTCAAACAACTCAATTTAGGCTTAAATGTTTTCAAATTTCTAGTAGATTGGTCAGCTTGAGTATATTTACGTTACCTCAACATGCAGCTTCCTCGTTATCTCATCCTTCCCGATTAGAGTCGTAGCGTAAACTGTGACGTCTATATCTCCTAATCTTGTGGGGACGATCGGAAGATAAACGACGGAGACGTCTTGCGCCTGAAACAAGTTCGATTACCGTCCGATAGATGGACTATTTTAGAAATAATTTACCAGAATATAGATGAAGAATTGATGTTCTCCGAACGACGTTCTCGGATTGTAAGCGGTGACGACGCCGTCTTCTTCGACGTGGACGAATTTATAATCGGGCGAATCGGTGAGGACGACCGTAGCTTCGATGTTGTTCAGCATGTAATTGAAGACGGTAACGCGGATTCCTACTTGTTCGCCTTGTCTGCATTCGTTGGGCATTTCCACGTTGATGAAGAATGGTAGAACTCCTATATACTACCAACGTAACAGAAATAATATTAACGAAAAAATTTAATTGGAAAAGGGAGAATTGCGTACTTCCAGAGGTTTGTTCAGCATTCCAAAACCAATCGAAGGACTCATCGAGAAGGCTGAAACGATCCAATGGACTGGAATCGATGGGACTGGTATATTGAAGATGTACCGGCCGTGTGGACCTATATTCACGTCCTTCCACAGCCAAACATTTTCGTAGTGACGTTCGATGCGGTTATAGCGATGCTTCCTGAACAAACTCAACTCAGTCGTAGTATCTTTCTCGCCTAAAACATCAAAACAAAAAATAGGGATTTTGTTTTATTTTAACAAAAAATTTTTTTATTTACATCCAACTTCATCCGAGTTATCCTCACAATCCGAATAACCATCGCACCTCCGATCCAAGGGATAACATTTCCCGTTAAGACATTCCCCATCGCCCAGCGAAGCGTTGCAGTACGTGAAACGGAGCGGGACCGGAATATCGCTGAAGACGACCAAGCCAGCGTATTCGAACGTCCGATTCGCGTCGATTCCGAAGGTCGACGAAGGGAAGTACACCAATTCGTCGGGGTTACCTTCGTGGGACAACCAATTAAACCTGAGGGTGCCGTTGGTTTGCTCGTCAAACGATGACATCTTCGTAATAACCTGTCAATGTCATTTATTTTTTAAGGTTATGTTTTAAATTTGACATTTTTGATAGTTTTTGACAGTTCACCTTAGCGTAAGTCAACTCGTTCCCGGCTTGCATCGTATACATGACTTTATCGATGCCGGACAAGCCGACGTAAGCTCCTGGCTCGCCGTAGATGGCAACTTCGACCTTGTGCCCGGTCCTAGCTTTCTTATTGTTGATGAACACTTGGAACTGCAAGATTAATTCGATAATTATATCAATAAAAAGATTTTTAAAGTCTACGTTGTCGAATACCTTATTCCTGCTGATACCGTTCACCGGGAACGTCAAACTGTCAACTGTGACGTCACCGTATCGTCCGATATGCCACACTACCACGGTCGATACAGGCGCCATCTCGGGACTGAGGGTGACTGCTATCGTCGAAACGTAATCTTCCATTATCTGATCTCCGGTCACTAACATGTTCCCTTTCGAAACGATGACGTAATTGTATCTATCGATGATGTAATTGCTCCTGACGTGTAAGATGATGTATTCGCCGACCTAAATTAACGAAAATTTTATCGATCTGTATTAGAATATCTTCGATTACCCCTCTCCCCTATCCCCCCCCCCCCTCCGTTTAATTGCATGTACTTACTTTCGGTTCCTCTGTGCTCGTGGATACTTTTATTTGTTTGTTTTCCGGACTATAATGGGCTAACATTAATAAATTCTGTTCGATCATTTCGCCTCTGACGTCTCTAAAGGTCGCCTTCACTCTGATTTGATCTGAAATAGATTATCTAGTTAGATATTGTTTGATTTTATATAAAAGGTGTCGGAAAAAATGCTTGGCGCCCAATTTTTGGGGCTCAATTGGCTTTCTTTTCAAGCTTATGTATAATAAATCGTGGCTTGCTTAGCCATCATTTTAAGTACTTGTTATTTCCAATAACTGGTGGGGTTGAGTCAGAAATCTTTACTTTGCAAATTCTGATCCGAAATAGATTATCCAGTTAGATATCGTCTTCTGAATTTCTCTAAAAAGTGCCGGAAAAAATGTTTGGCGCCCAATTTTTGGGGCTCAATTGGTTTTCTTTTCAAGATTTTGTATAATATCGTGTTTTAGGTACTTTTCACTTCCAGTAACTAACAAATCTTGGTGGAATTATTTAAAACCCAAAATTTTGGCCCCCATCGTGGGGGTTGGAAAAAAGGAGCTTAGTTCTTCTATCTAGACGGTGCGGCTTGTAGAAAGGGTTGTTAGGGTTTATTAGCCAACTTTTTCTTTCAAGGTTAGACAGGACCAATTTTGCTTTGATTCGCATTGCTTTGAAACCGTAAGTTTAGCTGTCAGATTCTAGTTTCAAGTTTTGGTTTTGGACTTATGAAGTATTGATGCTGTTCTCTTCTTTTCATTTGTGGTTGGAGTGTTTGCAAATTTCATCAGTAGTGTCGCTGATTTGAGACAAGATTCCTCAAAGTCTTCGAACGATTTTTTTGCTACAGATTATTATGATTTAGGTTTTAAAAATCGAAAGAGTGGAATCAAGTGATGAGATGAGGTTGGTAAGATTCTCGGATCAATATTTCTTCGGATAACAATCGTGAATTATTTGCAACAGAGGATAAACTTGGAAAGTCTGGCCGAAAGCTTCGCAAGTTGTTTTTAAAATTCAAACCAAAAACGGAAGCACATTTAACGGAGGATATTTCCAGGCAATTCTTATTCGTCCAGTTAATTAGAGCTACTTCAGAACCTACCGCATATTTTCTCCTTCTTAGAAACTCCATTTAGATGTTTTGGAATCCACACATTTGTTCCAAAGTCATGAAGTTTGAGTTTCTCAATATATGTAGTTGTCTTCGAGGACAACACACTTAATAGCGATCCTCTAATGTTTCAATGCACATTTCCGTAATACGAAACCTCCAAGTCTTCGAAAATAACACCACGGTTAAAGCGATGACTTCTTCGTCCGATCTAAATATCTAATTCCTTGGAATCACCGCTTGGTGTCAGTACAGTGGGTTCTTGCCACGTTTTGGGATGGCAACTATATGATAATTTCCAAATGTGAGGGAAGTACTGAAGATGGTGGGCAACCTGGAGAGAGCGTCTTATGTAATGGAATCAGACCGTAGAAGATTTGGATGAATCGCTTAATTTTGCCTTTTCGGCGTTGGAAATGGTAGCCTCCACCTGCTCCTCGAAATCCTCATCAGATTCGTCCAGATTGGGATTGTCATGGACAGAGCTAAAATGACTAGCCTAGACAACTCTATCTGGTTCATTCGGGGAGGGTGGAGCATCACTCCTCTCTTTGTCAAGTTTTAAAGCCATCCTCCAGATAGAACCATCCCCGGTTGCAAGAGATGAAACTCTTTCTCGCCATTTCTCCTTTCGATATTCTCGCTGTCAAAAGTATTATTACAGTAATGGCTGTAAAATTTAAACAAAACCAGTTTTCCTTCCAATTTGACAGCTGTCAAATTGTTATCAAAAGCATTTTGACAGTTACAACTACTAAAATAATAAGAAAACAAGTTCCTCCTAAGTAATAGTAAGTATTTACGTAATTTTGCAAAGATCTTTGCTCGGGCGCCAAAAATTACAATTACAAAACAGAACCGAATTCCTCTTCTTAAGTTTAACATGCTTCACATGTTTTTGTTTTAGTACTATATTAAATTGCATGAATACATGTTTTTTTAGTGCAAATTGCCCTGCTCGGGCACCAAAATCTTACTATTTCAATAAAATCTAAAATTTTTAGGCGCTCGATATTGTTTTTCGCCGATATTGAAAATGGCGATTGCTCGACGCCAAAAATTTCAATTTTAAAGCGATAACACCTAGAACATCCTCATATGTATTGTAATACGGTTTTGATCTAAATTGTTTCACTAGAGCGCTATTAAATCGACAAAATATTGATTTTTAATACAAATTGCCCTGCTCGGGCGCCAAAATTTTACAATTCTACAACAATCGTGATCCTGACTTGATTTAATCTTTCAAATTTCTAGTTATATTGTTCTCTTTAACAGGTTATCCAGCACAAGCATCAATAATAGTTGGATTGCACCCTGCTCGGGCGCCAAAATTTCTCATCAGATTCGTCCAGGTTGCGATAGTCACCCTCCAGATAGAACCATCCCCGGTTGCAAGAGATAAAACTCTTTCCCATCATTTCTCCTCTCGATATCCTCTTAGTGTCGTTCTGAGTCAGACAAATGAATAATGGCATTTTAACTGTCAAAATATCCATCCCACCTATGTCTCCTACACTTTTCTAATATCTATATTAACATTAATAGATATCATTACATACCAACATCGCTAAGAACAGCGTACGCATCTGGTCCCGTCGGTTTGAGGTCCCTCTTCAAATCGATGATGTACTTCCACACACCAGGACTTTCCGACATCCTCAACGGTTTAGTTTGGATATTCTGGGGCGCCCCCTTACGGCTGCTGATGTCGATCTCTAACTGCATCTGGCATTGGCGAAGCCTTGCCATCGGTATGTGAGATCCATCGTGGAAAGAGGCGACGACCTTGAATTTTGAACTTATGAAAAATTTTGTCAACAGAAAATATTATGTTAGAGAAAGACTTCTTACGTAAATGGTATAAGGCATGCCTGGTTTGAAAACTTGCGGTGAACCCCCTAAGAAGGATAATTTAATCGAGGAATTGTAGATCCTAGCCAAGGAATATCCTTCGATGACCTCGTTTAAATATCTATCACCGACTGTAGCTGTGATTACGAGTTCGACGTTATCTAAAGTCGTGACTTGACGTTTCAGCTCCTCGACTGGGTATTTAAAATGATAAACTCCGTAGAACTAAATTGGGAAATTAAAAATAATTAGTAAGGTTATGTTTTTGATTTAAATTTAAACTTACAAATTTTAAACTTGGAATTTGGTTGTAAAATTGTTCAGGTATATTAAACCAAAACGGATAGTCTTCTTCCTACAAGCAAAAGTTAAAAAAAAATCATGCTACTAAACTAAATAAAGTATGCGTTGCAAATAAAACAGAAGAACATCGAGAGAGAATCGTATCTGTCAAAATCAAACAGCTAAAATTATTTAAAGAGACGTCACAGATACTTCCTAACAAAATATCATTTTTAAGGTTATGTTCGGATGAAATCCGCAACGTTGCCGATACTTACGAATTTAAAATACAACTCTTTAATCGGTTGATTGAATCCGCCGCCATAATTATCGTATTGATCGTAGGAAGTGTAGGGATCTCGATAATTCCTATCGATCTGCGATTGTTTCCTAACCAGAGGTCTGATCTGTCGAATTTGAGCTTTTAATGTTAGATTCCCTCTGACGGGTGAACCGCTGGTGTAATTCGCCATGACGGTACCGTGGATGTATTGATCGTCGGTGAAGAAAAACGCCGGCATCGTCACGTTAACCTCGAATCGGGTTTGATAGTATTCTTCGACTAAGAAGGTCGCTTCCTCGATTTGACCTTGAGCCACGACTCTGATCTTCCATTCGCCGAAAACCGGTTGATCCGATAGGGGATACGACAAGCTCACCGTGCCCAAATTAGATTGCCTAGACAACCATCGTTTCACGATTATCCCTTTAGGATCTAGCATGTAGACGTCGATGACGTTGGAGAACGCTTTTAATTCGGTATTGATCGGTATCGTCCTAAATCTAACTGGATATTTAAAAATAAAAAATAAAAATTAATTAAATCCCTCAACGTATGACGTCGCGAAATCGATATAATCCAATTAATGACCTAAAAATGACGAAATCCTACCTATCTCATTCTGTTTATAAATCGGTTTATCTAATTGGATAAGGATGGTGAGAGATCGTTGCGAGAACGTTAATTTAGTTTCGTTAATAAAAGCAGCGCCGCCTAGCACATTCTCGTACAACCCTTCCACCCTTAATTTATATTGACCTGGAGCACTCGTATAGGGTACCTAAAATTTTAATATTATTCGTAAAAACCTCCCTTTACTAACCAACCATTTTAAATCACCTTCATTAATAGCGTTTCGGGGATGTTAATTTTAAAACTGTTATGATGCGAAACGACCTCAACCCCATCCCTTTGTATCGACGCCCTGACGGTAATCGGATGTTTCTCCTTAAGAATTATAACGAAGACTTTATACAACTGCCCAGGACGTACCATTTTCGACGCTAGCACGAAATACGACCTGTAATTTAAAGATACACGTCAATTTTACGTCATTTTTACGTTTATCTCCGGATATACTCACGATTCCTTGATGATTGAGTGATATTGAGGGTCGTCTATGAAATTCCTATCGTCGAAAGGGTATCTGTTGTATCCTGGATCGGCTGTGGGTCCGTACGGGTCGTAATGGGTATCTTGCGTGTACGGCCTGTCGCTGGGATTATTAAATGGGTTGTTTAAATTAGTGTCTAAGGTGTTAGTGCTAAACGGTGGTATGTTCGGCGGTCTCTGTTCTTGCGATTTCACCGTCGTACAGCAGACGACTATTAGGAGGGCCGGACAGGCCCACCTGCGGCACCACCTCATTCCTGAATCTGTAAATTAAAAAATAGGTTAAGTTAGGTTAGTTTAAAGGTCGAAACGTTTAGTTTTCGATTCATTCAGATCTATTGTTTCTAGTTAACGATCTAAAAACAATACCCTCCTTGTTTTCGGCTCAATTAGCTTATATAGTTTATAATTCGAGCGCATAGTTCACTTGATATTCTCTCGGTGATAATTTTCCGGTCTAACGGATACCCCGTTTCTTCGTATAAGTATCGCGGTTAGGAATAGAAAAAAAAATACGCCGCGCATGTTATACGGTTGTCAGGGTCATGTTCGAAAGCTTGCAGGAAATATCGGTTTTTAAAGTCGGAGTGTCCGGTGGTTCTATTTTTTTTTCCATTAATGTATTCGGTCGAATTGATGGCGCTCAACGTTGTCGAATATGCGCTATTGGTATTTCGCGGATTTGAATGTGTGTGTGTGAGTGCGTGTGAGAGGGCTTTTGAGTGCTACTCTGTGCTGGGTGCCTAAATATTGATTGCAGGGGGTTGCAAAGGGGATGAATAATGCTCCCACCCCGACCTAATTCGCAGTGAGGATGATGATGATGATGAGGAATGTGCGATTTGTAAAAAGTACAGTTGTTTCATTTCGTTTCGGAGGAAAAATTGCTTGTGTTGGAATTGTTTCTTGTTTAGTTTTGTGGTTCAAAATACGATCACAATTTTTGTTGGGACATCCCATGTTAGAACACGTGATTTTTCAAGAAACCAAAGCTATGTTTCAAAGGTGTTTTGATCTGAGATCAGATACAGAATTGCCAACAGGGATTTAGAAAAGTTTGGGCTTTCCCTTGATAAAATCAATCTTTCATTTGGGGAAGGTTACCCAATAGTGGTCCCTCATTGGCACCTCTAGCTAATTTGTCAGCCATTTCATTACTTCTGATTTCAGAGTGACCTGGCACCCATCTCAGTGTAGTGTTGTGACGTTCCACCAGTTTTACAAGAGTGCTATGGCAGTGTAGGACTACTTCAAAGTCAAAACTGACAGCCTGTAGTGCTCTAAGGACAGCCTGATTATCAGAAAGCTCCATTAACCTTGCCGCCCTAATGTTTTGCCAAACATTCCTCTACAAGCCCAAAAGGACTTCGTGGCTTTGTTAGTTACCTGTTCCAAATGTGGTTTGTACGTCAATTTGCTGCCCAAAGTCACCCCCACGTATTTGGCCTCAGAAGATACGAGTATCTTTGAGCGAAAACGGTCGGATACTGAAGTTTGGCAAGCTACCTTCTTCGAGTGAATGCGAGCATAGTCGTTTTTCTAGAGTTAACATCGACATGACGTGAAGAAGTTGCTTCAGATGATGTTGAAGAAGAAACATGAAATAATGGAAGTTCTTCGGATATTAAGGACTTGTCTCTACGTGGAGCAAGGTACAGGTCCCATCATCTTGTTTCATCTTGATCATCTCAACGATCAGCCCAACGAAATTCTAGGATTTTCGAGATTAACTTAAAAAAAATGAGGATTGAGGATTAGATGAAGAGAAGAAAAAAATTGTTTATAGATGATGCCATGGCGAAATATTTTAGTCCTCATTTTACCAAACAGTTCATTAGAGGAAAACCATGTCGATTTGGTTGAATTTCGTCATTGATTTGACGCTTCTCCAGGATAGCAAAGAGAGACTGGCACATAACATCTATTGAAGTGCCTTCGTAACAATCTATTGACAACAAATTTATTGCTATTTATTCTGACAGTCAAGCAGCACTTAAAGCGATTAGTTCTGCAAGTGCTGACTCAAAGCTGGTTTGGGATTGCATAAGAGCTTTAAATGAGGTGGGAAGCCAAAGGAAAATAACTTTGGCCTGGGTCCCCAGCCATATGGGCTACCAAATCAGAAATTAAAAAGTCCATCTACGAATGGACGCAAAATATAGGTCAAAGGAATGGTGGAAAAAATCCAAGACAAAAACAGGCAAAGGAGTCCCTGAAGGAAAAGAGGCCTGAGTTTACTGAAAACCTACTGAATAAAGACATCAGGAAGACTGTCAAAGTGATAGTAGGTCTATTGCAGACTGAATAGGCATATGTTTAACATCGGCCTGGCAGATTCTGTCAAGAGGAAGAAGAAGCTCTAGTTCATGTTTTGTGTCTCTGCGATGGCTTAGGGAGGACAAGGTTTCTAACAATGAGAGAACGTCATCAACTGATGAACAAGAAAAGCCATATTGGAAACATACATCTTGATCAAGATGCTGAAGCTATGGCTGACTTGTAGAACTTTCCAGATGATTTGTTTGATAGTCTAAATGTGACAGGTACTAAACGGAAGCCCAGCGAGGAAATTTAAGAAATTTTTTAAATAGTGATGGGAACAATTAATGCCGTCAAGAAGAGATACCCAACATCTCGACACAAGATAAGCACCAGAATGTGACTCCTTGTGTGGCAAAATCGAAAGTCACCTCTCAGAGATTAGAAGGCTCAGGGACTTAACGTCCAGCTTTGGAGTATCAGCAGACCTCAAGATGATTTTGAAATGATAATAGAATCTGATGGAGTACTGAAGCTTTCGAACGTCCAATTTCTAGTCTGATTAATGTTCAGAAGACTTCACTTCAAAGAATAACAAAAATACTCGAGCAAAATTTATCCGGGAAAGAAGTTGAAGGTCCAGCATTGACTTGAAAAGGAAGACGATTGGGATCTTTCTCTAAATCAATTCAATCATAACAATCGAACACAAATAATACGATTATTACCCTACTCCTATGTAGTACTAACCATTAACTTGAAAGAAAGCACTATAGGTATATCCGTTTGAGCAGTCGAATTAAAACAGAAGGGCGTGGTAGGGAGAGAACTGTGATTAAGGAGCAACTGGTACACTATTGTATAAACAAACAAATACCTCTCGCTTTATATATAATACGAGGTGAGCGAAAGAACAAGAATTTCTAGATTTGGAATTATATAACCGTCAAATTAGGGGGCTCCTTTATTTTGCAGTCGCATTGTCTAAACAGGAGAATGCTAACGGTTACGTGTAATAATAAATTTTGCCGGTAAAATTAATCAATAAAAAGGCACAAACACATGCGGAGATAGAGTGTGTCAGTGAACTATAATAGCATTAAAATTGTTTGTATGTGCAATTGACAAGGGGGAAAACGATACGTTCGCTCAACCATCATGTAACTAAATTGTTTCAGTATGTAAACACAATCACCGCTGTTTATGCTAGGAGTTAACTGCATCGTACACTTGTAAAATGTATATTTAATAAAACAGACACGACCTATACAAGATGATTGCAATAATAATAAAAAAATAATAAAAGGTGTGGCACAATTAAACCCAGAACAAATTTCAAGGTAACTAATAGGAAATTAAAATTAATCATTCGGACAATTTCTCACGATTAAAAAGAAAAGGTCGAAGCATTCCTAATCAGGCGTACCAAATTCACGGAAGATACTAAATAAAGTGACAATCGCTTCTGGAGATCATGATCGTTGCATTAATTGTCTTCAATTCCCAGTTCGTATTTCTGTATCTCCAGTCTCGAGAACACAAATCTTTTTGATCTTTTCTACTGATATATTACATCATCATCGCAGCGACTTATATTATTGAAGTAGCGTGACGTTTCGGAAAGTATAATAAGGATAACTTTCTATTCATGACTGTTAAATAATAATATACAGATGTTATAAACGTCGAAGTGTTGATGTAAAGATTTAAATGAAGGAAAAACAATATATACAGGGGGATTTTCCGAATATTTTATTTTTATTTAAAGTTATAATTATCCCATTTCTCTCGCGGCTGTCGCGATGCACTAAGATCGCGAAATTTGCATGTTTAAGATTATTTTTACATTTTTTGTAATTCTCGATTTTAAACACTAAAAATTCTTAAAAATCTTTAAAATCGCTTTTAGAAATTGACAGTTTTTTTGCAGTTTTGAAAACGAAAATTTTTAAAAATATTGAAATTTGTTGAAATTCTAATATAAAAAAATTAATTAGTTAAAATTTCGAATTTTTTTAATTCTTAAAACTTTAAATTTTGGTATTTTTTTCAAATTCTTGATTTTAAACTTTGATGGAAATTGATTGACTGAAGTTTAGATCTGATATTTCAAAATTTATTTCGAGTTTTTTTACGGAAATTATAAAACTTAAGGTTTTCAAAAATTCTGACACCTTTTGAGATTCTGAAGTTTTGAAATTTTACAGTTTTAATTTTAAACTTCAAGGATTTTAAGAAATTTTTAAAATCATTGTTAGAAATGCTGGTACTTTTTTGAGGTTTATATTTTCTTTTTTTTTCAAATTTTTAAACTTAACATTTTTAATAATCTTAAAGTTTAGGACTTGGAAATTCTAAAAATGCGTTGAAAATGTGAAAAACATTTGAAAAATATCAAAAAACACAGGAAAATGCCAAATACGCCTATGCCTAAAAATTTGTAAAATTACGAAATTATGAATTTTTAGGATTTTTTTGGAATTTTACAGTTTTAATTTTAAACTTCAAGGACTTTAGGAAATTTTTTAAATCATTGTTAGAAATGCTGGTACTTTTTTGAGGTTCATATTTTCTTTTTTTTTCAAATTTTGAAACTTAAAATTTGTAAAATTACGAAATTATGAATTTTTAAGAATTTTTTTTTTATATATTAGTTCTAATTTTAAACTTCAAGGACTTTAGGAAACCTTTAAAATCATTGTTAGAAATGTTGATACTTTTTTGAGATTTAACATTTATATATTTTTTTTCAAATTTTGAAACTCAACATTTTTAATAATGTTAAAGTTTAGGGCTTGGAAATTCTAAAAATGCGTTGAAAATATGAAAACATTTGAAAAATATCAAAAATCACAGGAAAATGCCAAATACGTTTGAATGTTTCAAAATTTCAAAATTTCTAAAAATTTGTAAAATTACGAAATTATGAATTTTTAAGAATTTTTTTATATATTAGTTTTAATTTTAAACTTCAAGGACTTTAGGAAACCTTTAAAATCATTGTTAGAAATATTGATACTTTTTTGAGATTTAACATTTATATTTTTTTTTCAAATTTTGAAACTTAACATTTTTAATAATCTTAAAGTTTAGGACTTGGAAATTCTAAAATTAGGTTGAAAATGTGAAAACATTTGAAAAATATCAAAAACCACGAGAAAATGTCAAATACGTTTGAATGTTTCAAAATTTCAACATTTCTAAAAATTTGTAAAATTACGAAATTATGAATTTTTAGGATTTTTTTGGAATTTTACAGTTTTAATTTTAAACTTCAAGGACTTTAGGAAATTTTTAAAATCATTGTTAGAAATGTTGATACTTTTTTGAGGTTTATATTTTCTTTTTTTTTCAAATTTTTAAACTTAACATTTTTAATAATCTTAAAGTTTAGGACTTGGAAATTCTAAAAATGCGTTGAAAATGTGAAAAACATTTGAAAAATATCAAAAAACACAGGAAAATGCCAAATACGCCTATGCCTAAAAATTTGTAAAATTACGAAATTATGAATTTTTAGGATTTTTTTTGGAATTTTACAGTTTTAATTTTAAACTTCAAGGACTTTAGGAAATTTTTTAAATCATTGTTAGAAATGCTGGTACTTTTTTGAGGTTTATATTTTCTTTTTTTTTCAAATTTTGAAACTTAAAATTTGTAAAATTACTTATGAATTTTTAAAATTTTTTTATATATTAGTTCTAATTTTAAACTTCAAGGACTTTAGGTTTAAAATCATTGTTAGAAATGTTGATACTTTTTTTTTAACATTTATATTTTTTTTTCAAATTTTGAAACTTAACATTTTTAATAATCTTAAAGTTTAGGACTTGGAAATTCTAAAAATGCGTTGAAAATATGAAAACATTTGAAAAATATCAAAAATCACAGGAAAATGCCAAATACGTTTGAATGTTTCAAAATTTCAAAATTTCTAAAAATTTGTAAAATTACGAAATTATGAATTTTTAAGAATTTTTTTTTTTGGATATATTAGTTTTAATTTTAAACTTCAAGGACTTTAGGAAACCTTTAAAATCATTGTTAGAAATATTGATACTTTTTTGAGATTTAACATTTATATTTTTTTTCAAATTTTGAAACTTAACATTTTTAATAATCTTAAAGTTTAGGACTTGGAAATTCTAAAATTAGGTTGAAAATGTGAAAACATTTGAAAAATATCAAAAACCACGAGAAAATGTCAAATACGTTTGAATGTTTCAAAATTTCAACATTTCTAAAAATTTGTAAAATTACGAAATTATGAATTTTTAGGATTTTTTTGGAATTTTACAGTTTTAATTTTAAACTTCAAGGACTTTAGGAAATTTTTAAAATCATTGTTAGAAATGTTGATACTTTTTTGAGGTTTATATTTTCTTTTTTTTTTTTCAAATTTTTAAACTTAACATTTTTAATAATCTTAAAGTTTAGGACTTGGAAATTCTAAAAATGGGTTGAAAATGTGAAAAACATTTGAAAAATATCAAAAAACACAGGAAAATGCCAAATACGCCTATGCCTAAAAATTTGTAAAATTACGAAATTATGAATTTTTAGGATTTTTTGAAATTTTACAGTTTTAATTTTAAACTTCAAGGACTTTAGGAAATTTTTTAAATCATTGTTAGAAATGCTGGTACTTTTTTTTGAGGTTCATAATTCTTTTTTTTTCAAATTTTGAAACTTAAAATTTGTAAAATTACGAAATTATGAATTTTTAAGAATTTTTTTAAATATTAGTTCTAATTTTAAACTTCAAGGACTTTAGGAAACCTTTTCATTGTTAGAAATGTTGATACTTTTTTTGAGATTTAACATTTATATAAATTTTGAAACTCAACATTTTTAATAATGTTAAAGTTTAGGGCTTGGAAATTCTAAAAATGCGTTGAAAATATGAAAACATTTGAAAAATATCAAAAATCACAGGAAAATCCAAATACGTTTGAATGTTTCAAAATTTCAAAATTTCTAAAAATTTGTAAAATTACGAAATTATGAATTTTTAAGAATTTTTTTTTGATATATTAGTTTTAATTTTAAACTTCAAGGACTTTAGGAAACCTTTAAAATCATTGTTAGAAATATTGATACTTTTTTGAGATTTAACATTTATATTTTTTTTTTCAAATTTTGAAACTTAAATTTTTAATAATCTTAAAGTTTAGGACTTGGAAATTCTAAAATTAGGTTGAAAATGTGAAAACATTTGAAAAATATCAAAAACCAGGAAAATGTCAAATATACGTTTGAATGTTTCAAAATTTCAACATTTCTAAAAATTTGTAAAATTAAAATTATGAATTTTTAGGATTTTTTTGGAATTTTACAGTTTTAATTTTAAACTTCAAGGACTTTAGAAATTTTTAAAATCATTGTTAGAAATGTTGATACTTTTTTGAGGTTTATATTTTCTTTTTTTTTCAAATTTTTAAACTTAACATTTTTAATAATCTTAAAGTTTAGGACTTGGAAATTCTAAAAATGCGTTGAAAATGTGAAAAACATTTGAAAAATATCAAAAAACACAGGAAAATGCCAAATACGCCTATGCCTAAAAATTTGTAAAATTACGAAATTATGAATTTTTAGGATTTTTTTTGGAATTTTACAGTTTTAATTTTAAAACTTCAAACTTTAGGAAATTTTTTAAATCATTGTTAGAAATGCTGGTACTTTTTTGAGGTTCATATTTTCTTTTTTTTTCAAATTTTGAAACTTAAAATTTGTAAAATTACGAAATTATGAATTTTTAAGAATTTTTTTATATATTAGTTTTAATTTTAAACTTCAAGGACTTTAGGAAACCTTTAAAATCATTGTTAGAAATGTTGATACTTTTTTGAGATTTAACATTTATATTTTTTTTTTTCAAATTTTGAAACTCAACATTTTTAATAATGTTAAAGTTTAGGGCTTGGAAATTCTAAAAATGCGTTGAAAATATGAAAACATTTGAAAAATATCAAAAATCACAGGAAAATGCCAAATACGTTTGAATGTTTCAAAATTTCAAAATTTCTAAAAATTTGTAAAATTACGAAATTATGAATTTTTAAGAATTTTTTTGAAATATTACAGTTTTAATTTTAAACTTCAAGGACTTTAGGAAACCTTTAAAATCATTGTTAGAAATATTGATACTTTTTTGAGATTTAACATTTATATTTTTTTTTTTCAAATTTTGAAACTTAACATTTTTAATAATCTTAAAGTTTAGGACTTGGAAATTCTAAAATTAGGTTGAAAATGTGAAAACATTTGAAAAATATCAAAAACCACGAGAAAATGTCAAATACGTTTGAATGTTTCAAAATTTCAACATTTCTAAAAATTTGTAAAATTACGAAATTATGAATTTTTAGGATTTTTTTGAAATTTTACAGTTTTAATTTTAAACTTCAAGGACTTTAGGAAATTTTTAAAATCATTGTTAGAAATGTTGATACTTTTTTGAGGTTTATATTTTCTTTTTTTTTTTCAAATTTTTAAACTTAACATTTTTAATAATCTTAAAGTTTAGGACTTGGAAATTCTAAAAATGGGTTGAAAATGTGAAAAACATTTGAAAAATATCAAAAAACACAGGAAAATGCCAAATACGCCTATGCCTAAAAATTTGTAAAATTACGAAATTATGAATTTTTAGGATTTTTTTGGAATTTTACAGTTTTAATTTTAAACTTCAAGGACTTTAGGAAATTTTTAAAATCATTGTTAGAAATGCTGGTACTTTTTTGAGGTTTATATTTTCTTTTTTTTCAAATTTTTAAACTTAACATTTTTAATAATCTTAAAGTTTAGGACTTGAAAATTCTAAAAATGCGTTGAAAATATGAAAACATTTGAAAAATATAAAAAATCACAGGAAAATGCCAAATACGTTTGAATGTTTCAAAATTTCAACATTTCTAAAAATTTGTAAAATTAGGAAATTATGAATTTTTAGGATTTTTTTGAAATATTACAGTTTTAATTTTAAACTTCAAGGACTTTAGGAAATTTTTAAAATCATTGTTAGAAATGTTGATACTTTTTTGAGGTTTATATTTTCTTTTTTTTTCAAATTTTTAAACAACATTTTTAATAATCTTAAAGTTTAGGACTTGGAAATTCTAAAAATGGGTTGAAAATGTGAAAAACATTTGAAAAATATCAAAAAACACAGGAAAATGCCAAATACGCCTATGCCTAAAAATTTGTAAAATTACGAAATTATGAATTTTTAGGATTTTTTTGGAATTTTACAGTTTTAATTTTAAACTTCAAGGACTTTAGGAAATTTTTTAAATCATTGTTAGAAATGCTGGTACTTTTTTGAGGTTCATATTTTCTTTTTTTTTCAAATTTTAAAACTTAAAATTTGCAAAAATTACGAAATTATGAATTTTTAAGAATTTTTTTATATATTACAGTTTTAATTTTAAACTTCAAGGACTTTAAGAAACCTTTAAAATCATTGTTAGAAATATTGATACTTTTTTGAGATTTAACATTTATATTTTTTTTTTTTCAAAATTTGAAACTTAACATTTTTAATAATGTTAAAGTTTAGGGCTTGGAAATTCTAAAAATGCGTTGAAAATATGAAAACATTTGAAAAATATCAAAAATCACAGGAAAATGCCAAATACGTTTGAATGTTTCAAAATTTCAACATTTCTAAAAATTTGTAAAATTAGGAAATTATGAATTTTTAGGATTTTTTTGAAATATTACAGTTTTAATTTTAAACTTCAAGGACTTTAGGAAACCTTTAAAATCATTGTTAGAAATAGTGATACTTTTTTGAGATTTAACATTTATATTTTTTTTTTTCAAATTTTGAAACTTAACATTTTTAATAATGTTAAAGTTTAGGGCTTGGAAATTCTAAAAATGCGTTGAAAATATGAAAACATTTGAAAAATATAAAAAATCACAGGAAAATGCCAAATACGTTTGAATGTTTCAAAATTTCAACATTTCTAAAAATCTGTAAAATTAGGAAATTATGAATTTTTAGGATTTTTTTGAAATATTACAGTTTTAATTTTAAACTTCAAGGACTTTAGGAAATTTTTAAAATCATTGTTAGAAATGTTGATACTTTTTTGAGATTTAACATTTATATTTTTTTTTTTCAAATTTTGAAACTTAACATTTTTAATAATGTTAAAGTTTAGGGCTTGGAAATTCTAAAAATGCGTTGAAAATATGAAAACATTTGAAAAATATAAAAAATCACAGGAAAATGCCAAATACGTTTGAATGTTTCAAAATTTCAACATTTCTAAAAATTTGTAAAATTAGGAAATTATGAATTTTTAGGATTTTTTGGAAATATTACAGTTTTAATTTTAAACTTCAAGGACTTTAGGAAATATTTAAAATCATTGTTAGAAATGTTGATACTTTTTTGAAGTTTAACGTTTATATTTGCCTTTTTTCAAATTTTTAAACTTAACATTTTTAATAATCTTAAAGTTTAGGACTTGGAAATTCTAAAAATAGGTTGAAAATGTGAAAAACATTTGAAAAATATCAAAAAACACAGGAAAATGCCAAATACGCCGATGCCTAAAAATTTGTAAAATTACGAAATTATGAATTTTTAGGATTTTTTTGGAATTTTACAGTTTTAATTTTAAACTTCAATGACTTTAGGAAATTTTTTAAATCATTGTTAGAAATGCTGGTACTTTTTTGAGGTTCATATTTTCTTTTTTTTTCAAATTTTGAAACTTAAAATTTGTAAAATTACGAAATTATGAATTTTTAAGAATTTTTTTATATATTACAGTTTTAATTTTAAACTTCAAGGACTTTAGGAAATATTTAAAATCATTGTTAGAAATGTTGATACTTTTTTGAAGTTTAACGTTTATATTTGCCTTTTTTTCAAATTTTTAAACATAACATTTTTAATAATCTTAAAGTTTAGGACTTGGAAATTCTAAAAATGGGTTGAAAATGTGAAAAACATTTGAAAAATATCAAAAAACACAGGAAAATGCCAAATACGCCTATGCCTAAAAATTTGTAAAAAACGAAATTATGAATTTTTAGGATTTTTTTGAAATATTACAGTTTTAATTTTAAACTTCAAGGACTTTAGGAAACCTTTAAAATCATTGTTAGAAATATTGATACTTTTTTGAGATTTAACATTTATATTTTTTTTTTTTCAAATTTTGAAACTTAACATTTTTAATAATGTTAAAGTTTAGGGCTTGAAAATTCTAAAAATGCGTTGAAAATATGAAAACATTTGAAAAATATCAAAATTCACAGGAAAATGCCAAATACGTTAGAATGTTTCAAAATGTCAACATTTCTAAAAATTTGTAAAATTAGGAAATTATGAATTTTTAGGATTTTTTTGAAATATTAGTTTTAATTTTAAACTTCAAGGACTTTAGGAAATATATAAAATCATTGTTAGAAATGTTGATACTTTTTTGAAGTTTAACGTTTATATTTGCCTTTTTTTCAAATTTTTAAACTTAACATTTTTAATAATCTTAAAGTTTTGGACTTGGAAATTCTAAAAATGGGTTGAAAATGTGAAAAACATTTGAAAAATATCAAAAAACACAGGAAAATGCCAAATACGCCTATGCCTAAAAATTTGTAAAATTACGAAATTATGAATTTTTAGGATTTTTTTGAAATATTACAGTTTTAATTTTAAACTTCAAGGACTTTAGGAAATTTTTAAAATCATTGTTAGAAATGTTGATACTTTTTTGAGGTTTATATTTTCTTTTTTTTTTGAAATTTTGAAACTTAACATTTTTAATAAATTTAAAGTTTAGGACTGTGAGAACATTTCAAAAATATCAAAAATTTATTTTGGTTTTCAGAGATTTTCAAGTTAGGAAATTTTACATCTTTTGAAACTTTTATAATTGTATGCGTTTGTAGAAATCATATTTTTTAAATTAATTTTTCAAATTTTGATGCTTCACAATTTTAGTTAGAATAAAAAGCTCTGAAAACTTGCAATTTTAAAACTGGGAGATTATAAAAAATCCTGAAATTTGTCGAAATCGTGAATTCTAAAAAATATTTCGAGATTCCCACAAATTTTGAAATAAGCAATTGTTAAATTGAATTTGAATTTTATACATTTTTTGAAGTTGAAATAAAAATTACGAAATTTTGGAATTAAAAAAAATAACTTCAAAACGTCAAAAAATACTATAATAAATTTGTGAAATTAATTTGAAATTTCAGTTTATTTTTGTGAGCTTTTTATGTCATTTTTAAGATTCTTGGGAGTTGTTGGTATTGCTAAATTCAATTGTGTCCGAAACATTTAAAAATTTTAATTTTTTTTTTTTATATTTTCATTAGATTTTCAAATTTTTAGAAGTCTTATTATTTTTTAGACGTTTCTAAGCAGTAAATAACGCTCAAGTATATTTACTAACAGATTTTGAAATCTTCAAACAATTCTGGATGATTTTTATAATTTTTTTAAGAGCTGTTTATATTTTAAGAAATGTTGATATTTATCTTAAATTCTGCCTTTTCTATTAAAAGATCTTTTGAAATTATTCGAATCGATTTAACATCAATTAAAAAAACTGATGTTGATTGACTTTTTTTCTATCTAAACTAAAATTTTTTAAAATTTTAGGAAACCTTGTATAACAAATACCACCATTTAATGACTCGTGTTATTTTTGTAATTTCAATAATGATACCACATTGCACGAGCTAGAATTTACTTGTATATTAACGTTCTTACAGCTTAATTTATGATCGCTACAAGATGAAAGCTATTTCACGTAAATTATAAACACGATTAAGCTAAATATTTACACTAATAGACGCATAATGTAGCCAATTTAGTCAAACACCACTTTAATATAACGATAATAATTTGAATGATTACGAAATAATGATTCTTTTTTTTTTAGTAGTATGTGTGTAGTAGTACAAATTAATATACGAGGCATGTTTAAAAAGTTTATTGTAATTTACTACTCGTAAATTAACCATATCTATCTTCTACTCCAAATAACATCCCTGCTAATTTCACCCTCCAAAACTTAGCTGTAACTCTTCACCCTTGCCTTTAACTTTTCACATCATCGTTTGCTGTAGTAGTATTGATTATAGGAAAGCTTTTTCCTCTGCAGTAATATAAATTATATATATTTATTATTTTAATTTGTTATTCTGGTTGATTCAAAATAGTCTCCTTCTGAGTCGATACAGTGCAGGAAACGTTCAACAAATTTAGTTTTTCGTATTTCAATTGTTTCAAAAAGACACTGATTTCTAGAACACTCTGTATAACGTATTTAAGTCTACATCTGTTTATTGTCATCATAGGAGATGCTTCTAACGTTATGTTAAGTTTCATAATGTTACATTTTTTTTCCGTTACCGAAATAATGGCATTTTTCTGAAGAGAGCAAAATGTCAAAATTTTCAAACAAATGTCAAAATCTTGTAAACTAATGAGAATAATTGAATATGATCCTGTATAAAGTTGCCTTAAAATTACCCAGGCAATTCAAAAATGGGATCATATATAGGGTGTTCCATTAAAAAATGTAAAGATATTGATAGTTACGAGCAAAATAAACACCCTGTATATCGTAGAATAATTTTACATTATAAATTTTGTAAAACTAGACAACTTTTGTATTTAAATATTTGTTGTATTTTGCATTAAAATGGAGATATGCAAGAATATCGCACTATTGTTACACCCTGTATATATTTAAAAAGGGATGTAATATAATGATTTTCCTAACCCTGTATTATGAGAAAACTAATACAGAACTATCCGAGTATACTTGTGAGGATGTAGGGGTGGACCACCCCTTATATTTCGGGAATTATTTAGAGGATTACAAAAGGGGGTTTGGACCATCATCATCGTCTTCTGCTTTCCCTACAAACCCCCTACAGACCAAAAGTTCTGCCAAACACGTGTCCATTAATTCTGTTCTAGTATGTGGAGCTGTAGTTTTACCCTCAAACAGCTTTAATTCTATCTTTGGCGTATGTTTTCTAATATTTGTGTATTCTCCGTTTCCGGATACAAGGTTTCTTATGAGAAACCAGCTCGAAGAAATAATGCGAGAGCGAATCATTTCGTTATCATCATTTATAATGCATGAATTTATGTCTTCTTAACTAATAAACAACAACAAATGAAATGCACAGACTACTATTATAGGTGATGGTAATACACTCTTGAAACAGAAGAGGTTCACACAATTAGTCTCTCTATCGTGTACGTAATTTAATAAGACAGGAAATAGTCGTTTAGTTTCATTGATATATGCCATAACATATTATGATATATATAGGTACATAATATAATACGAAAAAAAAGACACAGGAGCTACAACTGCATAAGTATTGTGGACTGTGTGTATTGTTCCTAATAGAACAGCACAAGCACACTTAACACCTGGTCGCTTCTGAGTCGCATGGCAGGCACTCACTACAAAATAAACCGTTAGTAGACCTGAACTAAAACACTAGTAGGGCACGAGTGGTGTAATATCTCTACATTATAAAATGGATATGGGGGTGGTTCAATGGTTGTTTGTTAAGGTTGCGTTTACATTTACCTGATCTCTTTTTTTTTGTTTAATGGAATTTTTACGTTTTTTTTTTTAATATTATTAGAGATTAGACAATGACATATTGGTGTTTGTTTGAGTTTAACACGAAAGCTGTATTTTTTGTGGCGTCTGGCGAAATAAACTTGTACAAATAAGCTAACCGCATATCCCCCTATTTAAATGTAAATATTTGCTTTAGGTTTTTTTCTGTGTAGGGGGTGAAATACAAGAAAAAAGACAAATATGTGTTGTTACGGAGATAACTATTAATATTTGTTTTAAAATTATTTAAATTATCTAAGTCCAAGTCTAGACAATTGTAATTGCTCATGTTTATTATGAAAACATCCTTAAAATCTTTGAAATTAATTTTAAAATATTTAGAATCGGAGTAGTTTTCAAAATTTTAAGCTCTCAAACTTTCCGTCAAAATTTTTGAATTTCTCAAAGAAATTTTGACAAACAAAGATTTGACGACCCAGTTCTGAAACTTAAAAAAAAATCAACATTTGTAGAAAATATTTAAAAAATAAAAAAAGGAATCAATTTCAAGCTAACAATTTCAAGAATTTAATTGAAAAGCGAAGTTTGAAAAAATTCAAAATTGCAACAAATCTCAGTTTTAAAAATTTCAAGGTCTCACAAAGATTTAAAAAATTTCAAAATATCAGGATTTCAAAACATTTAGTTTTCAAAATTTCAAAAAATATTTTAAAACTTTCTTGAAGATTTCAACAAATTCCAAAATCTTAAGAATTGAAAACTGTATAATTCAAGAAAAATCAGACTTTCTAAAAATGTAAAAATTAGTTTTAAAAATTTCAAAATTTAACAAATACCACATTTAAAAATTGTTTGAAATTTTGAAGAAATTCATCAAACATATTTGCTGAAAATCATAAATTTCAAATAAAAAATTTAAATAATTCAAGAGTATTTTAAAGCCAAACTTAAAAGAATTAAATACAGGTTGACCAGAATGCCGTGGCAGTTGCGCTTAAGTCAGGGAGGTCGGGTAAGAGAGGGATCTAATGGCTTATTAGGTAAAATTTTCAAAAATTTTTTTTCAGTTTTCCAGTTTGTAATAGAAAATGCAGAATTTGAAAACGTCAAAATTTAAAAAAAAATTGAAATTTTGACATTTTATAAAGACGACGTATCAACAGCTCTTCAGCTTTCTAAAAGTTTCAAAATTGTTTGAACCCTCGAAAATTTTCAGAAAAAAATCATAAATTTTAAACTAATTATTAAACTTTCTTGAAAGCTGACAATCGAATATTAAAATTTTTTTTTAATTGTTGAAACCATAAATTTCAAACTAAAAATTTCAACAATGCACAAGTAGGGCTCAAAAAAAAAATTAAACTTAATAGAATTGTTGAAATTTATAATTTTTTAAAAATCGTTGTCGTTTCTTGTTGGGAAGCCACAATTTTAACAGGTTTTAGTTTACAAAATTTCGAGCTTTTAAACTTCAAAAGTTATTAAAAAAATATTAACATTTCAATTATATAAATATTTTAAAATTGTCGACATTTTTAAAGATTCCAAAAATTTGTAAAAATTGAAAAATTAAACATTTCGACGAAACATTAATCTCGCTTGGTTTTATTTAATTACAAATTTCGATAGTGTTAAAGATTAAAAAATAATGTTAAAATCTCGAGTTCACAGTCGAAACTGTAGAATACAAAAAAAATTCAAAGTTTTAAAAATTCCCCAAAATATTTAAAGATTCAAGTTTAAGAAATTTGAACTTGACAATTTTAAACTTTGATATCAACTATACAAATTTCGAAAATTATACAATAATAAAAATTTAAAATATTTCAAACAAGTAATTTTAATAATTCAAAAAAATTTTTAATTTTTCAAAAATCTGTCGTTTCTTGTTGGGAATCCACAATTTTGACAGGTCTTAGTTTTCAAAATTTCGAACTTTCAAACGTTTCAATACTTTTTGAAATTTATTAAAAAATATTAACATTTCTAAAATATATAAATCTTTTAAAATTGTCGACATTTTTAGACTCCAAAAATTTAAAAAAATTGAAAAATTAAACATTTCGACGAAACATTAAGCTCGCTTGGTTTTATTTAATTACAAATTTCGATATTGCTAAAGATTAAAAAATAATGTTAAAATCTTGAAAGTTCACAATCGAAACTGTAGAATACAAAAAAAAATTCAAAGTTTTAAAAATTCCCCAAAATATTTAAAGATTCAAGTTTAAGAAATTTGAACTTGACAATTTTAAACTTTGATATCACCTATACAAATTTCGAAAATTATATAATAATAAAAATTCAAAATATTTCAAACAAGTAATTTTAATAATTCAAAAAAATTTTTAATTTTTCGAAAATCTTTGTCGTTTCTTGTTGGGAATCCACAATTATGACAGGTCTTAGTTTTCAAAATTTCGAACTTTCAAACGTTTCAATACTTTTCGAAATTTATTAAAAAATATTAACATTTCTAAAATATATAAATCTTTTAAAATTGTCGACATTTTTAAAGATTCCAAAAATTTTTAAAAATTGAAAAATTAAACATTTCGACGAAACATTAAGCTCGCTTGGTTTTATTTAATTACAAATTTCGATATTGCTAAAGATTAAAAAATAATGTTAAAATCTTGAAAGTTCACAATCGAAACTGTAGAATACAAAAAAATTCAAAGTTTTAAAAATTCCCCAAAATATTTAAAGATTCAAGTTTAAGAAATTTGAACTTGACAATTTTAAACTTTGATATCAACTATACAAATTTCGAAAATTATACAATAATAAAAATTTAAAATATTTCAAACAAGTAATTTTAATAATTCAAAAAAATTTTTAATTTTTCGAAAATCTTTGTCGTTTCTTGTTGGGAATCCACAATTTTGACAGATCTTAGTTTTCAAAATTTCGAACTTTCAAACGTTTCAATACTTTTTGAAATTTATTAAAAAATATTAACATTTCTAAAATATATAAATCTTTTAAAATTGTCGACATTTTTAGACTCCAAAAATTTTAAAAATTGAAAAATTAAACATTTCGACGAAACATTAAGCTCGCTTGGTTTTATTTAATTACAAATTTCGATATTGCTAAAGATTAAAAAATAATGTTAAAATCTTGAAAGTTCACAATCGAAACTGTAGAATACAAAAAAAATTCAAAGTTTTAAAAATTCCCCAAAATATTTAAAGATTCAAGTTTAAGAAATTTGAACTTGACAATTTTAAACTTTGATATCACCTATACAAATTTCGAAAATTATATAATAATAAAAATTCAAAATATTTCAAACAAGTAATTTTAATAATTCAAAAAAATTTTTAATTTTTCGAAAATCTTTGTCGTTTCTTGTTGGGAATCCACAATTATGACAGGTCTTAGTTTTCAAAATTTCGAACTTTCAAACGTTTCAATACTTTTCGAAATTTATTAAAAAATATTAACATTTCTAAAATATATAAATCTTTTAAAATTGTCGACATTTTTAAAGATTCCAAAAATTTTTAAAAATTGAAAAATTAAACATTTCGACGAAACATTAAGCTCGCTTGGTTTTATTTAATTACAAATTTCGATATTGCTAAAGATTAAAAAATAATGTTAAAATCTTGAAAGTTCACAATCGAAACTGTAGAATACAAAAAAATTCAAAGTTTTAAAAATTCCCCAAAATATTTAAAGATTCAAGTTTAAGAAATTTGAACTTGACAATTTTAAACTTTGATATCAACTATACAAATTTCGAAAATTATACAATAATAAAAATTTAAAATATTTCAAACAAGTAATTTTAATAATTCAAAAAAATTTTTAATTTTTCGAAAATCTTTGTCGTTTCTTGTTGGGAATCCACAATTTTGACAGATCTTAGTTTTCAAAATTTCGAACTTTCAAACGTTTCAATACTTTTTGAAATTTATTAAAAAATATTAACATTTCTAAAATATATAAATCTTTTAAAATTGTCGACATTTTTAGACTCCAAAAGTTTTTAAAAATTGAAAAATTAAACATTTCGACGAAACATTAAGCTCGCTTGGTTTTATTTAATTACAAATTTCGATATTGTTAAAGATTAAAAAATAATGTAAAAATCTTGAAAGTTCACAATCGAAACTGTAGAATACAAAAAAATTTCAAGGTTTTAAAAATTTCGCAAAATATTCAAAAATTCAAGTTTAGAAATTTGAACTTGAGTTTTTAAACTTTGATAAGAACTATACAAATTTCGAAAATTATACAATAATAAAAATTTAAAATATTTCAAACAAGTAATTTTAATAATTCAAAAAAATTTTTAATTTTTCAAAAATCTTTGTCGTTTCTTGTTGGGAATCCACAATTTTGACAGGTCTTAGTTTTCAAAATTTCGAACTTTCAAACGTTTCAATACTTTTTGAAATTTATTAAAAAATATTAACATTTCTAAAATATATAAATCTTTTAAAATTGTCGACATTTTTAGACTCCAAAAATTTTTAAAAATTGAAAAATTAAACATTTCGACGAAACATTAAGCTCGCTTGGTTTTATTTAATTACAAATTTCGATATTGTTAAAGATTAAAAAATAATGTTAAAATCTTCAAAGTTCACAATCGAAACTGTAGAATACAAAAAAAATTCAAAGTTTTAAAAATTTCGCAAAATATTTAAAAATTCAAGTTTAGAAATTTGAACTTGAGTTTTTTAAACTTTGATAACAACTATACAAATTTCGAAAATTATACAATAATAAAAATTTAAAATATTTCAAACAAGTAATTTTAATAATTCAAAAAAATTTTTAATTTTTCAAAAATCTTTGTCGTTTCTTGTTGGGAATCCACAATTTTGACAGGTCTTAGTTTTCAAAATTTCGAACTTTCAAACGTTTCAATACTTTTTGAAATTTATTAAAAAATATTAACATTTCTAAATTATATAAATCTTTTAAAATTGTCGACATTTTTAGACTCCAAAAATTTTTCAAAATTGAAAAATTAAACATTTCGACGAAACATTAAGCTCGCTTGGTTTTATTTAATTACAAATTTCGATATTGTTAAAGATTAAAAAATAATGTTAAAATCTTCAAAGTTCACAGTCGAAACTGTAGAATACAAAAAAATTCAAAGTTTTAAAAATTCCACAAAATATTTAAAGGTTCAAGTTCAAGAAATTTGAACTTGACAATTTTAAACTTTGATATCAATTATACAAATTTCGAAATTGTTACAATCATAAAAATTTAAAATATTTCAAACAAGTGCTGTTTTAAAACTAATTTAAATTTACCACATTTTCTGCTTAATTATTATGACACTTAATTCCTCATTCCCATCCTCTTAATCAAGATATGCTTGACTGAAACAATAGCCACAACAACGTAGTTTTCAACATTATCGGCAGATCTGCATATTAAAACGTTAAAAAAATCAAAGGCGTAGTATTCTCAATGTCATTATAAATTCTATCGAAGATATTGCACCACTACAGAAAAAAACTCTTGTTAGATTGTCATAATGTAGGCGACACGATCAAATTTATTATTTAAAAATACGATACTTTAAACAAAAACAATACTTGTGGGTATACTTATTTTTATTTCTTCTCTTTTTCCATGACGAAACGCATTTTAATTGCAATTCTTCCACGCTAATTAAAAAATAAAAAATTGCGCAAGAAATTCTTTTGAGTACTTCTAGAAAAGAAAAAAAAGAAACCTGTCTCGTATCTGTCTTACATCAATTATAACCATTACGCGTTTAGAAGAAAAAGATTTATAGTGCATCTTGACCACACTCCAAGCTTGGGAAACATCGTACGCTAATAATATACTATCAAATTCTCTCGTAGAAGTTGTAAGATGTTAGTAAAGTCATTTGAGTCGCCTCTCTCACGTTCACTTTCGTTATTATAAATTCGGTTTTAATATATACCGATGATCAGGTGCATCTACCGCTTCTTTTTTTAAATATCTAATCAAACATATTAGGACATTCTTCACGTTCTTTAATTTTAAAGTTCATTAACCGGTCATGTTTTTAAGCGAGACGACCTTCAAGGAAGTATTTTAAGGGAAAATTATCGAAGCGTTTTAAAAGATGGACATTTAAAGTATCTTTTTTTTTCTCTTACTTTCTTCACGCAATGTTTAGAATACATATATTATAGATGTAGTTTGTTTAAATCTAAATTTAGATCTGATATATTCGTTTAAGATGCTGTTATGGCTTAAATATGGACTCACTTTTTGTGTTGTTAATTAAAAAAAATTGGCAAATTAAATATTTCTGACAGCTGTCATAATTTTAAAACAATGGTTGTCAAAACTGTCAAAGCAGTTGTCACTTCTTAGGATTTTAACAAGTGTTACTGTTCAAATTTTCTACAAGTTGTAAAAACAGTATTTTTCTCCACATTTGACCATTCCAGCTGTCAAAATACGTCTGACATCAGTCAAATTATAAAATCAGTTATTTCTTACAGTGTTACACGAAAAATTGTGATTTTTTAAATTATTTTCTAGCGTCATAACTATCAAAAAAAATTTGACAGCTGTCAAATTTTAATTTTTAAACATATATTGTATACAGATCTGAGTGCCGTAACAAGCAAAAAATTCAACTGTTAAATTATATGTAGTAGCGGTTATTTTTTTTTTCACATTTTGACACTTGTATCTATAAAAATATTTTTGACAGTTGCTAAAAATAGCAATTCGTACATTATTATTAAGAATGAGTTTTCGAAATTTCAACGCTTGAAGGAGTTGTGCTCTCCTTTAGTGTCATAATTATCACAAAATTTTTGACAGCTGTCAAATTTTAATTTTTTAACATATATTGTATGTTAAACCAGCAAAAAATTCAACTGTTAAATTATAGAAGCGGTTATTTTTTTCATATTTTGATACTTGTATCTATCAAAATAGTTTTGACAGCTGCCAAAAATAGCAACTTAACATTATTATTAAGAAGTGAGTTTTCAAAATTTCAACGCTTGAAAGAGTTGTGTTCTCCGTTTGAGGAATGTGAAATTATAAAAGCAATACATTACACATACACACACGATTTTGACAAATGTAGTTGTCAAAATAATTCCGGCTGCCAAATTGTAAAAACTGTTGTTTTTCAGATTTAACAAGCGTAGCTGTCAAAATACATTTTGATAATTATAAAAACAATTTTTTATCATTTTAAAGGTCGAAATCATCTGACAGCTGTCAAATTGTATAAAAAATAATTATTTCCCACAAATTTTCCCCATAACTTTTTGAAAGTTTTAAAACGCGAACGCAATATTTTTTACATATTTGACAATTGTAGCTGTCAAAATACGTTTGACAGCGGCAAAATTGTAAAATCAGATTTTTCATTTACAACCGTGAGTGTCACAACCGGCAGAACATTTCTATGATCTATCGATTTGGAAAAGTAGTTGTTTTTCGATATTTTAACATCATTTGTTCTGGTTTTGACAGGTGTAACTGTCAAAATAGTTCTGCTGGCTGCCCAATTGTAAAAATACTGTTTTTCACATTTAACAAGTCTAGCTGTCAAAATATGATACATCTTTCGTAAAATTATAGTATCAATTGCTTTTTTTTCATAATTTTGATGTAACGATCAAAAGATGCTTGACAGCTGTCGAATTATAAAGGAAAGTTATTTATTTTATAATTTCAACACTTGCAGGTGTTAAGCATTATCTTTCTAAAAGCTGTGATATTATAAAAGCAGTTATTTCACTCTTGTATTTGATGATTTGAACAGTTAAAACGGATTTAATTTTTGATAAACTACAAAAACGTTTTTCTTTTAAATGGCATTAACCGATGTAACTGTCAAAATAGATAATTGTCGAAATTTGAAATAGATCTTGTAACTATACAATCAGCTTTTATAATTTTGAGTGTTCTAACAGTTCTGTCAAATAATAAAACTGCATTGCTAAAATAATATTGGCAGCTGTCCAATTATGAAAAAGCATTTTCTTCATATTTTGACACTTATAACTATTGCTAAAATATTTTTGACAGCTGTCAAATTATAAGCATTTTTTAAAAGGTTTCAAACTATAAAAATTATAAAAATGTTTTATATTGGACACATTAAGCTGTTAAATGTCAAATTTTGACAGCTGTCAAATTATAAAAGCACATTGTAAAAACTGTTGCTTTTCGGTTTTAACAAGTGGGACTGTCAAAATACAATTGGTAACTATAAAAACATTTTTTTTTGATTTTTTAAATGTTATAATCATCTGTCAGCTGTCAAATTGTAAAAAATAGTTATATTTCCCATAACTTTTTGAAAGTTTTAAAACGCGAATGCAATATTTTTACATATTTGACAATTGTAGTTGTCAAAATGCATTTTACGTCTGCAAAGTTATAAAATCAGATTTTTGTTTTACAACCGTGAGTGTCGCATCAATATCAATTTATTAACTCAACGTTTTAACGATTTTTTGTACCACCTTTGACAGGCGTAACTATCGAAATAGTTCTGCTGGATGCCGAATGGTAACAATAGTCCATTTTTGACATTTAACAAGTGTAGCTTTTAAATTACATTTGGGATATCAGATTTACCAATCGTAGCTGTCAAAAAAGTAGTTTTTTTATCAAAATAACTCTGACAGCTGTCTAATTCACTCTTGTATTTGATGATTTTAACAGTGAAAATGGATTTAATAGGTGTTTAACTGTCAAAATAGATAATTGTCAAATTGTTAAATAGATCTTGTAACTACAAAATCAGCTTCTATAATTTCGAAAGTTAAAATATTTCATAACAGCTGTCAAATTATAAGCATTTTTTGGTTCAGGCTTTAGGTATATAAAAATTAACCGTAACAAATCAATTAATCAAATTGTAAATTAGTATCTTTTATATTTGATACTTTAAACTGTCAAATGTCATATTTTGACAGCTGTCAAATTATAATAAGTTATTTTTTGTCGAAAGTTGTATAGATAACTTCACATTTTACAACTATTCGCACTCTTTACAACACAGTGAAGTCAACTGTCAAATTTAATTTATACTCAAACATAAAATATGCTACAAAGATCAATTCATAATCGTTCGCTACTCTAAAATATGTTAAGAGATATGAAAGTAATAGCAATCCTTACTATAGCCGAGCAAGCTTGTAGTACTGCATTTAACTTGAGTGACCGACTAACCCAACTGGAATATATTTATACGTACAATTCTTAAATTATAAAACAGTGGGATGCCAAAACGTAATTTTTTCCAGACATGTGTCTTTTCTTGACTCCATCACTCCCTAATTACAGTTTCTATAATTAAACCCGGCTTGAGCTCTGCAACGTGTTACATGAACGATATTATTCTACTTCATCGACAACACTAAACAAGCTAAGCCCGTACGATTCTTCCAGTAATAAATATGTAAATGTACACCGAATTGAAGAAATTGTGTCGAAGAAATATTATTTTGATATCTGATATGTTTCACGTGACGATCCGCTCGTTTTAACGAAACAATATTATGAAGGGAATTATTTATATTTATAAATAGAACCAGGAAGATGTGTTGGAATATTTTGGGAAAAAACTGATCGTTATTATATGTATGGTAATGCGATAGAAAGAGATAAAACTTTCGGCAAATGATCCGTGACACCCTAGAAAAACATCTGCATGTACTATTCGATGAGGGCGTTTTTTTGTTTTGTAAAAGAACTATTTGTGCGTTGTACATATGATCGATTTAGGATGTGATGAAGTACGAGTAAAATACCGATGTGCAAATCACACTAATGCATTAAACTTAATTGTCTTTCTAAAAATAAACTCAATAGGATCGTTCATCTGGTCTTGTGGCCTCAACATAAACTTCTACCAGAAGACTAATTCGCTAATTGAATCCAAATATACATACCTACACGTTACGAAAACCCATCAATCCGTTTTAAAACTGGAAGCGAATACAAAACTCTAATTTAGTTCGCTGATATCGATCCGAGCTTTAAGTAAACTTACAAAGAGCACATTTACCCTTTGCAATTGAGTTTATATTGGCGCTATAAACGCAATTGTATGTATCTACATATTGATTTAACATCTGCCATGATAATTTTCTAAAATAATAATATGTTTTGTTTTGTTCACTTTTAAGTCTGTGTTTTATGAAGCAATTTCCAGGAGATGCTAATGGAGTTCACATCTGATACTACGTCAAGTTAATTAGACGCATATCACGAGACGAGAAGCATATTGGTCTTCCGAAAAAGATTAAGAAATTTGATGGCGTATAATTGTCAATTATTTTACTATTATTCAGATATGTAAAAAGCTCTTATTTAAGACATGCCAAGGTTATATCTTACGCTATTATATGCATACACATATACACAATAACATAAATAATTAATCTTTGTGAATACATCTCTAAATTATCTGACATTTCAGTGATTATTGATCATCTATGTTATAGCAATTAATTTGTTCTATTCATATTACTTTTTATAGCATACCTATATTCAATAATTATGTCTACTCACCTAGCAACATAATAGAACAAAAAAAATGTTCTAGAAACGTGTATAGAAAATTATTCTACAGTATTTACCCAAAGAACAGGCTTTAATTTCTTTGTAAAACATGTTTAGTTATACTGGATTGAATATGGTGTTAATTTTACACATATAAAAGTATAAATATAAGTTTTTATATTATTTGAAAATCTGATGAAAAAATACAAAATTTTTTTTATATTTTGGACACAATTGAATGTAGCAATCTAATCAACAATTCCCAAAAATATAAAAAAACCAAATGAAAAAACAAAAAAAATTAAATTTCAGGAATTTTTAAAATTTATAAAACTTTCAAAATTTAGAACTGTTTAACTTTAAATAGTTACAAAAACGACATGAAAAAACTGAAAAAAAATTAAATTTCAGAAATTTTTAAAATTTATAAAACTTTCAAAATTTAGAAATGTTTAAATTTAAATAGTTTCAAAAACGTTCAAAATCTTTAAATCTAAAATCTAAATTTAAAATTTTTTTTAAATTATTGAATTGAAGAATTTGAAAATTTGATGACAAAAATCGAAATTTTTTAATATTTTGGACACAATTGAATGTAGCAATCTAATCAACAATTCCCAAAAATATAAAAAACCAAATGAAAAAACAAAAAAAAAATGAAATTTCAGGAATTTTTAAAATTTATAAAACTTTCAAAATTTAGAAATGTTTAAATTTAAATAGTTTCAAAAACGTTCAAAATCTTTAAATCTAAAATCTAAATTTAATTTTTTTTTAATTATTGAATTGAAGAATTTGAAAATCTGATGAAAAAAAATCGATATTTTTTTATATTTTGGACACAATTGAATGTAGCAATCTAATCAACAATTCCCAAAAATATGTGATGACAAAAATTGAAATTTTTTTTCATAAAATAAATTTCAATTTAAAATCTAATCAACAATTCCCAAAAATATAATAAAATCAAATAGTTTCAAAACGTTCAAAAAATTAAATTTCAAATCTAAATTTAAAAATTTTTTTAAAATTAATTAATGTTTCAAAATCTTGACAAAAATCGTATTTTTTGACGTTTTCAAATGTTATCTTAAATAAATTTCATAAACACTTTTAAAATTTCAAAATTTTGGAATTTCGAGATTCAAATAAATTTTTGACATTAAAATTTTGGCTTTCAAAAGTTTTTCTAAAATTTTTTTTGTAGACTTTAACATTTTAAAAATGTTTTTCATTTGAACATTTTAGAAAATTTCAAAACTCCAAAAAAAAATTATAAGAATATAAAATTATTCTTTTAAAATGGAATTTGTTATCCAACAATGATATGTGATTATAAATAATTTAGAGAATATAAAAATAGATTAAAAGCAGTTGGTAGAAATACTGAAGATGAATATAAAAATAATATTAGAAATACAGATATTATTTATAAAGCTTATAAAAATGCAGGAGCAGATGATGCTAAAAAAAACATGTTATAATTGATAATCAAAGCTTCGCTTCTCAGTCACATTTGCTAATACTGGTCCACCTGCAGCGGCTAATATAGGGATTAATAAATTTATAAAACCACCATGTATTTCACCACCATCAACCATTTTAGATTTGTCTGTTAAAAGTATTGATGAGCCTTTCTTAATTGTAATACTCATTTATATAAATAAAATTAATATGCATATATCTTTAAATATTGTACTTGTTTCTGCTTTTTGGTTAAAATAAAACACAATAAAAACTTTAAGAATTATTTCTGGAGGATTTACCAAGTATACTTTTGAAAAAAGTCTTCAGTAGAAATAAAATCTATAAATATCACGTAATTAACAAACAATATTGTAAATACTTGTAGGTCTAACAACAAAAAACGATATAATTAGAATTATATGAAAATTTGTCAACATAATTCTTTTTTAATACAAAAGAAGATAATGGAGCAAAACAAATAAAAGTGTTAATAAACTTAATAAATTCTCCTGACAAAAATTCATATGAACCTTAAATATTTGTTGCAAGGATTAGAAACCTGCAAAGCAAAAACCTAACCAATGCAATTTCCAGAGCATTATTTTTTTGGCAAAAATCCAAAATAAAAAAAAAGCTTTAGAGTGATTGTTATACGACTTTTAGCTAACTAAGATCCTATAGCAACAATTTACAGTATTATTAACATAGGCGACTGCGGAATAATTAAGTGATGACTTATCAAACATTCGGCTTTCATCAGAGTGCAATTACTTGAAAGCGTAGAGGTTTTTGTATCAAAAATCAAAAGCTTATAATCGTGTTCGACAAGTGTATTAGTGCTTTACAAGATATGGAAAATAAACCGGCAAGTATGTGCTTTAAATTTATATATTGAGTAGTTACATTTTCTTATTGTTACACAAATTCACGGCTATTACTTTTCGTATTTCTATTTTTCAGTACAGATTTAAACAAAAAGGTCTAAATCGGTACCTTTGAATTTATTATTAAATTTTAGCAAATTGTATTACAAATGATCCTAGACATAATTTATTTTGCGTTTTTTTGCGCTTTCTGAGATTTTGATTTTTTTCTCTCTCTCTTCTCTTGGTTTCTACCGCTTCAAACGTATTGATCTCTTTAATGTAAACATGCCGAAAAAAATAAACACAAAAAAAGTGGATGCAGTATACAATTTCGTTTCGACAAAATGGGAACAAAAAGGCCTTTCGCCAGTCTCCATAGATATTTTGAAAGAAAATTGTCGTTTTTTTTTTTGTTTAAATTTATCTAAAAAGTGGGAAATTTGTCATCGAAAACTTGAAAAGTTAAAAGAAGTAACAGTCACAGACAAAATGGCAAAAGTCCCGCTAGCAAAGCTGTTAGAAAACACAACTGCAAGGGTTGTTGAAATGCAAAAAGAAGTTGTCGCCAGAAATTTTGAGTCGCATGATCGTGAGGTTTTAGAGGCATATTTCTTCTTCAGCTGTGGATTTGATGGTAGTAGCGGACAATCAAATTACAAACAAGGCTTTTGCCATGCAGAATTCGATTCAGATTCTTCATTGTTTGCCACAACAATTATTCCTCTACGACTTGTAGCTTCTAATGGCACCATTTTATGGAACAATTCAACCCCCTCATTCAATACGTTTTTGCAGGCCCCTAAAACTTGAATACGCAAAGGAAACTAAGGAATTAATATTAGAAGAAAAAAATAGATTAGAAGAAATAAAAAACTTAAAATGTTTCCAAAAAGAAATTAACTTAGGAAAAAGTATAAATTGTTTATTACGCTAATAAATGGTAAAGTATTGAATACAATAACTGGTACTAAATCGTTTCAAGCTTGTCCCATTTGCAATGCAACCCCTACAGATTTCGCAAACATCACTAATTTTAATTCCGATAAATTTAAACCTAATCCAGCAAACTTTCAGTATGGACTAAGTCCTCTGCATTGCTGGATAAGGTTTTCCGAATTTATTGTGCATTTGTCGTATCGACTAACAATTCGAAAATGGCAAATGAGACAAGAAGATAAGGCTGTATTTATTGAAAGAAAACAGTTGATCCAAAAATTATTTTGGTCACGATTAAGTTTACGTGTCGACAAACCTAAAACTGGTGGAAATGGTAGTTCGAATAATGGGAATACCGCACGACGTGCTTTCAGCAACTTCACCGTATTTTCACGAATTACTGGAGTTCATATAGACATAATAACAACAAAACTGCCACTTTAATAATTGAAACGTATTAACGTGTTAGTTCATTCTAAAGACATTATTAAAAACTTGGCTCTACCTATTGGATATTTTGCTGAAGAAGCATCCGAGTCCCGCAATAAATTATATAAACATGACAGATTGTATCATGCCCGCAAAACCAGTCGTGCCAGCAATTTGTTGGATGTATTCAACAGAAACAAAAAATCATTTAATTTTCATCATAAATTTGTCGACTATTGGTTCAGTTTATGAAATGGATAATGGATGGATTTCTGGCATATTATGTTCTTCATAAAGGACTCGCCGCTTGTAATTTGAAAAAAATAACATCAGCTTTAAAATCAGCACATCTGATAACCTTCGGGCAGTTATTTTAGTGCAGTAGGTTCAATTTTTGAAACTATGTACGCCGTATTGGTTCCGCCATGTTGAATTTTAGAAAACCAATATCAAATCCGAAATCAGCGGCTTCTACGGCCTCCATCCTCAAATTTTCATGTTGTTACAATTTAATTTGAATTTTTGCCATTTAAAATCGGGTTTTGCCCCACTGTGCAATGGTTTAAAAATAAAATGTAGATATGAGAAACTAAGACTTGAATAAAATTATAAGATTTTTTTTAAATAAACATTTATTAAACAATAATTTTAATTAATTTATAATTTAATTAATGTGACAAATTTCCCGAATCTGTAGATTGGTCAGTTCCACTAGATCTGGAATCGGAGCTGTAACAAGTTATGTTATGTATACTAAGCACTAATGTAATAATTATTAATACATGCCTTTCAATTTCATTTAGGAAGAGCAAACGTTCGTTTGGGCCAGAGAAAATAATTCTCACACTCACCCCTCAAGTGTTATTGTAAGTTCGTTATGTGTATCGGTATCAATATTGGCTAGATTCGCACTTATTGTAACTCCAAGTGGTGTATTGTAATTATAAATACATATATTTCGATCTTCTCTATAAATCACTATAAACACACTTTCAATTGGCCCATTATTGACGCTTGCATGCAAGTTTTCAAACCTGATCGAAGTCATACTTGCGTTTAAACACTTACGGAGTTTATATTTCCTGTATCTCTCGTATCTTTCCATTATTTTTGTGTGTGCACAAAAAGATACAAAAATTCGTAGTTGTTTTTAAGTAGCGATAAGTAAGCGACAAAAACTAATAACAGCAACGTTTCTTGTCTAAACTCAAAACTAATAATAACTGTATATATGAATTCTGACAATATTTATACATTCCTAAATATACAAATATCACTAAAGAGGTATAAATTAACTAGTTTGCTACTGACAATAGTTGGGATTTCCAAAAGTAACAATAGAGTAATATCCTTCTCGCTTAACAACATAAGAAGATTATGGAGGTAGATATAACATAGATATATTGAGTTGCTTTCTGATGTCTAGGATTCTCAAAATGTACAAAACAATAAAGAGGGTGTTGCAGGTAGACATTACAATACCTTTTATGTATGCACATTTGGGTAAATTTTATGTTCTGGTAATAATTTTTAGATGTGCACGATGAGATATAGTAATAACTTTTTAGAAAATAATTGTGCTAAATTAACAAAAGAATATGACTGTTGTTAACATTCGTTCACAATTTGGTGGCCATTAAATAAATTCAGTTTTTTTATGCAATGTTAGCTTGTGAACGAGCAAAATTGTGACTGTAAATTTATGAATAAAGTTTCGAATAAATGTTTTAAAATATAGCTATTTTTATGCATTCTCAAGGAATTACTGAGGTTTTAATGCAAATTTTGGTATCGTTTATAAACAGTTAAATTGTTAAGCTCTAGAAGTAGTTTTGACCTCAAAAAGAAGAGAATAAAGCTAAATATGGTGGTTCACAAATTGGCAGTCCCACTCCCAAATCACTAGCTCAATTAGGAGAAAAGCTATTACAATTTTAGAAAAATTCCCGCTTAGCAATTTTGGGCGATTTTTGTAAACTTTAAATGGCCATAATTCAAAATCGGGTTGACATAAGAAATTAAAACTTGACATTTTTCTTGGTCTACATGAACTTTACCTCTGAGCAAAATTTCATCAAAATCTCAGATGGTCAAGTAATTTTTTTTATTTAAGTGTTTCCGTATCAAATCACGGAATGACCCATAAATATATATATAAATATTTTAAGGTTTCCACCGCTGCAACCAGAAGGAAATAACTTTTACAGTTCGATAACTTATAAAATAATTTTAACACCGACAGGCATTGAAACTCTGAAGAAATAACTAGGCTTATAATTTGACAACAAACATTTTGACAGTGTAAATTGTTTGTTTTACAATTTGACAGTTGTCAGAAGTATTTTAATAGTTACAAGTATCAAAATATGACAGAACAATTGCTTCTACAATTTGATAACTGTCAGAACTGTTTTAATGGTTACAACACTCAAAATTGAAGGGAAAAAAACTGATTATACAATCAGTATTAAAACAATCAAAAAAAAAAAGAAAAACAGAATTACTTTCAGCAACTTCAATAAAATGAATTTTTTGAAATTGTGGATTCTATGTTAGATTTCTGTAAAATATTTCTACAAAAAAATGTCAAAAACTTTTGAAAGTTTTAGAATTTTAATGTCAAAACTGTTGAAATCTCGAAGTTCCAAAATTTTGAAATTTTAAACGTGTCTGTGATTTATTTAAAATAACTTGAAATCGTCAAAACATACCTAAAACTTTTGAAACATTAATAATTCCTCAAAAAATTTGTAAAATTCATTTGAAATTTTATTTTTTTTTTTTAGTTTTTTCAAGTGGTTTTTTATATTTTTGGGAATTGTTGATTAGATTGCTAAATTCAATTGTGTCCGAAGTATTAAAAAATTTCGATTTTTTTCGTCAGATTTTAATTATAAAAAAGAAAAACAGAATTACTTCTAGCAACTTCAATGAAATAAAATTTTTTGAAATTGTTAATTCTGTGTTAGATTTCTGCAAATTTTGAAATATTTAAAGAAACTGTCAAAATTTAAAATAATATAATTTTACATTCTTATAATTTTTTTTTTAAGTTTTGAAATTTTCTAACATATTCAAATGAAAAACATTAAATGTTAAAGTCTACAAAAAATGTTAAAAACTTTTGAAAGTTTCAAAATTTTGAAATTTTAAAAGTGTCTGAAATTTATTTAAGATAACTTGAAAATGTCAAAAAATACCTAAAACTTTTGAAACATTAATAATTCTTAAAAAAATTTGTTAAATTCATTTGAAATTTAAATTTTTTTTTTTTGTGTTTTAATGTGATTTTATTATATTTTTGGAAATTGTTGATTAAATTGCTAAATTCAATTGTGTCCGAAATATTAATAAATTTCCATTTTTTTCGTCAGAATTTAATTAACAAAAAAAGAAAAACAGAATGACTTCTAGTACTTAATTTCAATAAAATGAAATGTTTTGAAATTGTTAATTCTGTGTTAGATTTCTGCAAATTTTGAAATATTTGAAGAAACTGTCAAAATTTATAATAATATAATTTTACATTCTTATAATTTCTAAAATAAAAACTTGAAAGTTTTAAAATTTTAATGTCAAAACTGTTGAAATCTCGAAATTCCAAAATTTTGAAATTTTAAAAGTGTCTGGAATTTATTTAAGATAACGTCAAAACGAAAATACCTAAAACTTTTGAAACATTAATAATTCCTAAAAAAATTTGTAAAATTCATTTGAAATTTAATTTTTTTTTTGTTTTTTCATGTGATTTTATTATATTTTTGGGAATTGTTGATTAGATTGCTAAATTCAATTGTGTCCAAAATATTAAAAAATTTCGATTTTTGTCATCAGATTTTCAACTTTTTCAATTCAATACTTTTACAAATTTTTAAATTTAAATTTGAAGATTTTGAACGGTTTTTGAAACTATTTAAATTTAAACATTTCTAAATTTTGAAAGTTTTATAAATTTTAAAAATTCCTGAAATTTCATTTTTTTTGAGTTTTTTTCATGTGGTTTTTTATATTTTTGGGAATTGTTGATTAGATTGATACATTCAATTGTGTCCAAAATATTAAAAAATTTCGATTTTTGTCATCAGATTTTCAAATTCTTCAATTCAATAATTTTACAAATTTTTAATTTTAGATTTTAAATTTAAAGATTTTGAACGTGTTTCAAACTATTTAAATTTAAACATTTCTAAATTTTGAAAGTTTTATAAATTTTAAAAATTCCTGAAATTTCATTTTTTTTGTTTTTTTCATGTGGTTTTTTATATTTTTGGGAATTATTGATTAGATTGCTACATTCAATTGTGTCCAAAATATAAAAAAAATCGATTTTTTTTATCAGATTTTCAAATGCAACACCTAGGAGGTCTTGAGAAAAAATGTTTTCCAAAATTGATACTAAAGTTTTGAATTTGAATTCCAAAAAAGTTGCATGTTTAAAAAATTTCAAAAAATTTCCAGAAGTAGTTTACTATAAGAGTAAGCAATGTGAAAAGTTACAAACCTCATCTAAACATAAATATTTCTAAGTAAGAACCCATTACTATCCCAATTTGAAAATTTGCACATTTCTTAGTGTTATACTAAACTACTTTTGGGAATTTTTTGAAATTTTTTTAACATGTGACTTTTTTGGAATTCAAATTCAAAATTTTAGTATCCATTTTCGAAAACATTTTTTCTCAAGACCCCCTAGGTGTTGCATATCAAATGAAAGGCCATTAATAATAGAAGAAAATAAGAATAATCACTAAACTATTGTCAGTCAGAAGATAAAAAATAATCTGTACGATACTCAAAACTTTTTAAGAAATATTAATTTAACATGACGTTTTGTAGAATATACTGACTTCCAGAAAAATTGCAACACCTTGAAGCTGTTTAACGATTTTATTGAAATTTTCAGAAAACGTATATTTCTATGAAACAAAGTTATGATTAAGTTTTAAAAACAAAAGAATGAAAGTTTTTTCAATAATGAGTTGCTCCGCCACGATTTGTAATGCACTCATCTAGACGCCTTGGCATGCTATTAATCAAGTGATCTATAGCTGCTTGTGCTATATCGTCCCAAGTGTCTTGAATCCGTTGTTGAAGATCGTGTAAATTATCTGG
The DNA here is from genome assembly GCA_023690525.1 of Holotrichia oblita. NCBI lineage: Eukaryota > Metazoa > Arthropoda > Insecta > Coleoptera > Scarabaeidae > Holotrichia > Holotrichia oblita. The sequence goes on along the minus strand of CM043016.1, from coordinate 7,610,991 downwards.
AGGGTGCGGTAAATTACCTATTCGCCTACCAATCATATCCCATACATGTTCAATGGGCGACAAATCAGGCGACCGAGCCGGCCAAGGGAGGACGACAATGTTAGATTCCTCCAAAAACCGTGTTGTAGCCCTTGCCGTATGAGGGCGCGCATTATCCTGCTGGAAAATAGGATTTTGCAGCCCCTGAAGATATGGAAGGCCAACTGGTTGTAGCACATTAGCAATGTAACCAGGTGCGTTAAGGTTGCCGTCAATAAAGACCAAGGGTGATCTGCTACCATAACATATTTCACCCCATATCATAACTCCTTGAGTGAGGGCTGTGTTGCGTTCCACAAAAAATGTTGGATTTTTACGTTCTCCACGCATCCGTCTGACTCTCCTACGACCATCGTGGGCCCACAAGCAAAATCGGGACTCGTCACTAAACACAATTTGATGCCATTCCTGCGCCCAATTAACCCTTAAGTTGCTCCACTCTAGTCTGCGTAGACGGTGAAGTGGTGTAAGAGGAAGACATAAAAATGGACGATATGAACGCAATCCATAAGATCTTATCCGGCGATAAACAGTTGACATTGACATTCTGAGTCCTGTACCTCTCATCCAATCATTTGCAATTGATCGAGTTGTTGAAAATCTATCTCTTGTGGCCAAAAGTCTTAAGCGACGTTCTTCGCGATCTGTAGTCCTTCGAGGACGTCCAGATCCACGGCGACGATGTTGAACCCCTTCCTCGGACCATTTGGACCAACACCTCAATACCGTTGAAACATTTCGGTTTACACGACGAGCAATTTCTCTTAGCGAAAGTCCGGCCTCTCTCATACCAATAATACGGCCACGTTCAAAATCACTTAATTGGACAAAATGTTGATGTTGACGTACTCTCGGCATTGTTATCAAGTGCAGAATGAAATTGTGACGTAACAACAACAATTTGCAAACTTGACAGTTACTAAATGGTCTAATACTTCAAATTTATAGTTACTATGTGCTATGGAAACAACATGCAAAAAAAAAACTACTGGCTAGATTTTATTCAAATTTTAATCATCAATTTGTTTAATGAAAATAAACGTTTCCTGAAAATTTCAATAAAATCATTCGACAACTTCTAGGTGCAATTTTTCTGGAAGTCAGTATATAAGAATTGAACACAATCCTTAGTACAGCTTATGTACTAACTACATAATATATGGATACTATTATAATTATCAATAATCCCAATCCAAAAAAAAATACAAAAGACAAGTACCATCATCACATAGACGAACAAGTGCAAGTCATTCTTTTTATGCTTTCTTTTTATAAATGCACGATGCAAAAATAGCAAGATGTCAACGAATTCCCAGCTATCCCAATGTCAATGTTCTTGTTTTGGACGCATTTAACTTGGCAGACATTTATTTAGTAGTTTTTTTTTTGCAGGAAGTGAATGGATTATTATTATGACGATTAATACGTTAAATTACTTGCAAAGAAACTATTTTTGCACGTCAGACAAGTCTTACGTAAAAAAAGCAGACCCCTCTTTATTTATTTTTTTTTAAATATGTAGGAAACAGCTTCCCCGTTATAAAAATATTTCTCTCGCTCTTCTTTTTAAAAAGAAGCCTGGCAGATTTTCTCATTTACTGCTTCGGGAGTAAAAATATAAATAAATACCGAAGGGATATACTGACAGCGTCACTCACATGTGTGAGGTGTATTCTACGTTTCGAACAAAGAAATCCTGGTTTATTTCTTCAGTTTCTTTTTTAGCATTTAACCGTATAGAGATATATGTATTATTAATAAAAAAACATAATAAAAAAAAAATACGGCTTTAAGATCGTTTCCCTACAAGAAATTTAACTCGCTAAACTCACACAGCCGTAGACGCCACTTTAAAAGGTTTCATTCAATATACTTCTACGAGGGGGACTTCGAGAAATAGCAGAGATATAAGGAAACCTTATTAAGATATGTCGATATTCCCTTATATAGATACATATGTATATATTTTTTATACAACACACAAGAAACCACAACCGTAAGAGTCCAATAATAATGAGTAATAATACTCGTATATCATTTTCGACATTCAAACTTAATTCGGACGTGTGTGATCTAGAACTAATAGAGGGGATGAAACAACCCCCGAAAACCGTATCTATAGATACAGGCACCCAACCAATCTACGCGTTATATATTAAATATACAACAATGACTGCGTCTAGCAGATGTGCGCATGAAATTATTTTTCGGGAGCTCTTACAATAAGGGCATGTGCGAAAAATTTCCTGGAATCGAAGCTGGTATTCTCCGTAGAAATTAGTCCTGTTAAACGCAACAGCTTCGGTATGTTTACTACACCTAGTTGATGGTCTGTCATCGTCAGAGAGGAAATAAAACGGGGATAATGGGGAGGAAGAGATACAGCTGAATTTGACACATTGAAAATTGCATATAGTAAACTTAAAAATGATTTTTTTTAATATTTTTTAGCAAGGTTAGAATCCCTACTACTGTGTCTAAAGGTTTATCACAATCTCCTGTCATCACAAGGGTGATTTTCTAAAATTAAGCAGCTTCAAGAGAAACAGATCATAGTCCCAAGCCTTTCCGATTATCAATAAATACATAAGTAAGTATGCCAAAACAATAATAAACTAGAAAGAAATAATTAGTTGCGAGTATCGAAATAGTGTCAATAAGAACTACTTACTAAAATTTGACAGTTGCCAGAAGACGTATTTTGACAGCTACCGTTTGAAGACGTTCAAATGCATTGTGACAGTTTAAATTGTTTGTTTTACAATTTAATGAGTTGTAAATATCAAAACATGTCGAAATATCGGCTTTTCTACAATTTGACAGCTGTCAGATGTAATTTAACAGCTACGATAACAGCATGGGAATGGAAACTACTCCATTTATTCAATATTTTGACAGTTTAAATTGTCTGTTTTGCAATTTGAGATGTTTCAATATATTTAAATATCAAAATAACTGCTTATACAATTTGACAGCTGTCAGATGTAGTTTAACAACTACGATAGTAGCATGTGACTTTATTGTGAATGATAGTTTGACAATAAAAAGTGTTAAAATATCACAAACATGTATTTTGACAGTTTAAATTGTTTGTTTTACAATTTGACAATTGTCACAAGTATTTTGATAGTTGTAAATATCAAAATATGTCGAAATATCGACTTTTCTGCAATTTGACCGCTGTCAGATGTAGTTTAACAACTACGATAGTAGCATATGACTTTGTTGTCAATGATAGTTTGACAATAAAAAGTGTTAAAATATCGCAAATATGTATTTTGACAGTTTAAATTGTTTGTTTTACAATTTGACAATTGTCACAGGTATTTTGATAGTTGTAAATATCAAAATATGTCGAAATATCGACTTTTCTACAATTTGACCGCTGTCAGATGTAGTTTAACAACTACGATAGTAGCATATGACTTTGTTGTCAATGATAGTTTGACAATAAAAAGTGTTAAAATACCAACAACATGTTTTTTGACAGTTTAAATTGTTTGTCTTGCAATTTGACAGTTGTCACAGGTATTTTGATAGTTGTAAATATCAAAACATGTCAAAATATCGGCTTTTCTACAATTTGACAGCTGTCAGATTTAATTTAATTTTAATTTGATAGTTGATGTTTTGACAGCTAAAAGTGTCAAAATATTAATAACACGTGTTTTGACAGTTTAAATTGTCTGTTTTGCAATTTGAGATGTTTCAATATATTTAAATATCAAAATAACTGCTTCTACAATTTGACAGCTGTCAGATGTAGTTTAACAACTACGATAGTAGCATGTGACTTTATTGTGAATGATAGTTTGACAATAAAAAGTGTTAAAATACCAACAACATGTTTTTTGACAGTTTAAATTGTTTGTCTTGCAATTTGACAGTTGTCACAGGTATTTTGATAGTTGTAAATATCAAAACATGTCAAAATATCGGTTTTTCTACAATTTGACAGCTGTCAGATTTAATTTAATTTTAATTTGATAGTTGATGTTTTGACAGCTAAAAGTGTCAAAATATTAATAACACGTGTTTTGACAGTTTAAATTGTCTGTTTTGCAATTTGAGATGTTTCAATATATTTAAATATCAAAATAACTGCTTCTACAATTTGACAGCTGTCAGATGTAGTTTAACAACTACGATAGTAGCATGTGACTTTATTGTGAATGATAGTTTGACAATAAAAAGTGTTAAAATATCACAAACATGTATTTTGATAGTTGTAAATATCAAAATATGTCGAAATATCGACTTTTCTACAATTTGACCGCTGTCAGATGTAGTTTAACAACTACGATAGTAGCATGTGACTTTATTGTGAATGATAGTTTGATAATAAAAAGTGTTAAAATACCAACAACATGTTTTTTGACAGTTTAAATTGTTTGTCTTGCAATTGGAAAGTTGTCACAGGTATTTTGATAGTTGTAAATATCAAAACATGTCAAAATATCGGCTTTTCTACAATTTGACAGCTGTCAGATTTAATTTAATTTTAATTTGATAGTTGATGTTTTATACAGCTAAAAGTGTCAAAATATTAATACCACGTGTTTTGACAGTTTAAATTGTCTGTTTTGCAATTTGAGATGTTTCAATATATTTAAATATCAAAATAAGTGCTTCTACAATTTGACAGCTGTCAGATGTAGTTTAACAACTACGATAGTAGCATGTGACTTTATTGTCAATGATAGTTTGACATTAAAAAGTGTCAAAATATTAATAACACCTATTTTGACAGTTTAAATTGTCTGTTTTGCAATTTGAGATGTTTCAATAGATTTAAATATCAAAATAACTGCTTCTACAATTTGACAGCTGTCAGATGTAGTTTAACAACTACGATAGTAGCATATGACTTTGTTGTCAATGATTGTTTGACAATAAAAAGTGTTAAAATATCGCAAACATGTATTTTGACAGTTTAAATTGTTTGTTTTATAATTTGACAATTGTCACAGGTATTTTGATAGTTGTAAATATCAAAATATGTCGAAATGTCGACTTTTCTACAATTTGACAGCTGTCAGATGTAATTTAACAGCTACGATAATAGTATGTGAATGGAAACTACTCCATTTATTCAATACTTTATTTTTATCGTACCAGTTTGACAGTTTTCATATATATATTAAATTTCGCAGCCGCGGTAACAAAATTATTGTAACATTTACAAGTATTGGAATTATTGTAAAACTATAATTATTTTTATAATTTGACAGTTACACAAATATTAATAACACGTATTTTGACAGTTTAAATGGTCTGTTTTGCAATTTGAGATGTTTCAATAGATATAAATATCAAAATAACTGCTTCTACAATTTGACAGCTGTCAAATGTAGTTTAACAACTACGATAGCAACATGTTTTTTGACAGTTTAAATTGTTTGTTTTACAATTTGACAGTTGTCACAGGTATTTTGATAATGTCAAATTATCGGCTTTTCTACAATTTGACAGCTGTCAGGTGTAATTTAACAGCTACGATAGCAGTATGTGAATGGAAACTACTCCATTTATTCAATATTTTGTTTTTATCGGCCTTATGTGTTTTATCGAAAATACGTTGACAGTACCAGTTTAACAGTTCTCATATATATTTTAAGTTTTACAATTGCGCAGTAACAAGAAAGGAATAACTTTTACAATTTTTAGACCTTCAAATTAATTGTCTCTACGAGTATTAGAATTGTAAAAAAAATATAATTTTTACAATTTGCTAGCTGATATTTTGACAGCTAAAAAATATATTTTGACAGTTTAAATTGTCTGTTTTGCAATTTGACAATTGTCAGAGATATTTTAATAGTTATAATAGTTTAACAACTCCAATAGTAGCATGTGGCATTGTTGTTAATGATAGTTTGACGGTAAAAAGTGTCAAAATACTAACAACACGTATTTTGACAGTTTAAATTGTTCATTTTACAATTTGACAGCTGTCAGAGGTATTTTCATAGTTACACAATCAAATGTAATTTGACATCCACAATAGTAAAACATACACAGAAAATACTCTATTTACTACATATTTTGGTGTTTGACAGTTATCGGAAATACCATTGCCCAGTACCAGTTTGACAGTTTCTAGATATATTTTAAATTTTGCATCCGCGGAAATAAGAAGGAAATAACTGTTAGAGGTCGAAGATTTTCAAAATAATTGTATACAATAATACCTACAGGTCTGTCTTTATAATTTGACAGCTGTCAGAGATATTTTGACAATTTAAATTGTTTGTTTTACAGTTTGACAGAACAATTGCTTCTAGAATTTGGTAAGTGTCAGAATTTTTTTAATAGTTACAACACTCAAAATTGAAGAAGAAAAACAAAATTACTTTTACCAACTGTTTTAGTAACTCGATTTTGTTTTCCGCGAGATCTGCTTGCTCTTTCTAGCGCTGAACTGAACTCCGAAGTCCTTTCTTCCGCATTTTGATGTAGCTCCTACTCCCTGTGTGGTTGTGAGGTGTTAGTGATGTGAGACTACCTCCAGGAAGTCCGGAAGGTCGCTAATCTGGAATCTGGTGCACTAGCAAGTGTTCTATCGCGGTTTAAACCGGTCGTCTCCGCCACGATCGGATTGGACGAAAGTCCTACCCTCTATCTAGGATATTGAGCGTCAGCTGAGAAGCGTCCTCGAGAAACGATGGAAGAAAAAGGTCCAAAGGAAGAGATAACAGAACAGGAGAGATTAAAAACGAGAAACATGTTTGTCTATCAATGTAGACGCGATGTAGACAATCAAGTAGTTTTGTTTTGAAGCTAATATAGACACACAAATCTAGAGTTTAATATTTTTATTCAAGAAAAACTTCAAAAAGATGTTTTAAAAAGAATTGAAAATCACAAATTTATTGCTAGAAATTAGTTGGCTCTGCATCTACATATGTCTGTATTAAATCTATTAAAAAAATTAAATGCTATATATCACGCGATCTAAAGATAATAATAGTTCCAATTTAAGGTCTATGTTTAAAAAATCATCGTAGGCATAATACAAGTGTTAATTTCTTCATTGTCATTTTCAAGACGTCATCGCTGATGCTTAGTTAACTGTTTCTCGTTAGATATTAAGACACATTATATGTTATGCAATTAATGGTCGTTGAACTTTCCATTGCAAAAACCTATTGTTGTCCTAACAAAAAAATAATAAATTATATTTTCTATCCCTTCATAATCCAGCTGTAATTCCTCTCCGTTTTCGAGTCGTAGGAGGGCTCACAATTCAAGCTTAATCCCTCAGTTCATCATCAACATAACCGGGAATATGTGGGCTGTCGTCCATCGAGCCGTAAACGTTTAATTTTTAGGGTGAATCCGGAAGATTTCGACGGAATTTAACATCTGCGCCCGTAAAATCCACCCCTAATAAAACAACGGAGAAGGGGAGGGAGAACGAAAAATAGAACAAACGAATTTCGGTGAAAATTAACCCAAAAATATCTATCGGGGTTAAGATATAATAATAAAGAAATCTAGGTATGTAGTAGTTATAATATATCGTGTTCGTTGAGCTTTGAATCCGTTACATCCTTTTGTCTAGTCGGGCGAGTGCTCTCGAGCGAGATAAAGTCGAGGAGCACGTGACTAGAAAGTTTCATTCAAGGAAATCTGCTCGAGGGTGAAGTTAGTCAAGAATTTATGGCTTTAGATGGAAGAGGCTATCCCTCCTCAATTAGAGGGTGTTTGAGTGAATTCTAGCGAGAGAAAATCTTATCATCTTTAGTTATTTACGTCTTTCTTGAAGTTGTTGTTTAGTGTAATTCGAAATGTGTATACAGGGTGATTCAAAAATTTTTTGGCAACGAAGTTCTGAATTGGACCTGATCAGTACCCCTGCACGATTGGGGCCAATGAGGAAGTAGTAGAATCGGTTGAAAACATCAATTTTCAAGGTCAACTGAAATACTGGTGGTCAAACAATGATTGTTTGATTTTGTTTGGTCTAAAGTGGTTGATGAAGTCGCTGATGGTCAATTCTTTCTTTTTTTTTCTCGGGAATTTTGACCACTTTGTGGTGCCAACTTCGCGGATTTATATCTAAATAGTCAAAGTTCCAATAAAATGGTAAAAGTGGTTTTTTATCCTGCAATAAAACTTGTTGATTTTTGACCACTTTGTGGCAATATTGGTAATACCAACGTTTACTTCACCATCACTAGATTACCGCATTCTTTGAAACCTCAAAATCAATCATAAAAAATGAAGAAGAAAGCACAAATTAATATCTGTGAGATAAATATTATTTTACATGAAGCCCCAGATGGTGAGGTAATTTCTATTATGTAATTCATTTGTTAGGAAATGTGGTTCTCAAGAAAAAAATCAGAAAAAAAAACAACTATGTGGTTCCACAATGTTTGAAATGGAACATGATCAGATTTAGAAGCACAACAAGAAACGCTGGAAATAACAACAAATTAATCATAAAAATTATCTCCTATCGGTCACAAGATTAATTGGTTTTCAATAAAATGCCAGCACGTTAGGTAATGTATTTGACGTTAACAGAAATCCAGAAGACATTTTGCAAAAATTCGTTCAAATCAGAAGATCAAAGTTAGGTTCATCACTTTAATCTAGAGTAAAAAAAAAAAGTATGGATTGTCAGAATAAGTCCCACCCCCCTCTCCCGTACAATTTTTCGCAATTTTCAAGGGCTTATTTTTGTCGATTTTTTACCACGCGAGCTTATTATATTTCCGGCAAAATCTTATCTGAATTGCATGAATTTTTCCTCAGGTGTCAATATTTTTACAACCGAAAAACTGCTTGACAGTTCAATCAAAGCAATTAGATTAGAAGGGGCTTTCAGATTTCGACAAACCATGAAGCATTTGCCAAAATTAGTATAGTAGTATATACAGGGTGTCCCAGCTGACGCGGTTTCTTTGATAATTTGTTTATTTTACAGTATAGAGAAAAAAAGTTTCAAATAAAAGTTGTTCCTATTTATACGATGCATAGCTAGAAAATATATTCAAATATACAGGGTGTCCCAATTATAGAAAAAGTTTGTTTTCGAAAAAATAAATATTTTATCAAAAATTTTGCAATTGCAGCGCTCTCCTTAATGAGCTGTAGGATCAAAACTAAAAAAGGTAGAAAATTTTGGTTTGCGCAAATTGATACGTCTTGAATTGCTTTACGATTCCCCATATTAACATGTACGGATCCTTTTATTGACATACAGTTACTGGCGTCAACATTCGTAAACATTTAAATGCCAAAAACTTTGTTTTTTTTTTAAATGGGACACCCTATATCTGTTTAGAGGGTTGGATGTAAAATTGTGGGCAAACTTAAGACGCCATCTGTTAGACCAACGAAGAATCTTATCAAGATCAAGTTGAAGGTGGTGGCTGCTCAACTGAACCTTGACAGGAACTATCGGAAGCAGAGCATTGCAATTTTCTCCGACAGTCAAGCAGCCCTAATGGCGCTGAGCTCTAACACGATCAGCTCGAAATTGGTCTGGGAATGTCTTGATAGATTAAACAACCTGGGCAAGAATAATCGAGTTGCACTATACTGGGTACCAGGACATACTGGAATCAGAGGCAACGAAGAAGCTAATTCACTAGCAAGAAAGGCCGGTACAACTCCGTTTGTGGGACCTGAACCGTTCTGTGCTATGGGACGAGCACCTACAAAAAGGAACTTAAAAATCGGGAAGAGAGCCTCAGAGCATCCCTCTGGGAGAATCTTCCTGGTCTGAGACACTCCAAGATCTTCCTTGGAAACTACAATAAGCATAGAGCAAAAACTTTGCTGGAACTTAGCAGGAATAGATTGCTCATCCTCACAGGGTTCCTTACAGGGCACTGTCATCTTGGTGAACACATGGCAAGGATAGGTCTAAAATAGAATAGCGACTGCAGGTTCTGCGGGGCTGAGGATGAAAATCCGGAACACCTGACATAAAGACTTACCTTCTCTGAAACCATCACAGCTAATGCAGTTTATCAAAGCTCTTGGACTGGATGGGGAGCTGTAGGAGCGGGCATACCCCCAGCAGCTTACAGCTCACGCAAGGGGGCACAATAGATCAATAGGTCGCAGCGCAATATCACCCTCATTTCAAATCTACAAATCTACAAGGTGGTGGCAAACGAGAGCTTGGCTTATAACGGTTGTAAAGATAAGTCTTATATTTGGCAATTATATGAAGATAAATTTGAACTCTGGGAACATGGTCCAAGTAATGAGTCTTGAAGCCTTAATTTTGGAAGAATATGGAATTTTGGCCCCTTTTTGGGAACGCTACCATAACCGGATGCTTCCATACCCTCAGGGAGTAGCCAAGCTCGATTTTGGCATCTGAAATGGTAGCCAACACCTCAAGGACTTTATGAGGAAGTTTACTTTTTCGCGTGGAAGGTTTCGTTAAAAACACTTTTAGCTTTCGGTAACAGTTTCAAACAGACTATGAAATAGAACTGAACATGTAATATTTTACAAAGACGAAGGTAAAATAAAGTTACCGAAAGCTAAAATGTGTATTTAACTCGTCCAAAAGCTCACTGTTAGGCCGCTACGACAACGAAACCTTCCACGGAATTTTATAAATACTACGGCCAAGAAAAAGAACTACCTCTAATTATTTACTTTTTCGATTTGGTCGAACGTCTGTCGTGTCTGTTAAATTCCCCTAATGAAAATAGTAAACACAAAATGGACAAACAAAGAATGCTTGTTACTCCTGATGTTATATTTTAAACTTTCATAAAGATAATTATATTAATAATCAAAGTTCTGCTCCAAAACGATAAGGTTGATGTAAAAAAATTGAAAAAATGATTTTTTGAACAACCCCCTATTGTCCAGATAGAAGTTGGCACCACAAAGTGGTAAAAAATCGACAAAAATGCTGGAAAGGTTTGATTATTTATTGATTATTAGCGATTTTGATTGACCACCTTTTGTTTTAGGCTACAGCCTATATTTTGGGGTCTAATGACGAAAATGATAAAATTAACCAATACAGACATTTTGTTTATCGGATATGTTTGACCAGGTTTGTCCACCTTTCACATTTTCAAAAAAAATTTTTTCGAATTTTTTTTTACTACAAACTAAAATTTTCTTGCAGGATAGGATTGACTAACGTTTAACCATGATTGAAAAATGAAAAAAAGATAATGTCACGACCTCTTGCATCGCATTTTTCACAAATTTTGAGAGGTGGTCAAACGTTGAAAATAATAGGAAGAGAAAAAATGAACTATTAACTTTTGCCTGTGATTATCTGCAAAAAAGTGACGACGAAGAAGATACCATTGGTAGGAATTGGGCAAATCGAAGAATTTGGTGCTTTTTAGTTGGAAGTGTCGAAAAAAATGTTTGATGATGCATTTCAAAACTTACAATAGTTTTATTAGTATATAATTATCTCAAACCTTACAGTCAAATAGAAACCAAAATGTACAACATGTTCTTAAATGTCCAGAAAAAAAAAATGTCCATTAAAAATATTTGAAATGTCGTAATGACGTGGGCGTGTTAATATCAAAAGACAAATATAGACTTAGCAAAAGAAATATTGTACCCTTTGTAATCTGAATATATCGACTAATTTCAACGCAGACATGTAGCGAAAAATAAGCATTGCAAAGCAAATTTTATAAAACTTTTACAGTAGCATAATAATGTTTTTTGAAACTTGAGAACATAGTAAACCTTAATATTAAAATGTAGCATAAAATTAAGTCATGAACTCGTTTAATTACCCTTTGCAGATGGCTGACGCAAATCAAGGTAATTGTTTTTCTGAAGCGGAAAAGTCATTGAACATAAAAATTCCAGAAGCTATTATTTCTAATATAAATGAAAGTAACTTGAAAGAAATAGAAACATTTGCTAGAAATATTTTGATTGATTAGATTGTCAGTGGTCATAAGAATATAGTACTAATGCTGCTGCAAATATTTTAAGGAAGAGGTTACTAACAAAGTCGCCAGGGCAAAAACAAATACGAAGAAAAGTAAATTACTCAAACTTAAAATTCAAACAGCAAACGGCTCAGAGTCTCAAAATATTACATTAGAGAATCAAGATTTTATTGAAAGTTTGAAGAAATGTGAAGAGATGTTTTCGAAAGAAGACTGTCCTGTAAACTTAATTTCAGAAAATGCAGGGATAATGAAGCTTAAAAAAAACTGGGCAAAAAACAAATCAAGCAGTGTTAACTGGGAAACTTTGTCAGCCAATTTTGACAATTATTTTGTACTATTAAATATTTTTGTGGTGTCCAATTTTCAAAAGCATTTCCACAATTCAAAGTAAACCAAAACTAATTATTGAAAATATTTCCCTTGCACCTGCTACAACACCAAAACCAAAAACTAAAAATGCTACTGGACAAATCAAGTGGGTTAGCTTCTTCTTTAAGGATAGAAAAATCAAGAGAGATATTAGGAGAAGGTGACGAGGTTATCGCGAATGTGTCAGCTTCCATATCGGATGATTATAGTCAGTATGCTAGTTGCAGTTTAAATCCTGATTATGGAACGAGATCTAAATGGGCAACAGAAAAATATTCATGAGTTGAAAGATGTCGCCGAGCTTGGAATAATACTAGTCCAAGTCAAACCCTAATAACAAACTATTTTGTTTGATCCAAAATGCAGATGTGGCTGAAGATTTGATTGAAAAAATTAAAAGAATTGAAAATTCGTTCTGCCATTCACCTTCATTTAAAATTGCTCATCCTGTATACATCGTGTGCTAACTTGTGAGTCTCCTAAATTGTTTCCGAGTACCATCACCTTCGTTTTATCTTTATTTACTGTCATTTGTATCTTCTTAAAGGTCTCGTTCCACATGTTCAAGTTGTGTTGTAGATCTTTCCCGCTACTAGAAAACAAAACCACATCATCCGCAAAGGCACACTCGCTCAATGTTGTCTGCTGCAGCCTGCAATATCCCGATTTAAGTCGTTTAGACTTTTTCCTCTAGGGGCATTTGAAACCTAATGTTTATAAGAATGGTGTTCTCACACATTTGCCTAACCCTGTATAACATATTGACGAGCTGGTTTCATTAAAAGTGAAATCTTTTTAGTATGGACAATAAATATTGATCGTCTGAGGGAGAGTTCCTCCCCGTCCCCTTTGCAATTAAAGAAGGTCGAAATCTCTTCTTACAAGACCCTCATCTCAATACGTCCTGTATTGAGTACGATTTTCCTTTAGAAAATGGTTAATCGCTGTTTGAAATATTCTAGCTTGAGATGGACGATAATTAAACGTCCTTCGTCTGATATCTAAATTTATTTGACCGTCTAGATTTATGAAATTATATTTTAAAGGAAATGCGACCATTTATTCTTAAACTTCTTGATTGAAAGGAAAATGTAGAAGATGCAGATTTAAACCAAAACAAATGAGATCAGATTACGGCTGAATCTTCTATTGCCTTGTCCAATAATCATTTTAAAAGGTCGAGGCGCTCGGAAAACAATCCCACGAAGAGATAGAATGAACTTATTAACTCTAGCCTGTGATTATTTGCAAAAAAGTGATGGAGAAGAAAATACCATTGGTAAGAATTGGGCAAATCAAAGAATTTGGGTTTTCAGTTGGAAGTGTTGAAAAAAATATTGCTAGATCGACAGATCAAAAGCACTGAATCGTATCTGATGATAACTCAGATAATTCGTTCAAATCAGAAGATAAAAGTTAGGTTCATCATTTTGATCGAGTGTAAAAAAAATCGCCGGTATAAGTCCCACGCCCCTCGCCCCTACAATTTTTCATGATTTTCAAGGGATTATTTTTGTCGATTTTTTAGTACATTTTTGACTTAATGCCAAAAATTCCATCAAAGAAAAAAACAATTTTTGAACAACCCCTTCAACATAATTCCTAACTTTAACATAATTATCATTAGAATACAACAAGGAATATAATTATCCACAAATCCATAAATAATTAGAAAGCATGGCCTACTTAGATGAGAAAAAGCATCAGCTTTAGAGTGTTTTTGAAGAATTTCGTTAATAACATTTTAATCATTAAATTTAGATATAGACATCTTTATAGTTTTTGGTAAAGGGTTTAATGTGCTTTCACATAGGATGGTTAAATACAGGGTGTTCCATTTAACTTAAAAGAGTTATTGATGGTTGAAAAAATATAAAGTATGAATTGTTTTGGTTAATGTCATGTAGCCAATATCAAAATACTCTTACCGGTTTATTGGAGGTCTGCGAAGTTGGCACCACAAAGTGATAAAAAATTGACAAAAATGCTAGAAAGGATTGACCATTTATTGACCACTATTGACCATCAGCGATTTCGATTGACCACCTTTTGTTTAGGCTACAGCCGCTATACCCATATTTTGGGATCTAATGGTGAAAGTGCTAAAATTAGCCAATATAGACATTTTGTTCATCGGATACGATTGACCATGTTTGACCACCCTTCACATTTTCAAAATTTTCAAAAAAAAAAAATTTTTTTTTACTGCAAACTCTAAAATTTTGTTGCAGTATAGGATTGACCAACGTTTGACCATGATTTACCACCAAATAATTTTTTTGAAAACTTAGAAATATTCGAAGAAAAAACGAAAAAAACAAGTTCATATCTCCAATGAAATGACATCAAACCCATAACCTCGTGCGTCGCATTTTTCACAAATTTCGAGAGGTGGTCAAACGCTGAAAATAATAGAACTTATTGTCCCGTGTCTCTAGACCACAGAAAACTGAAAATTGTCGTTTGACCACCTCTCAAAATTTGTGAAAAATGCGAAAAACTTTGAAACTGTTATACGTAACTTTAAGATCGGATAAAATTTAACCGGAGGGTGGTCAAACGATAATTTTCAGTTTTGTGTGGTCTAGAGACACGAGACAATAAGTTCTATTATTTTCAGCGTTTGACCACCGCTCAAAATTTGTGAAAAATGCGAAAAACTTTGAAACTGTTATACCTAACTTTAAGATCGGATAAAATTTAACCGGAGGGTGGTCAAACGATAATTTTCAGTTTTGTGTGGTCTAGAGACACGAGACAATAAGTTCTATTATTTTCAGCGTTTGACCACCGCTCAAAATTTGTGAAAAATGCGAAAAACTTTGAAACTGTTATACCTAACTTTAAGATCGGATAAAATTTAACCGGAGGGTGGTCAAACGATAATTTTCAGTTTTGTGTGGTCTAGAGACACGAGACAATAAGTTCTATTATTTTCAGCGTTTGACCACCGCTCAAAATTTGTGAAAAATGCGAAAAACTTTGAAACTGTTATACCTAACTTTAAGATCGGATAAAATTTAACCGGAGGGTGGTCAAACGATAATTTTCAGTTTTGTGTGGTCTAGAGACACGAGACAATAAGTTCTATTATTTTCAGCGTTTGACCACCGCTCAAAATTTGTGAAAAATGCGAAAAACTTTGAAACTGTTATACCTAACTTTAAGATCGGATAAAATTTAACCGGAGGGTGGTCAAACGATAATTTTCAGTTTTGTGTGGTCTAGAGACACGAGACAATAAATTCTATTATTTTCAGCGTTTGACCACCGCTCAAAATTTGTGAAAAATGCGAAAAACTTTGAAACTGTTATACCTAACTTTAAGATCGGATAAAATTTAACCGGAGGGTGGTCAAACGATAATTTTCAGTTTTGTGTGGTCTAGAGACACGAGACAATAAGTTTTATTATTTTCAGCGTTTGACCACCGCTCAAAATTTGTGAAAAATGCGAAAAACTTTGAAACTGTTATACGTAACTTTAAGATCGGATAAAATTTAACCGGAGGGTGGTCAAACGATAATTTTCAGTTTTGTGTGGTCTAGAGACACGAGACAATAAGTTCTATTATTTTCAGCGTTTGACCACCGCTCAAAATTTGTGAAAAATGCGAAAAACTTTGAAACTGTTATACCTAACTTTAAGATCGGATAAAATTTAACCGGAGGGTGGTCAAACGATAATTTTCAGTTTTGTGTGGTCTAGAGACACGAGACAATAAGTTCTATTATTTTCAGCGTTTGACCACAGCTCAAAATTTGTGAAAAATGCGAAAAACTTTGAAACTGTTATAGGTACCTAACTTTAAGATCGGATAAAATTTAACCGGAGGGTGGTCAAACGATAATTTTCAGTTTTGTGTGGTCTAGAGACACGAGACAATAAGTTCTATTATTTTCAGCGTTTGACCACCTCTCAAAATTTATGAAAAATGCGAAAAACTTTGAAACTGTTATACCTAACTTTAAGATCGGATAGAATTTAACCGGAGGGTGGTCAAACATGGTCAAACGATGGTCAATCGTATCCGCTGAACAAAATGTCTATATTGGCTAATTTTAGCATTTTCGCCGTTAGACCCCAAAATATGGGTATAGCGGCTGTAGCCTAAACAAAAGGTGGTCAATCGAAATCGCTGATGGTCAATAAATGGTCAATCCTTTCTAGCATTTTTGTCGATTTTTGACCACGTTGTGGTGCCAACTTCACGGACCTGTTTATTGGAAGCAGGCTTTGTCAAAATAACTTCTTACAAATATAAATCGGCGAAGTGATACAGTTTTCTCATTTTTAATTATTTCGCGAAAGCCGACTTTTTCATAAAAATCAAATTTTCTCGAAATTAGCACCAGATAGGTATAGGGAACTATTAACAAAGTTATCCTAGTTTATGACGTAGAATCCAAAAATGGTATATAATATAGGGTGTTCCATTAAAAATAACCTAACTTTGATATGCTGTACTTTTTTGAATCACCCTGTATACTTGTAAATAATTTTAAAATGTGCTCCCTATCGTCCTACATATTTGACTAAAATTTGAAACTCATATCTTTTAGCGTTGAGACACAATAAAAGAGACCGAGCGAATAGTGGTGACTCACCCTGTATAAGCTCTGTCTTATTTAAAGAAATTTTGAGATATTAACGTTTAAAGTAAGATTTACTTTCTAAAAGTAAGTCTGAAATTGTATTTATAATGAAGGAAAGGAGATTGGTTGCATAAAAACTCCTGATTTGGGACAATTTTTTTGATCTAAACTGGAAATTTGTTTGCTCACCCTGTATACATCGTGTGCAAAATTGTGAGTGTTAACTATTGCTAACTTTCTTATGATTAGCCTTAGTAAAAATCTAGTATCAAATCAACGTTTCAATATCGACAATCACCCCAACTTGCATTTAACAGCTCCAGAGATAAATATAAAATCGAAAAAAACACCCTCCCTTTTCTTGATTAGAATCTCTGTACATAAGGGTTTTAATACAATCATTCACTTCTATAGTCCCCTTGGTTTTAATCGAGTTTGATCATATTGAATATTTTATTTCCATACATCTACAAGAGTAGCACCAAATTTATTTGAATATTATTTTCCCTTTTTATAGCTGATTGGGTGCACCTACTTCACAATTAAAATGATTCAATTCAAAGCGTAATTAATGAAAATTAGTCATCAAAAATGGAGTGTATTTCTATGTATGTATGGACGGTGACAAGAATGCTACAAACTATCACACGTACACATAGATCAAAAAAAACAAAGAGTTAAAAGTTATTTTAAAGGTCTTGTAAAGGTTAAGACGCGTTGGCGTTTTTATGATAGGGAATTCACAAACTGTATATACATAATATATTATTTATACAAATATGTAGTTATATAGTTTATACATTTTTTGGGTGTAACCAGTTAGAATACACCTTTCGCAGAATGTAAACAATTATTGTGGTACCACTGATTGTATCCTAACAGAAACGTGATTCATTCACCTGTCTCTGTCATACATATCTATACACGCATTAAACGTATTTATTCAAGATAATTAAAAACCCTTCCGATTCAATTGATAACATATTAGTCATCAATAAAACATGCTTTATTCTCATTTTTACATATTCCAACACAAATACATAATAAATTTAGGTTATTTTAATTCTCACTACAGTTGCAGGTTCACGCCCAGGTGTACCTACATTATAGGTATCCTCTTCGATTGTATTAATTGTGACATTTCACTCGTTTAAACTTACCTGGTTACGGTTCAGGTTATTCGGTAAAAGTCCGCGCTCTTTCTGCGAGGTTCCAAAACTAATATGTTTATAAACAATAATATTCCTATCGTGAGATTCAGTTCGTCAAACACATAACTATAAATCCTTTTATCTTATCGTTATCACTGGCGATGCGTTACGTTTAAGATCGTCGTCCGCAAACAGGACATTTTATCGGGGACGTGCACACGAATTTGATGTGATTCATGCGGGGTAGACGCCGACGACACGCACACAAACACTCCTTACTTTACGGTGAACCGATGCTAACTGAATAATTGTTTGAATCTTGACGCGCATGCGCCGTGACATACCTATCGAACAGGTAGTTCTTTCGCGTCCGGTGCGCTCAGTCGTTCGCTCTGCGATCGCGTTTGAATTGCGCGCTCGAATTTGTTGTCGCGATTAGTACGGTATTTAGTCGATAGATAACGCGATCGCTGTGACGTTTGATAAATTGGTTGCATATATACAGTCGGCGCCACGAATAGAATTTATAGTTATGTCATTAAATGAATAGTAGAGTAAAGACATGCGTTATACATAAAAATCGAAAAACACGTGTACATAAGCGTGATATTAGTATGTTACGTACGTCTTAGCATTCAATGACATACGTCTGTAATTTACTAAAATAGCAATACATTAGTTGAAGTGAGATAAAATACAATCGAGGGCTAAACTTTCGAATGTCGACCACTGAATTGGCAATTTATAGGCAATTTAACGGAAATTACAGGTTTTACTGAGTCCAAAACGGCCCCCCTTTTCTTGCGGAGATCAGTCTAAGATACCTAAAAAGTGTTATTTCTAGGTTATGTTTCGCTAGTGTTTTGACATTTCTGCGACGATTTTCAGTTGATATCCAGTCAGAATTACGAAATATCGAGCGGCAATTTTAAAAACTTCGCTCATGAATATAAAAATAATAATTTTTATTTTGCAGTATCTTTTAATAGAATTAATTGATAGATTTCAGCAATTAAAAAACATATCTCCTCCTGCATTTTATTAAATTCAGTGCAAATACATTATATAAAATAGGAACGTATCTAAAGAATATTAGCTTAGTTTTAATTGTAATTAATAACATTAGGAGACGTTTGACGTATGTTAAATCTAATATTGAAAACATCTTCAAATTTAGTCAAAATAATATCTAAATATTCATAATTTTCTTCTTAATATTAATTTACACATTTAATTATTGTGTACGACGCGTAAATAATTATTTTAAAAATAAATTTTATGTATTAACATCAAACTTCACTGTGTAAATATAATAAAAGATAAAAGAAGATATGTTTTTTAGTCGCTGAAATATACTTATTATGTAATTGTATTAAAAGATACTGCAAAATAAAAATTATTATTATTTTTATATTCATGAACGAAGTTTTTAAAATTGCCGCTCGATATTTCGTAATTCTGACTCTATGTTCTGACTGGACATCAACTGAAAATCCTCGCAGAAATGTCAAAACACTAGCGAAACATAACCTAGAAATAACACTTTTTTGAACGATTTTTAGGTATCTTAGACTGATCTCCGCAAGAAAAGGGGTGCCGTTTTGGACTCAGTAAAACCTGTACTTTCCGTTAAATTGCCTATAAATTGCTAATTCAGTGGTCGACATTCGGAAGTCTTACCAAATACAGAAATTTGACATTTGCTTTGCGTTCAGTATTGTTCATTTGCCTTTTTAGTTTTCAACGTACTTTCTATTTTATTCACGTCTTTTTTGTGCTAAAAGTTGTTTTTAGAACTATAGAGAAGTTAATTGAATAGTTTGTGGTAAGTATCAAGATGTAATGAGTTTAAATTAAAACATTTTTCTCGGTGTGTTTTTAGGTTATAATTCAAGATGCCCGGTAGACGACTTAGTTCTTGTTGCCAAGAATTGGTTAGCCGTTTACTGATGTATTTTGAACAAGAAAAAGAAAATGGAGCTCCTTTACTAACTGTTGATGCTGTTCACGAGGTAAAGTGTAATTATTTCTTATTAATTCAAAGTTATATACATAGTACAAATTGTAGAGTTACGAATGCTTAGAGAAATTCTACATTAACCGTGTATAATTTAAAATTCAAGAACAAAGCTGCACCTACTGTTCCTTCATCTAGTACCTACTGCGACTGTCCTGTAAAAACCGATCGAGGGTCAGAAGACGAGAGTGAAGACACGGATTAAATATACTTTTAATTGCAACTGATGTTATTCTCTTTCAATATTGACATTATTTATTTAATTAAAAATAATAATTACAAATTTTATAAACCTTCTTTTGCATATGCTGTTTTGTTTGCTTTATTTTATTAATAAATAAACAGTTTGTGTTTCCTTTTTCTATGGTAATGTATAATAAATTAAATTACATTGTTACAGTATACTCAATTAAAAATTGTATATTAATAATGGACTTCTACGATTCAATTATATTGTAAGCATTAACTAATTTACAATCGGAAGATTTATTAACAGCAAAATAAGATATTATTATAAGTATTATTTATAATTCTGTTAGTTGCAATCTTTCAAATTAAATGTTAACCAAAAAATTGAGTTTTAATGAAAAGCATTAAAAGAAAATCAAACGAAAATGTTCATAACCTAAAAATATTGACAACTATTATTTCGTGCAAATACGGTTGGTGCACCTGAATTTGTTTCGTATGCTGAATAGTTTAATTTCACATTAAATAAAAACACATTTTTGCTGAGATATCTGGAAATATAATAATAATATAAATGAATATTTAAATATAGGCAATAACTAAAATAAATACAATTTTTTTACGTGTAAAAAAAAACTAAACTTTAATTATTAAAGAATTCATGAAGTGTTGTGGTTTGTGTTTTGCGTTTGGATGACTGTTTTTGCACAAAATCAGCACAGCTATCTATCTAGTGCGGACATAGGACTTTCATCATTGCCTTCCTGTATAAAAAAACATTGCAGGATGGTGATGCATTTTCTTGCTACTTGATTAGTAACTGGCACCGGTAGATTATTTTCATCATTAGAGTCACTGTTCTCATCTAATATTTGAATACCTTTGAATAATTGCATTCTCATAGTTTTCACTTTCATCATAACATGGTAAATTGTTATCTATCGTTAAAAATTCTTGATAATTACCAATGGTCACTTGTGAGCGAAGGTCGCTTTCTGTTTCGTCCAAATTTTGTAAGGTACGAGGGAGCGTTTTATATTCGCGGAATGGGAGATAAGGGATGGAAATAAAAAAACCAAATTATTTTTCTTTTTCAATATATTCACCTGCAAGACGGATACATTTTTCACATCTTTCAATTAATTTATTTATACCCTCATAAAAAAATGATTTCTCTTTATCTGCAAAAATACGCCGAAACTGCCTCCTTGACTTCATCATCGGCAGTAAATTTTTTACCCCGCAGCTCTTTTTTCATTTTCGGAAACAGGTAATAATCACTCGGGGCCAGGTCTGGGCTGTAGGGTGGGTGATTCACAATTTCGAAGCCCACCTTATTCAGGGCAGCTAACGCAACGCGGCTATTGTGGACGGGCGCGTTGCCGTGAAAAGCAGCACACCTTTCGTCAATTTTCCCGTCTTTTCTCTTTAATGGCTTCTTTTAGTCGCTCTAATATTGAAGCGTAATATTCTCCGGTTATAGAAACACCTTTATCTTTATAATCAATCAACAATATTCCTTCCGAGTCTCAAAATACCGTTGCCATGAGTTTCCCAGCTGATTGTGACACTATAAATTTCTTGGGAGGTGCTGTGCCCTTTTTATGCCACTGCATGGAGTCTTGTTTGAGCTCAGGTTCATAATGATGAACCCAAGTTTCGTCTCCAGTAACAATTCGACTCAATACACCATCCTTGTATTCATTAGAGAGGTCCAAAAATGCACGCGAACACGCGATTTTTTCCATATTTCACTTTTCACTCCTGATTATGTTACTTGGTTGACGATATCTCAAAGACTAACTGTCTAATAACAATGAAACTTCGTATTTATACTAATTATGAGTCGCTGCACAGGCCACGCCCCCAATACGCCTAATCACCCCCCATACAACCCGCTCATTCCGCGAATATAAAAACGCTCCCTCGTATGTACAAGACTAAAGCCAGAAACAGCAAAGTAGTTTTGTATGGTTTTGATTTTTATTGCTCGCCAACTATCAGTGAGTAACTATATTGCATGCAAAATGTTAATTTTTGCAGTAATATCTCTGGCAGTCGAGGAACTTGTTAATAAATTGTCATCAATAGACTGCGGTACATGGTATTGAGATTTTTTATTATTCCCATGTCCAATGGTTGCCCCGAATACAATATATTTTTTTATTATCAACTTCTTTCGTGTGAGGATGTTTTAATATGATAAATAAATGTTGTTATTATTGATAATTACTAATTTCAATAACTTTCACCTGCTAAAAATTTTGTAGACGAAAAATGTTGTAAAGAGAAATAAAATTTTAATTGGAGATGAAACTCATACATCATTAGGAGTCTTTCACAAAACAAGAATTCTTGCAATCGATTCATATTGGCTCTCCACAATCTACGTAGACAAAAGTGAAATTTTCTGCGGGAGAATTGATGGCTACAGTTTTCTAGGACGCAGAGAGGATTCTCTCAGTTGAGTATATATGTCAAAAGGAGGACATCTTTAAATCTTTCAACAGAAAACTTTAAACCGACTACTTGAAGTTGGATTTATTAGTATTGCAGTCAGTATCAGCTAGGAAAAAAAAAGAGAAATGGCAGATTCGGGGTGGTGGCAAGGAAATAGGGCTTGCAGATCGAACTGGGATCGAAAGGAGTTTAGAATAAGAATAAGAATAAGAATAGAATTACAAGATCAATACAGTCGATGCGTCCAGCTATCAACTTCCAAATAAATTTGTAGCAGTGTTCATTCCGTCGTGCTTCGAGAGATTCAATATTATGTCTTTCCAATAAAGAATTGTAACTAATGCCTCTCATTGGATATTGACCATCAATTTTGAAAGATAGGAATTTTAAAAACCGACACTGCACTTTCTCCAGTGTTAACTGATAACATAAATAGTGGGGTGACCACACCGTTGAGCAGTATTCCAGACAGCTTGTCACATAGGTAAAGTATAGACTCTTTATCATGTTCGTATCACTGAAGGACTTACTATTCCGCATAACAAAACCAAGTCGCTTAGATGCTGTCGACGCTATGTGTTCAATGTGCTGAATAAAGCTAAGTCGGCTATCAAAAAGCACGCCAAGATCCTTGAACAATTCAGTAGTCGACAAGATTTCTCCGTTGATTATGTACATAGATCTAAGTGGATTTGTTTTGCGAGTAAAGGTCACAATTCTGCACTTGCCAATATTCAACTTCAGTTTGTTATCTTCACACCAGGAACTGATCCAGTCAATATTTTTCTGAATTAAGGCAATATCCTCTCGGTTGGTGATGGTGGTATATATTTTTACATCATCAGCATATGCCAATGCAGGACAATCAAGTCCTTTCAACAGGTCATTTATGTATATTACAAATAGTAGGGGATCCCTGATGTCGACAGGAACTCGCAAGATCGAAAACCATTATAATATACATAGTTTGAACGTCGAGCCAGGTAAGAGGTCATCAGCGTAATGAAGGTTGGGGATAAACCATAAGCGTCCAGCTTTTTTAGAAGAATTATGTGATCAATCACGTATCGAAGGCGCTGGAAAAATCTGTATATACTACATCAACTTGGCCTTGGGTATCGAGTGCTTTACCTATGCACTGGGTAATAGTGGTTGGATTAGTTACTGTTGACCTTCCTGGCATAAATCCATGCTGATAATCTGAAATTGATAGTTTCACATTGTGTAAGATATTGGTGTATATAATCTGCTCATAAATCTTAGCAAAATTTGATAATAATGATATAGGCCTATAGTTCTTCGGGATCGATGCATCTCCTTTTTTAAAAATCGGTATCAATCGGGCACGCTTCCTTAGTTCAGGGAATTTAAAAGTAGATATTGACAAATTAATGATCATGCTCAGTGGCTTACACAGAACAAAACGGGTGTCTTTAATAAAAAAAAAACTTGGAAGACCGTCATCTCCCGCTGTATGTTTGTCTGGAAATTTTGCCATAATCTTGGTGAGATCTTCTTCTGAAGTAGGCGAGAGAGAAAATGTATGACTATTATAAAGGTTTGTTGATATAGATGCAGAACCACTAATAATTTGGCTACCACGAAACACGTTAGCAAAGGAGTCTACAATAATCTGGGGATCATTAATTATCTCATCGGCAACGAGCATAGTACCCGGAATCCTAGTAGAACCTTGTTTAGCTTGAATATATTGAAACAAATTTCGTGGATTAGTGGTTAGTGACTCCTGAACATCTCGTAAGTAGCTTTCATAAGCATTGGTGATATTAACTTTACATAATGTTATCAAACGCTTAAATTCTTCGTGGTAGTGTGGATGTCCAGTTGACTTCCACTTACGCCTGATGTAATCTTTTATCTTTAGATTGGATATAACATCCTTTGTAAACCAAAGTCGATATGATGATCTTTCGTAAGTTTGCCGAGGTACAAATCTTGATAGCAAATGATCGAGATAAACGTAAAAGCTGTCAAGTGCTTGATCAACATCATTAAAGTCATTGAGAAAAGACCAATCAGAAGCAAGCAAGTCATTATATAGTTGATCAAAATTTGCTTTACGGAAGTTATATCGTAGATTATTAGCAGTTGGAAAATGTGTCGGCGAACATTCTTGGATACCACGTAAGGAAAGTGTCAGAGCAGGATGATAAGGATCTGTGGGAACCAAAGAGAGAGGTTCACGTTCTACTGACAATACACTATCAAGATTTGTAAATACTAAGTCTAAAATGACATCATTATAATTAGGTATAGACATTATTATATTGTCTCAGATTTAAGGTTTTACAGAAATTTCGAAGTATTTTACTCTTGGAACAAGTAGAATTAGCAATCATGAATTGTGGAGCATTAAAGTCTCCAACTATGAAAACAGAGTTATATATTAGTACAAGTTCAAGAGCTTCAAAAAATAGTTCAAATTCATTAAGTGATACATCAGGAGGCACATAAACAGCAATAATAAGTGACTGAAACATGCCGTATTTACAATTGCAAATAACAACATCTATGGCGGGTACAATTTCATGAAGATGGTGATTATGCAATTAGGACAAAAATGTGGTTTAATTTTTGAACTTTTTTTTCGTCTTCTCAGTTTTAATCGGCCTCCGGATCGGTCCATTCTAGTCAGTCACTTTCGTATTATAAACAGTCACAGAAATGTCTTTTGTTGAGATTAAAAAAGCAGGCAGGGTGCTCCTATGCGGAATTGAAGGTCAGGTTTGCCTCGAAATCTTGCACCGTTTTGAATTTTTCAAATTTTCGGTCAGAAGGAGAAACATTTCTAAATGCAACTATTTTTTTGGCCAAGCAAAGCCCTTTAGCCCAAATCTGACATTTTTTTTCGTATTCAGCATGATCAATTACATATATATTCAAAATTTTTTTTTTTTTTTCTTACAATTTTCGAAGGCCGTTCGATTTCGTTCAAATTGTGGATATGTATGTAATTGATGATGCTAAACACGAAAGAAATGTTAGATTTGGGCTAAAGGGCTTTGTTTGGCCAAAAGTGCTATTTTTATTTTTTATTTTTTTTGGCCAAACGAAGCCCTTTAGCCCAAATCTTATTTGTTGTGCAGTTGTATCCATGGTACAACATGCCAGCAAACACCCAGTGAAAATTCCAGTAGATATAGAGAATAGGTATATTTCCGGAAATAATATAGTAGATAATTTATTAGTTAAAATAATTAAGCAATATTTAATTTAATATAATTTTACAATTTTTGATTTATACAAATAACATTTCTAAAACATTTCTATCTTACTGCGCCATCTGTTAGACAGTAGATTAACAATCAAGACTGTAAATAGTGTTGGCCACAGTATTGGTATTCGACGATAGATGTAGCATAGCTGTTTATTGTAGGATTCTGTTTCCAGTCAATACGTTTTTATATATTATTGTTACAACATAATTCAAACGTTCTTTTTAATTGAAAAGTCACTCGTACTTCATATCTCTACATTAGCAGCTATCGACAGTAAAATAATAATATCATATTAATGTTAATTATTTACGACACTCATTATTTATTTATCAAAGTTTAAACTTTTTTCAAACATCAATCAATTATCCCCTTCACAGTAGTTCCCTTAGGATGGACACGTTGTTACCACTGCTAGTAGCAACGCTTACAGTCTTTTTGATGTTGTGTAGTCCCGAAATGACGTCCTTCGAGGACATTTTTCAGTTTAGGAAAAAGTAACAAGGTCAGGTGAATAGGACGGCTGGGGAACCACAGGAATACGTTTTGAGCTCAAAAATTCTGTTATCGAGAGGGCAGCGTGACATGAGGCGTTGTCATGATAGAGCATCCATTCGTCTGCATTTTTCTGTGCGTTTCACAGACGTCTTTATAAAAAAATTTGGTTGACAGTTTCCTGGAGGAACAAATTCTTTGTTCCAACCAAAACACAACTTCGCTAATAGCAGTCACAAAAATTAGGTCGTTAAACGGAACGAGTTGAACCTCTGAGCTATTGGAGGGTACTGATACACAAGGTCTATCAAGGACAACAGGACAGCGTTGCCAGATCACTTGCAGTGTTGCCAGTCTCATTATTTTTCTGCCACACCTCGTATATTTTGTGATACATTTATTTATATTTAAAATAATCACGTCCTGTATCAATGCCATTTTGTAATCAAAGTTTCCACAACATAAAAGCTTGAAGTCGGTCTTCTTTAACTTTAAAATCGTAGTAGATCATTGCGCGTACATGTTCTCTTGACAAGTCCATGTTTCGATGATAAATCGTATACAGGGTTTCCACGGCCAAGTGGGACATAGGGAGAATACATGTAAAATCGGTTTTCGGTGAATATTATCTCCCTAATACTACTTTATTCAAAATTAAGGGCCGCATATTATAACTGGGTTAACAATGAACATCTCCACAATCATAGTACAAAGAAAGTCATTTTAATAAAGCCAAAAAATTATTATTTTTAAATCTATTGTACGAGAATTCCTAATAAGGCTTTTAATACGTGACTTAGTGCAAGCGTCCAAGGCGCAATGGTTCGCGCGACGGCTTAATATCGCAAATGCACGGATTGTTTAGGGTTCGAATCCCGGCAGATTAGTTTTATTTTTTTTTTTATCTCCAACAATAATGCTACAAATTAAATAACACTACAAAAATCAGAGATTTTGAAGACTATAAAATCGATTTTTTGAGGATTAAGGTAAATAATGAATAATTTTTACAATAACAAAAATGATCACGTGCTATTATATTATTCGATTTTTAATTGTTACTAACGACAAATCATTTGTCAAAATAAACAACAAAACTTAATCAAGATTTAAAAAAAATAAAAAATAAAATTCATTTCTCGGATTCGAACCCCAAACAATCTGTGCCTTACTTTATTAAGGCGTCACGTGAACATCTGTGCCACTAACTAATGTGTTAAAAGCCTTATTAGGAATTCATGTACAATAGGTTTAAAAATAATAATTTTTTTGGCTTTATTAAAATGACTTTCTTTGTACTATGATTGTGAAAATGTTTATTGTTAACCCAGTTATAATATTCGGCACTTAAATTTGGATGAAGTAGTATTAGGGAGATAATATTCACCGAAAACCGATTTTACATGTATTCTCCCTATGTCCCACTCGGCCGTGGAAACCCTGTATATCACGTTTCCTCTATGATAACAGCGACTCAATTGACAGTCAGAGTTTATTACTTAATGATAGTGGTATTTAGAAATGCAATGTTGCCAGTTCTAACTTCTCTAGTTTCCTGGCAAATCTAAATATATTACGTCTAATCAAATCTAATGAATCACAATAACAATTAAAGTAGCTTTCATCGTCGCAGCAAATATGAAAACTATAAATATTTCTCATTGAAACAAAATGCACTGGCAAAATCGGTAATAGCTAAAAATCATTTAAAAACTGCAAGTAATTCTCTTCTAAATACACTCCTAGATATATGAGAGATAACATTTTTCAATGTTAACGATATTTCAGTTTACTCGTGTCATGATAAGTTAGATATAGTCATAGAAAAATTATATTATCGTCTGCAATAAATTGTACTTGCATTGCATTAAATCCCATCAGTATCTAATAAATACATGATATCCTAGTTAGTTAACCGTATTCGAAATGTCCACCGAAACTAAAGTTAGTCAAGACGTTGAAGACCTCGTTACTGAAATTGTGGCCAGAAATGGATTCAACGCAGATTCAAAAATAATCTACGAAGTCGGTTCCCAAGTGGGTGATGGTTTCTTATCGAGAAATATAGCTGTTACTATTTCGGACGACCAGAAAGAGTTGGATCTCTTCGTAAAATGCTGTTTAAATACAGAATCATTAGCATTTGTGCCGATAGAAATGTATTACTCTAACGAAATTAATTTTTACGACAAAATCTTCCCCGTACTCGAAGCATTTTTAGAAGAGAAGAACATCAGCGATGGTTTTACCAACGTATCGAAATGTTACGGATCTTCCAAGAAGAACATAATAGCTTTGGAGAATCTGAAGAAGAAAGGATACCAATTATGCGATAAGACCAAACCACTAAACGATAAATACATCTCATTGGTCTTCAAAACTTTCGCTAAATTCCACTCAGTTAATTATGCTCTAAAAGATCAGAAACCGGAACTGTATCGGGAACTAACAGCATCAGCTCAAGAGTTTTCCGGTTATATTGAGGGTAATGCATGGGAGGAAGCAACCAAGGGTAATATCGATGATTTTTTGACAAGTTTTGATCCGGCCAAGGACAAGCATGTATTGAATAGGACTGAAGGATTAGCACAAAAATTGGTAACTTGGGGAAATAAGATTTTCAATAACCCACCAAAGAGTGATTACGATATTTTAACTCAAGGTGATTGTTGGTGCAACAACATGATGTTTATGTTTGAGGTATGTCGAATTTTAATCGTAAATTTTTCTTAAAATCTAATTGAATTTTTCTGTTTATTTCAGGACGATAATAAAGAAACACCAATCGATATAATCCTCTTGGACTGGCAGATTATGAAAATGGCCATTCCAGTTTTCGACTTGGCTTACTTCTTTTACACCAGCGCTTCGGAAGAGGCCATCAAAAATGTTGATGATTATCTGAAATTGTACCACGATGAGTTATCGCAGCAATTGAGGAAATTGGGCAGCGATCCTGAGGTTCTGTATCCTTATTCGGTATTTAAACAGCACTGGAAAGATAATGCCAAGTATGGATTACACATGGCCTTCACGTTGATAAGAACGATGCTTTCCGAAGATGGTGAACATCTAGATTTGGAAACTGTGGACATCAGTAAGGCTGATGATGTCAGTAAGTTTTTAAAAAAATTAAAAATAACGATGAATATTATAGAAGGATGAAAATTATATTAGAACATATGGTTGATAAGGATTATATATGAGTAGAATTTTGTAATTTATTTATTATTTATGATGCAATTAAAAATGTCTAACTAATCAGAAATTTGTCTGAATCAGCAATTGGATATTCCTATAAACGTCTTGATCTTTTCATAATTCGGTTTTATATCCTTACTCCTTACTGGATATCTGAAATATGTAGTTTCTGCTTCCAAAGAAGGAATATCCATCAAGTTTTAGCTCTAATTTATTGTTAACCATCAAATTAAGTTGTACTGTTCTGCCACTAATAAAACTAAATAATCATACACTTGTATTACTTGCACCTTTCCGAAATATCGAAATGTCAGGACTGACAAGCTTCGTTGTTCCAATTAACTAAGTTCCAAGTATAATCTAGTTCAGGGACTTGTTTAATAAACATCTGGATGTTCTCAAAGATTATAAGACGGGCTAAAAGTCGAATTGACGCTCTAAAAGCTGTATTTCTCAGATCGTGCTCATTCACTAAATTGTTTTTAAAAGGACGAAAAAATGCGACGTTCAGAAATTGCATTTGGAGGCAGTGTTACCAATATTATATTATTGCTTTTGCATAAAAGAGGGAGCTTAAATTGTCCCCAATAACTACACTGCCTTTAATCCTTGATAACATGATAGTTACGAACCAATCTTCAAAGCTACAAGAATCGAATTAGTCGCTCTTTGTACGGTTGTATCTTGCATCAAAAGGTCCCTTCTCAATTAATGTACAGGGTGGCCGGATAAGAATGCAAACTGCTGTATCTCTGAAACTATTCGTCGTAGAGGCTTGCGGTAAAAAATTTTAATACTAAAGTGGTCAAAAAAAGATCGTGGAAAATATTTTCAAATTCCCAAGATGTTCTATAAAAAAAAAACTCTAAAATTTCCAAAATTAGACAGCAAATTTTGAACACCCTGTATACATCTAAAGTTCCAAGTTTTGCTTAAAGCATCCTGTATTTGTTAATCAAAGAATCCCTAATAATTTCATTTTAAACTTCACATTTGTGGCTACTGTTATTTTTAATGATACTATGTAAATATTAATTCTTTAATAAAAAAATATTCATTGCACTGAACATACGCATCAAAGAAAAAAAAGCAAAATAAGCATGTATAGATAATGGTCAGCCACTGATAAAAATGCGAAAAATGCAGGGTGTTTGATTTAAGAAAACGTCGTGTGATTGTGTGTAATGATTTTTGGAACACTCTGTATAGTCAAAAATAATTTTCATTCAGATATACTTCTTAATGTCTAGCGTCACCGTGTTGTAAGTGAAACGTTTCATTTTAATAGCCAATGAGCAATCAAAGACCGGAGTTCGACTACATGACCCTGTATATTTAAAACTATCTACATACAGGGTGTCCATGAATATGAGGGTAATATCTCGGATACATAAAGCTTATGTAAAAATAACACTCTATGTCTGTATATCGTTTTCTGCTAGGGTGCACCACTGTTGAGATATTCAACCCCTAAACATAGAGTTGGCTAAGTGGTTAACTATTTGCATCCAAGGTAAAATGAAAGGGGCACCGTTCCCTAAGAATTGTACAAAGAAGACGACTCATAACTTAGAGTTGGTACACACCGATGTGGTAGGAAAAAATGATACCTAAATCATTAGGTGGAGCACAATATTTCGTTAGTTTCATCGATGATTATTCCAATTATGTCACAACCAAGATAATCACAAGAAAAAATGAAACCTTAGAAAAATTTAAGAAATATCAGAAGATGGCAGAAAATTTACAAGGTAGAAAAATAAAACACCTGCAGAGTGACAATGGTGGGGAATATTGCAGCAAAGAGTTCAGAGAACATTTGGAGAACAATGGTATTGTCCATAGAAAGACAGTGCTGTACAGTCCACAACAGAATGGTAAGGCAGAAAGACAAAACCTAACCTTACTGGATATGGTAAGCTGTATGCTTGCCGAATCGGGCAGAAGCTTTAAATACTGCATGTTACATTCGAAATAGATACCCATCAAAGTCCATAGACAATGAGATTCCCATAGAACGTTGGAGTGGAAAGAAACTTACCAAAAATGATTTAGATGTAATGAGAGTTTTTGGATGGAAATGGAAATAAATTAGACAATAAATCAGAGAAATGCGTATTATTAGGATACCCAGAAGGAACGAAAGTTTACAGATTGTGGCACATAAAGAACAGAAAAATTGTGATATCTCGAGATGTAATATTTCAAGAGGACTATTTCCCATTTAAAGAAGACAAGATCAACAAATAAAGAAGAAATTATATTTCATGTAGATGAAGAGATGGTTAATGGAAATCAAGAGATTACAATTAATAATGAAGCTGGAAGCATCGTGGAGAACATTGCTATACTGAATATCATTCCAGGGGAAGATGTACCAGAAGAAGAAGAAAGGATGCAGAATCGTAGAACAAAGAGGACGCGTAAACTATTGACGTGTCACTGTTGTGACTTAGTTCAATATAAAGAGCTTCAAACTCGAAGAACCTCAGTCACCTGGAGAAGCGTTATCAGGAGAAAACGCTAAGCAGTGGTATAAAGCAATGGAAGAAGAAATTGACAGTATGAAGAAAAATCAAGCATGGTCGATAATAAGCAGACCGGAAGGAGAAAATATAATCGGAAGTAAGTGGGTCTACAAGATAAAGAAAAGTCAAGAAGGTCGTTGTGAAACATTTAAAGCAAGAATAAACTGGAATAGGTGTGTTAATGAGAAATTAATCAAAATTGATTTGATAAGATCCAAAGAACTTTAATATTAGAGATTTACGTAGACGATTTTGTTATAATGGGAGAGCGAGAAGAAATAGGGAAGATTTAGGAATTTCAAATTTGATCAACAAAGATTCTCGAAAATTTGAATGGCCCGAATGGATTAGATCAATCCTGAATATCTCGAAAATACTTCACGAATTTAATATGAGCAAATGTAAATCAATCTCGACACCCTTAGAGATGAAAAGTAGCGATGAAGCAACAGTTAGAACTCTAGACTATCGGAGAAAATTGCAATGCTCTCCTTATGATGGTTCCTGTCCAAGGTCAGTTGAGCACATCTTCCATTGGCTTTGATATATTCCCATTGCCTCGGAGTTCCCTTGGTTCCTGGCCTAAAAATCCCTGCACCTGCTTCTTTTGAGGATTTTAGAACCTCCCACATACTATTTGATAGTGTTTTCTTTTCGGGAAATGTTCTCCTGCCAATTCTCTCTTATTGCTTATCGCTTGAGCCTTGGTCAGTCTATGGAATGTCGCAAGTCTCTTGTTACCTTATTCATTCTCAGTTCTATGTGCCTGTCCCACAGAAGTTCTGATGATTTGCATCCGATCACTGTTCCATCCAGATGGATGTCTTTTATGTTTGAATTTTTTCTCTTCACACCATTCATTAGTGTTTGTATTAGGTTAAAATTTTGTCCAAGTCTTAGAATTAACCAACTAGTCTGAGTCTGTATTCACTTTACTCTTGGTAATGGTGGCCTTCAGATTGTCCAAGATGTGTAGATTTGCACTTGTAGGTCAAATAAAACAGCAATTATTTATTAAGTTATTAATTTTATCTAAATAATAATAATAATAATAATAATAATAATAATAATAATAATAGTGTTTTATTTTTCGCACCACTAATTGATTTACAATCTCAATAGCAATGTTCAAAATACGTCAGTATAAAGGTAATTGTAAAAGTACAAATTATAAAAAAATAACATACAAAAACAAAACAGGCGAACGCAGGATACTTATAATGAGTACACATAGTACAAAAAAGAAGAGAAAGCAAAATTAGCAGAAAAAATCGTCTAATGTATAGCAACTCTTCGATAACAATAAATCTTTTAATTTCTTTTTAAATATATTAATATTTACAGAGGAAGTTATATCAGCACTCAATTCATTGTAAAATCTACACCCAGTGGCGAAGAAACCTTTATTATATTTTGCTGTCTTGTGGTAATCTGGTCTTAGGATATGCTTATTTCTTGTGCCATAGTTATGCGCTAAATCATTTTGAGTGAAAAACGGTTTGTATTTATAAATATACGTACACAGTTCAAAAATATATAAAGAAGGCAAAGTTAAAATTTTCAAATTTCGAAATTCATTTTTACAAGACTGTCTAAAGTTTATATTTGACAAAATTCGTATAGCATATTTTTGAAGGACAAACACTCGCTGAGATTCATTACTATTTCCCCACAATATGATACCATAACGCACGAGTGAGTGAAAGTTAGCATAATATAGTGTCAATAATATATTACTATTGCACTGACTAGATAAAAATTTCAGAGCATAACAGGTTCTGCGCAATCGTTCACAAAGAGTCGCAATGTGTGACTTAAAGGTTAAACACGTATCAAAAACAATA
Source organism: Holotrichia oblita (assembly GCA_023690525.1). Taxonomy (NCBI): domain Eukaryota; kingdom Metazoa; phylum Arthropoda; class Insecta; order Coleoptera; family Scarabaeidae; genus Holotrichia; species Holotrichia oblita. The sequence goes on along the minus strand of CM043016.1, from coordinate 7,576,952 downwards.
CCTAGTTAAAACCAATGGTATGTCAAGTAATGCATCATCAATCAACTCCCTAAACTGAAACCTCTTACAGACGGTCTTATCTTTGTTTAGTAGTAATCTATTCTTTTCAGACCATGTAGTCACCTGCGCATATATTGCTCTAATTTTATTTTGCAAATTTACTTCACATACGTCTGTAATTAAAATATTTGTGTCATCAGCATACATACACAAATAGATATTTTCAACATTATTGAAATAATGCTGCAAATCACCAATATATACCACGAAAAGGAGAGGCCCCAAAATTGATCCCTGTGGGACTCCTTGCTCGACCCGGCGAATATTACTTATAGTTTGCCTCACTTTTACTGTCTGCACCCTATTTGCAAAATAAGATTGAAAAAAGTCCAAAGCCACACCACGAATGCCATATCTATACAACTTTTCTAAGAGAATCCGATGGTTAACATAGTCAAAGGCACGCGAAAAATCAACGAAAAGTCCTGATACAAGTAAACCCTTATCTAAATTTTGAATCACTTTATAAGTGAATTCGCATAACGCAGTCTCTACACTCCTACTCGTGATATAACCATGCTGACATGATGACAAAACATTATTCTTTGAAAAAAAAGATGTAATTTGTTTCGCTACTATTGACTCAATGATTTTCGAGAAAGAAGAGAGCAAGCTGATGGCTCTATAGTTAGAGTAACAATTAGAATCCCCCTTCTTATATAATGGTTGAACGACCGTCATTTTAAGCCTGTTCGGAAACACTCCATTTGAAAAACATAAATTAATAATATGCGTTAAAGCATCACAAACAAAATATTTAATTTTTTTACTAATGTATTAGACATTTCATCAAAACCATAAGAATTTGATGGTTTTAAGTTATTAATGGCATCCACAACGTCAGAATTGATAACAGCAGAGAAAAAGAACGTATTGGAATTGAATTCAGTATTTTTATTCAAAAAGTCATAATCTATAGGTACATCATTGTCGTTAGAATGTGTAAAAATCACATTAAAATTATTAGTTACGTCTTTGTCTGCTACTTCCTTGTTATCAACCTTTATCGTGATGTCGTTTCTTATCTCAGTATTTTTTCCTGAAGTTCAGATATAACGCCCCACATAGCTTTCATTTTGTTAGCGGATTGATTAATTTTATTTTCATTGTATTTTTTTCGCTCCTGTTTTAATGTCTCATCATACAACATATTGAGTTTTTTGCTAATAGGTCTGAACCCCACATATTTCTTTGATAAATCATTGTATATCTGTGCCTGATTTTTTATTTCTAAAATTTCTGGTGATACCCAGTTAGAGTGTTTGTCACTTCTTTTAGACGTAAATCGCCTCAAGGGAAAACATAATTGAAAATAATAATTTATTGTCTCATAGAATACATTATACGCAGTATGAGGACAAGTTTCATCGAAAACATTCTGCCACGTTTCATTTCCCAGCAATTCAATAAAAGAAGTTATACTAACTTCATCAAAACAACGTCGATTACAAACACTTAATTTATTAGATTGTTTTATTTTTTTCTTGTATAGGAAACTTCAGTATTTGAGAAGTATGATCAGATATGTTGCAATCATAATTCCTAACGCTAAAGGTGTCACATGATCTTACTAGGAAATTGTCCAAACAAGTACTCGAGAATGCGGTAACCCTTGTGGGAGAATCAATAGTTGGAACAAAGTCAAAAGAACCAATGACATCCAAAAATCTTAGTTTATTTTTACTCTCTGTTAAAAAGTTAATATTAAAATCACCCCCCAGTATTACCTTTGTTTGGCTGTGTACAGACAAAAAACTCAACAAGTCAAACAACAATTCCAAGAAAGTATTGAAGTCTCCCAAAGGAGGTCTATATATTACTCCGATAATTATTTTATTTTGTGATAATTCAATACAAGCAGCTTCCAAGATACCGTCAATGCAAAACCTATTTACGTCTAAAACTTCTACGTTTGATTTAAAATTATTATTCAAATAAATAGCTACTCCCCCATGCCTTAACGTTTTACGACAATAATATGCTTTAAGTAAAAAATTGCGTATTTGAATTACCTCTAGCTGCCCCGAATTCTGCCAATGCTCTGTTAATAGTAAGAAATCACACTGAGTTTTCGCTAATACCACTTCCAATCTTGATACCTTATTCGCTATACATTGTACATTCTGATGCTGTATCTCAATATAACAGTCACTCTTATTTACGAAAAATCTCTACACTATTCTGCACATCCGCACTCCTTGCTCCATCTTCCTTCCAATACGACAAAGACGACTCCATCTCATCCATAGCTGCACCACTCAAACATAGCAGCGATGTAGTAGTGACTGATGTAACAGCCGCAGTTTCCTGTACACTTGATTTGGATACCGACACATGGCTCCTGTCAAAAACATAATCCAACAAACTTTCACAAATAACATTTTTTCCCAGTCCATTCAAATGTTGTCCATGGCGTGTGTAATGTTTCGGATAAAGCAAATTGTTTATGGCAAAAGTTGCCACATGTGTAAATTGTCTGGCCATGTTGTATAATCCCAAATTTATGTGTTCAATCAATCCATTTAATTTATTATTATCGTAACGAAAAGGAATCGTACAGAGAATAACATTTGTGTGCACCGTATTCGCCATTATGTCCTGATAATGTCTCATGATCTCTGCAATATGGTCACTATCAAAGCACTGTGCGACATCATTTGAACCACATTGTAAGAACAAATAGTCGTTCTGTCCGAAATTCTTAATTTTTTTATCCAAATTAGAAACCACGTCACGAATGCGACCACCGGGTTTAATGAAACTCTGTACTTTAAATTTACTAGTGAGTTTATTTCTTAAAATTGTATTATACTCCCTGCCGTGGCTATCACTCAGAATAAATAGATTATGTGAAATGTCATCACTATTATCTTGAACGGCCTGATAAATAATTTTCTTATTCACATTTAGGTTAATTCCAATATTCACCATTCGTTGACTTATTTCCTGTTCCGCCCCCAGATTAATATTCTCGGTAGGCGTAGGTAGACTTCTTAATCACTTTTATAGTATTTTTTCGTTTCATATTTAAAAATTGCTTTTTTAATTTTCCATATAAAAGAGATACATTATGTAGTCTCTTTTCCAATTCGTTAATTTTATTAATAAGGCGGAAAATTAATGATTTTTTCCTTTTTGTTTTCGGTCTTGAATTTTCAAAGTTGCACAATGTTTCTGTAGAACTGCAAAAATCATCCTCCATCGTATCTCTCTCTTCCTCTAGGTAACTCGAGTTCACAGCGTCTTTCAATCTGTTTACTAACACTTGTTTTTGTCCTTTTTTGTTTAAACCCATCTTCTCTAAGTTTTTCTGCAACTCTTCTTTTTTCATTGAGGTTATTTTAATTTTATCGTTCATTTTAATCAAAGTTTAACACTTAAAATATCACACGAAAAAGATTTTAACTAGTGAACTTCAAAGGAGCTTCCTCTGTACAACTACCGGAAGAAGGACGAAATTTTTACGAATAATAAAACTTGTAAAAATACGTCAAAAACGACTGGAACTATTTTTCACCACATTTACAACGATATACATATATATATATATAAATAATAAATAAATTACAAAATTCCTTCTCATATATAATCTTTGTCAACCATATGCTCTAATATAATTTTCACTCTTCTAAAATATTCATCCTCATTTCTAATTTTCTTAAAGAAGTTGTTAACACCATCAGCGCTATTGATGTCCACAGCTTCGAAATCTAGACACTCATCCTTTTCCGAAAGCATTATTCTGATTGCCATGAAGGCATTGTGTAATCCAAATTTAGCATTATCCCTCCAATGCTGTTTAAATACCGAATAAGGGTACACAACGTTAGGATCGCTGCCCAACTTTTCTAATTGATGTGATAATTCATCGTGGTACAATTTCAGGTAATCATCGACATATTTGATGGCCTCTTCTGAAGCGCTCATGTAAAAGAAATAAGACAAATCGAATACTGGAATGGCAACTCTGATATCCTGCCAGTCTAATAGAATTACATCGGAAGGTTTTTCTTTATTATCTTCCTAAAATAGACAAGAAATTTGCTTTGATATCAACAAAATTTAAGACTTACCTCGAACTTAAACATCATATTATTGCACCAAGAATCGCTTTGAATTAAAATATCGTATTCAGTCTTATTTGGGTTATAAGCGTTCTTATTTCCCCAAGCAAACAAATCTTGTGCTAAACCTTTAGTCCTCTTCAATATATGCTCGTCCTTGATTGGATCCAAATTTACCAAAAAATTATCGATATTATTTTTGCCTGCTTCCTCCCATTCATTAATAATATCATCTTCGGTAACAACTTGATTTGATCTTGTTAATTCTTGGTAAAGTTCCAGTTTCTGATCTTTTAGAGCAAAATTAATAGCGTGGAATTTAGCGAAAGTTTTGAAGACCAATGAGATGTATTCATTATTTAGAGGTTTCGCTTTATCGCACATTTGGTATCCTCTCTTCTTCAGGTTCTCCAAAATTATAATTCTCTTCTTGGAAGTTCCATAACACTTTGCGACGTTGGTGAAACCATCGCTGATGTTCTTCTCTTCTAAAAATGTCTCGAAAGCGGGGAAGATTTTGTCGTAAAAATAAATTTCGTTGGTGTAATATCTTTCTATCGGCATTAACGCTGATGATTGCATATTTAAAGAGTATTTCACGAAGAGATCCAATACTCTCTGGTCGTTCGAAATAGTAACTGCAATATTTCGCGATAAAAAGCCGTCACCTGTTTGGGAACCAACATCGTAGGTGATTTTTGAATCTGCGTCGAATCCATTTTTGGTTATTATTTTAGTAAGGAGGTCTACGACGTCTTGGCTGACGTTAACTTCGGTGGACATTCTGAACTTGAATATCACCTACGTACAATAGGAGGAATACAATGTTGTGCCAATTTATATACATAGTTGATATTAGATTTTTCTATGACTGAATAAATAGTGCAATCTTTTGTTTACATGTAGATTTAAATGAGAATGGGTTAGAGTTTAGAAATGGTAACAATATGAAAGCTAAGATAACAATATAATTGATTATGCTAAATACGATAACAGTCTCAGACATGTCAACATAAAAGATTGAAATATTAGGTACTCATTGCAACTTTTCAAGACATCAGAAGTAAAGAAAATATATTAAAAATAATTGAACACGTTTTGTCTTAAGTTTGCAGCAATTGTACAACTTTAAACTTCAAACGATCAAATAAATAAAACAATGGGATTTTAATATGGTAGCCTTGGTTCTGAATAGAATTGTTTTATGCCCAACCCACTCAAAATTTAGTTAAAGATGCTACTAGATTCTGAACAAGTAAATTACGTTCTAATTTATAAAAATGTATTCAAAACAACAAAGTGAAAATGATCACAAACTTAACAAAAATAAGAACTGATGTCAAAAACTTTAATATAAGTAATGTTCTTGAATTATGTGCAGTGGAATTAACACTATGTACTAATATTGTGTTGGTAGTACTCCACAATCAGACTTCAACTTGTTCCTGAGAATTTTTTTGCCGGTTTACTTGAAGCTCTTCAATGTGAAGGTAAAATTGTCATACTCGGTGGAGATTTCAATATAAATTTTATGAAGTTCTTCACTGGATCTCTTGGTGCAGAAGTAGAACACTAAACACTTTAACCCACTGAACACCAAACAAGTTTTAACTAAAACACCGATGCGTTTCAACAGCAATGCTGTCATTATCAAGGCGATAATAAAACTAAATTAAAATAAAATCTACAAAAACAGGTAACCTAAATGTTATGCACGGTCAATCCGATATATATTGGCTAAAACATCCCCGGGGGGGCAACGCCGCTTGAAGCTTTCTAAATCCATTTTCTTCGGGAACTCTCTACCATCTCACTAATTTTCCTCCATTCTCTTCTATTACCCGTTTTACTTTTCCAGTTTGTTATTCCTGCTCTGTTCAAATCTTCCATCACTTCATTTAGCCATTTTGATCTAGGTCTTCCTCTTCTTCTTCTTCCACTTGGTTTCCAGACCACCATTTCTTTAATTGTAGCGCCATCGGCTCTCCACACATGCCCAAGCCATCTTACCCTTTGTCGCTTTATCCTTGTCACGATATCCTCTCCAATTTCGCTCTGTATTTCCATGTTCGTTCTCCACCTGATTTGATTTTCTCCCACTTTGACAGGCCCCAGGATTACTCTCAATATCTTTCTTTCCGTTATATTTAGGTCTTCTTCACATTTTCTGGTCATAGTCATAGTTTCTGCGGCGTACATTAACACGGGACATATGATTGTTTTGTATATCTTCATTTTAGTTGCTTTTGAGAGTAGTTTATGTCGTAAAACTTTTTTATTTGCGAAGAATACTTTGTTTGTATTTAAAATTCTTTCTTTTATTTCGGTCTCCCTATTTCCATCACTGGATATCATTATTCCCAAGTATTTAAATTTCTCCACCCGCTCAAATACAAACTTTCCAATCCTAATGTTTTTAAGGCTTTCCTGTTTCGTTCCAAACTTCATTACTTTGGTTTTGTTTTCATTTATCTCCAGTCCCATTTCTTCTCCTTCCTTTATTATTTCTGTCACCACTTCCTTCAATATTTGTTGTCTTTTAGCTATTACCACAATATCGTCTGCATATGCTATTATGTGTGCCCCTCTTGATCTAAGCGTGCTTTTGATGATCTTTCTCGTAACGTATTCCAAGGCCAAATTAAATAGTGTAGTTGAGAGTGCATCTCCCTGTTTAACTCCTTTGTTTGTTCTTAGTTCTTCTGTATCCCCTTTCGCTGTCGCTACCGTTATTCTTGTCTCCTTCATTGTCATTACTGTTAGTCGTCTCAATTTCGCTGGTATACCGAGCTTTTCCATTGCGAGTATTAAGTTGTTTCTCTTGATAGAGTCAAACGCCTGTTTAAAATCTATGAATAGCACATCTAGATCCATATCATGCTCGTGCGCTTTTTCCATTATTTGCTTTAAACTATGTATAGCATCTGTAGTTGATCTGCCCTTAATAAAACCACATTGGTATTGCCGTATCTCTCTTTCAGCTGCTATCGCGATTCTTTCTTGGAGTACTTTGGACAGGATTTTATACGCTGTTGATAGCAATGTTATTCCTCTGTAATTAGAGCATTCCCGCTGATCGCCTTTTTTATGTATTGCGACTATTTTCGCTGTTTCCCAGGAGAGTAGTCTCAACTAGATTCAAAGAGCATATGGCTAATGTTAGATTTAATAGAATTGAGAAATCGAGCGTTGCCCAACACATTTTTGAAACAGAGCACAACATCGATCATACGAATGTTAAATTAATTAGACAAATTAAACAATTGTAAGTTTCTAAATGTTTTCGAAAGTTTAGAAATATATAAAAATAAGTCATATGTAATGAACTGTGACAACGGACCTATCCTGCATTCGTCATTGTTTTCGTTAATCGGAAATTAATGATGCGTATCGGATTGAGCGTGCATAACATTTAGGTTACCTGTTATTTGTAGATTTTATTTTAATTTAGTTTTATTATCGCCTTGATAATGACAGAATTGCTGTTGAAACGCGTTGGTGTTTTAGTTAAAACTTGTTTGGTGTTTAGTGGGTTAAAGTGTTTTACAGCTGTTTATTAAAAAAAACATTGAATTACCCCCCACCACTTTATTTTAATAGATACGTCAAAAAGCTTAGTTTCAAAAAGCATATATTTTTTGGTAACATTTAGGGAGCTCGTACACTAAAGCGCGGCGAAGCGAAGAGAAGAGAAGCGAATTTATTACGCCAGAGAAAAACGCACGTTGTCAAATCGCTGCCCGCACACTGATGCGCCGCGCGGAGAAGCGAAGCGAAGAGCCGCCGCGAGGAAAGTTTTCAGAGCAACCAGTCGAAGTATCTCGCGCCGCTTCTCTTCGCCTCGCCTCAGTGTGCGGTACATAGAGACGGGAAGCGCCAAATCTTCAGGTTTTCGTTACTTATCGGATACTTTCGTTTCCCAATCAGACGCCAGTAGGCTATGACAAGCCAGTAGATTCGGTTGGTACTTTGTTTTAAAGGTATCATGCATCAGGTCTCGCGTCTATTTCGCTTCGCTTCGCTTCGCCTTAATGTGCGGACTTCGCTCGCGCGACGCTGCGCTTTCCTTCGCTTCGCCGCGCCTCAGTGTGCGAGCTTCTTTACTGGGTGGATTTCAGTGAAAAATCATCTTAAAAACTTAAGATGCCGGTTACGCCCCTGCGGGTCATCTTGGAAATCTGAAAATATTTTCCACGATCTTTTTTTGACCACTTTAGTATTAAAATTTTTTACCGCAATCCTCTACGACGAATAGTTTCAGAGATACAGCAGTTTGCATTCTTATCTGGCCACCCTGTACATTGATTGAGAAGGGACCTTTTGATGCAAGATACAACCGTACAAAGAGCGACTAATTCGATTCTTGTAGCTTTGAAGATTGGTTCGTAACTATCATGTTATCAAGGATTAAAGGCAGTGTAGTTATTGGGGACAATTTAAGCTCCCTCTTTTATGCAAAAGCAATAATATAATATTGGTAACACTGCCTCCAAATGCAATTTCTGAACGTCGCATTTTTTCGTCCTTTTAAAAACAATTTAGTGAATGAACACGATCTGAGAAATACAGCTTTTAGAGCGTTAATTCGACTTTTAGCTCGTCTTATAATCTTTGAGAACATCCAGATGTTTATTAGTCAAGTCCCTGAACTAGATTATACTTGGAACTTAGTTAATTGGAACAACGAAGCTTGTCAGTCCTGACATTTCGATATTTCGGAAAGGTGCAAGTAATACAAGTGTATGATTATTTAGTTTTATTAGTGGCAGAACAGTACAACTTAATTTGATGGTTAACAATAAATTAGAGCTAAAACTTGATGGATATTCCTTCTTTGGAAGCAGAAACTGCATATTTCAGATATCCAGTAAGGAGTAAGGATATAAAACCGAATTATGAAAAGATCAAGACGTTTATAGGAATATCCAATTGCTGATTCAAACAAATCTCTGATTAATTAGACATTTTTAATGGCATCATAAATAATAAATAAATTACAAAATTCTACTCATATATAATCCTTATCAACCATATGTTCTAATATAATTTTCATCCTTCTATAATATTCATCGTTATTTTTAATTTTTTTATAAAACTTATTGGCATCATCAGCTTTAGTGCCGTCAATAGTTTCCAAATCTAGATGCTCACCATCTTCGGAAAGCATCATTCTTATCAACATGAAGGCCATGTGTAATCCAATCTTGGCATAATCTTTCCAGTGCTGTTTAAATACCGAATAAGGATACAAAACTTCAGGATCGCTGCCCAATTTCCTCAATTGCTGCGATAACTCATCGTGGTACAATTTCAGATAATCATCGACATTTTTGATGGCCTCTTCCGAAGCGCTGGTGTAAAAGAAGTAAGCCAAGTCGAAAACTGGAATGGCCACTTTGATAATCTGCCAGTCCAAGAGGATTATATCGATTGGTTTGTCTTTATTATCGTCCTGAAATAAACATAAAAATTCGGTTAGATTCTAAAAAAATTTACGATTAAAATTCGACTTACCTCGAACATAAACATCATGTTGTTGCACCAACAATCACCTTGAGTTAAAATATTATAATCACTCTTTGGTGGGTTTTCGAAAACCTTATTTCCCCAAATTAACAATTCTCGTGCTAAACCTTCAGTCCTATTCAATATATGCTTGTCTTTGGCCGGATCCAAACTTGCCAAAAAATCATTGATATTACCCTTGGCCGCAACCGCCCATGCACTATCCTCATTAAAATTGGAAACCTCTTGAGTTAACGGTGTTAGTTCCTGGTACAGTTCCGGTTTCTGATCTTTTAGAGCGTAATTAACAGCGTGGAATTTAGCGAAAGCTTTGAAGACCAACGAGATGTATTCATCATTTAAAGGTTTCGTTTTATCGCATAATTGGTATCCTTTCTTCCTCAGATTCTCCAAAGCTATGATGTTCTTCTTGGAAGTTCCGTAACATTTCGGTACGTTGGTGAAACCATCGCTGATGTTCTTCTCTTCTAGAAATGCTTCGAGTGCGGGGAAGATTTTATCGTAAAAATAAATTTCGTTCGCGTAGTACCTTTCTATCAACGCTAATATCGGTGATTGCAGATTTAAACCGCATTTCATGAAGAGTTCCAACACTTTCTCCTCGTCCGAAATCGTAACTGCAATATTTCGCGATAAAAAACCATCACCTGTTTGCGAACCAACATCGTAGGTGATTTTCGAATCTGCGTTGAATCCATTTTTAGCCACTATCTCAGTAACGAGGTCTTCGACGTCTTGGCTGACGTTGATTTCGGCGGACATTTTGATGCAATCGCTGGGGTGAATGCGGCTAACTAGAATATCTCGTATCTACTACTGGGTGGAATCTAATGCGAATGCAATTTATTGTAGTTGATATCACATTTTTTCGAGATTAAATGAATAGTGCAATCTTTAATTTGTATTGAATTATCGTGACACATGCAAATTGAAGTGCAGCTAGTCGTAAAAATTTTATATTTCGCATGTATTTTGGAATTGTTTTCGATTATTAATATGTTTTTAGGAATGCATTTTTGCTTGATAATAATATGATAATTAAACATTTTTTTTTACAGTTTTTTGCTTTTAGCTTGATAACCTGACAGATTTCTTTGCTTGTGCCATTCATTCGTCATTGCTCCATTGATCCATGACTCGAGGTTTCGTTGACACACACTGAGGGAAAGAAATGCATTGACCTAATAATATCGATTATATTAACACGAAAGGTGCTAATGCAACAAATTTTGTAATCAAATCAAGTAAAACGAATCATTTGTGCAACTATTTATTTGAGTTAATAAAACCTGTTGACAAAACACTTAAATTGTTGAAGCTAAAATAACTAAACACCTTGTTGATTATTCTTATTTTTTTTAGAAATTTGGTTGAGTCATTTGATGATAAACTGTCATTTTTGCATTTTTCACAAAATGAAATACCTATATTATTAATCAGAAACAAATAGGATTATATACAGCGTTAGTAAAAAGTCCCGGAACGGTCGAATAACTTTGTTATTGGAAAATTATGATTTCTGAAATTTGGAACGGAACGCCAGATTTTTGTAACACTTTTGAATGCAAAATAGAAAACTACGTCCAGGAAGTATTAAGATGTTTATTTTTATTCACAAGAAAAGGTTGCGATTAGAATAATTGTTCAAAATGCTCTCCATTTACAATTTGACAAAAATGTAAACGGTCAGTAAAATTTCTTAAATTTGTATTTGTTCAACTGTTCAAGATTATGGGGACGATTTTTGTACACTTGACATTTCAAGCGACCCCAAAAGAAAAAATCTAATGGCGAGAGATCTGGCGAACGTGCTGGCCATTCGATTGCTCCTCTACGTCCGATCCAACGTTCCGGAAAAATTTCATTCAAATAATCGCGGACATTATGGGCAAAATGGGGGGGAGCTCCATCTTGTTGAAACCAAAAATGTGCATTAGGGTGATCAACTATGTTTGCATTTGGAAAGAGGGCCGCAAGTGCTGGAACAACCTCATTTCGCAATAAATTTAAGAAGACGTTGCCAGTTAAATTTCCTCTTATAAAAAATGGTCCTATGATGTTGTTTCCAACAAGACCAGCCCAGACATTCACCTTTTGAGGATGCTGTGTATGGACTTGTTCAATCCAATGCGGATTTTCAATTGACCAGTAGCGACAATTATGTCTGTTCACAGTGCCGTTGAGACAAAACGTTGCCTCATCTGAAAAAATGATGTGATCTAAAACATTAGGCTGCTGCTCGATCAATTCCGTCATTGTTTCGCAAAAATGTAGTCTACGATCTGGATCATCTTCAGTTAACTCATGGACGGTGCTAATTTAAGAATCTTATGAGCAGATTTTTGAGAGATCTCATGAATTTGACCTAATTCTGTTGTGGACACGTGATGATGATTTTCTTCCACAGTAAGTAACACATTCAAACTAGTTTCTTCATCTGTTGCTGTTAATGGACGTCCCCTTCTATAGGTAAATCCTTCACCTGACGAAAGACAAACTTTTCAATTGTTCGGCATACCGGACTTTTACTAATGTGACGATCCGGATAAACAGTATTAAACAAAAAATACGAACCTCTTCAAAAGAACGTTGACGATCACCGTACCCACGCATCATTAATATCTCAATTCGTTCTGATTCAGTAAGTTTTGCTGCCATTTTCAAATGTGTCAATGTCTAAAATAAGTAAATTTATAGCGATGCAAAAGTTAAAACGCTTTTAAAATTGTCAAATGTGACGGCAAAAAGAATGCAAACACTAAACAACAACTTTTTTCAAAGGTATCTTGTTTTTTCTGTATTAGGACACTTTTTTTAATTTTTTAACTATTTTCTTGTGAATAAACTAATGTCTTCTTCGAAAGACTGGAGACATCATTACAACAGATTATGGTTTCATTCAAAATAAACGTGGACATAATTGTGTCCGGGAATTTTAATATGCACCTAGGAAAAAGACACTCCTGATACACATAAACTACTGAGCACTATGCATATGTTTGGATTACATCAAACTATACACAAACCTACCAGGCATATGGCCATTGTAGATAACATCTTCACAAACATTACCTCTTATCAAGCACAAACCTGTCGGACCATGAATCCCAACTTATTGAATTACACGTTAACAAAGTAAATACTATTCCGCTAAAATATGGCAGAAAATTCTCTCAACTTAATAAGAGCAGCTTGTGTAACAGCTTACTTAAAGAAACATGGGATAATGTCTTTATTACAGATGATGTCAACATTATGTTTAAATGCTTCATCGACACTTTTCTATATCACTACAATAACTGCATACCTATATGTCGTCTACCGAACAAACGAGCACAAACAATACCAATGACTGATGAATATATCGATGCAAAAGAAACGCCAGGCTTCTTAAAGGACTCATACTTGATGTACCCGAATGATTTAGAACTAAAACGTATACAGTGTGGTCATAAAGTTTGGAACCAAGCTTATAACCGCATTATTTTACATTTTTAGGAAAAACGCTCGGACAGGTAAATTTTCTTTTTTAAAACGCCATCTTTTGACATACAATTTTTTTCTATGAGGTCATTGGTTTTTAGAGTGATGACGTCATCAACCCTTTTTTAAATGGCAACCATATTATTTTTTTATGGTTTTTGGTAGATCTTTATATCCTCCAAATAGTGATATAAAACAATTGGTATGTTGCATCACAATTTTTTTTAATAATATAAATTTAGAAAAAAATAAGAAAATTTTATTTTTGTACAAAAATAAAATTAAATTAAAAAAATACTTCTGAACTTAAATTTATTGTAACAGTAAACGTAAATTTTCAAAATGGACCCCACCAACCAACTGACACTGTCCCAGCCGAGTGTAAACACTTCGTATACTCGCCTCAATTATGTCTGGAGATATTTGTGTAATTTCTAGGCGAATTCGTTGTTTTAAATCTTCTAAATTATTCGGTTTGTTAAAATACACTTTTGATTTCAAATAACCACACAAAAAATAGTCTAACGGAGTCAAGTCAGGAGAACGAGGTGGCCATTCTATGCCTCTCCATCCAATCCATTTATTAGGAAATATTTCGTCAAGATAGTGGCGAACCTCTACACCATAATGGGGAGGTGCCTCATCTTGTTGAAACCAAATATTTGGATGGGGTACATCACCATCCTCGTGATTTGGGAAAATAACAGCGAGCGCTGCAACCAGTTCAAATCTTAAAAATTTTAAATATTGCACCGCAGTCAAATTTCCTTCAAAAAAATATGGTCTTAAAATGCGTTGTCCAATCATACCAACCCATACGTTAACTTTTCCTCTGCGGTGAGCATGAGACGCTTGAGTTCAATGCGGATTGGTCTGCGACAAATATCTGCAGTTATGGCGGTGAACAGATCCATTTAGGCAGAACGTAGCTTCATCAGAGAAGACGATGTTGCCCAAGAAATTTGCATTTTGGTCACAACGTAACATTACGTCTTCACAGAACTGCAGTCGACGATCTTCGTCATCCTCATCTAATTCCTGTACAAGCTGAACTTTGTAAAGATGATAGTGTTCTTTTTTGAATAAGTTGACGACAAATGGGTGAGCCACCTGATTGGCTAACGCAAGTTGTCTGGTGGAAACATGATGCCTTGCTTCTAGAAGCACATTTAATTTCACATCTTCTCCTACTTGAGGTCTACCTTGCCGTGGTCGATCTTTTACGGATCCAGTTGCGGTAAACTTTCCAACTAGTTTTGTCACCGTAGACCTGGCAATTGGAGGTCTATCAGGGTGTTCATGGTTAAACAATTCGCATGCTTCTGAATCCGTTCTTTATCTGTCTCCATACCCAACCATAATTAAAATTTCTTTCTCGCTCAGATAAATGTGCCATTTTTTATATTAGCGAAAATGAACAATTTTTACGCAATGTCTAACTAATTTAACGTCAAAAATAGAAGTAAATAATTCAACAACATTGTCGACATAGAAACAATTTCAAAATATTAGTGTTGTACATTATTTGTATAAAAAGAAGAAAGAATGTCATAAAGAGGATCTTGCAAAGAGTGCGTGTTTTTGTTTTTGTAAATTTTTAGCATAGTAACATGAGAAGTAAATCAAACATGATGACTCGTGTGAGTAGATGATCACAAATAGAAGGGAAAAAAGGTTGGTCTATATCTCACAAGATTCTATATTAACAAATAATTTGCTACCGGTTTCGGGAAATTCCCATCATCAGGCAGAATCGAAAAAACACATGAGAAGTTCTTCACTGGATCTCTTGGTGCAGAAGTAGAACACTAAACACCAAACAAGTTTTAACTAAAACACCGACGCGTTTCAACAGCATGATAATGACAGCATTGTTGTTGAAACACGTCGGTGTTTTAGTTAAAACTGGTTTGGTGTTTAGTGGGTTAAAGTGTTTAGTGTTATAGTAACAGTACATGTGATTTTTACGATCCGGTTTGTCTGTTGGTTGTTTTTTCTGTTGTTTTGATCTGGACCGAATAACGCAGATTACTATTGATCGCAAAGCATTTACACTCGGCTGGGACAGTGTCAGTTGGTTGGTGGGGTCCATTTTGAAAATTTACGTTAACTGTTAGAATAAATTTAAGTTCAGATGCATTTTTTTTAATTTAATTTTAATTTTGTACAAAAATAAAATGTTCTTATTTTTTTTTCTAAATTTATATTATTTTAAAAAAATTGTGATGCAAAATAGCAATTGTTTTATATCACTATTTGGAGGATATAAAGATCTACAAAAACGATAAAAAAATAATATGGTTGCCATTTAACAACACAACTAAAATCAAAAAATGTAAAATAATGCGGTTAAAAAACTTTATGACAATTACGAAATCTACGCAGACACTGATCAAAATCAAATATCACAGCAATAAGTCCCAGCAAATCAAAAATAGAGAAACTGGAAGAACCAGATGAATTCAACAGGAACTTTGCGGCTGCTGCGGGAGAACTACAGAAATTGCTACATCCCACTTCACAAGATCCACTCAGGGCCATCCGGAAGATTCCAGTAGAGGGAGATTCTTTCTTTTTTAAAACAACAACCGCTGCAGAAATTATAAATATAACCACACAACTAAAATCAAAAAGAACAAAAGACACCGAACTGTTAAGCCAATTTTTAAGAAAGGCTCCCCCGGAGGACATATCAAATTATAGGCCTATCGCGATTCTCCCCGCCTTTTCCAAGATCATTGAGTCAATAATAACTACGAGAATGCTAGAATTCCTCGAACGCAATAAATATATCAATAAACAGCAATTTGGCTTCCGACCTGAGAACTACTGACAATGGTGGCAAATAGCCTGGAGGTAGGAAATGATATCGGGGCTCTTTTCTGTGACCTCTCTAAGGCGTTTGATTGTGTCTGCCACACAACTCTACTGGGGAAACTGGAATATTACAGCTTTAGGGGAACTACCCTTCAGCTCATTGAATCGTACCTAAGAAACCGATACCAATATATCAGCGATTATGGTAGAAATAGCAACAAATTGCGAATTAATACAGGAATAGCACAGGGCTCTATCATTGGCCCTTTGCTATTCACAATATACATAAATGATTTACCGAACGCTCTGGACTTTAACACGTTATTATATGCAGATGACACCACAATAATAATCCAAAAAGGTGAAGATCCACAGATTGCTAAACAACAGGCACTTCTAACGGACTTACCATTAACATTAACAAAACTACCGAAATACAGTTTAGTGGTAATAAAAAAATGGCCTCGGCTCAAAAAGTGAAATTCCCAGGAATTTATCTGGATCCACTACAGACCTGGCGCCCACATGTTGATCATATGGTACAAACGCTTTCCTCCGCTGTCTACGCGATACGACGAATTTCCAGAGCAGTTAACAAGGAAGCGGCAAAAACAACCTATTATGCACTATTTCACTCTCGGATGACCTACGGCCTAACACTATGGGGAGGATCTGCACACACATCGAAAATATTAATCTTACAGAAAAAAGCCCTTCGTGCTATAGAAAACGTTCCTAATACATGCTCCTGTAAACCTCTTTTTCTAAAATACCGCATCCTCACTATAACGTCAATATACATTCTTCAGATCCTCAAATTTACCAAAGCAAATCTAGCATCGTATCCGTGTGTCAGAGATAAGCATGAACACAATACAAGAATCAACAAACAACTCTCTATCCCTTATGTAAGATTAAAAACAAGCGAATGGACAACAATGGGTATCCGTGTCTTCAACAGACTACCATCTGAGTGGAAGGAGCTACCCTTGGCCATATTCATAAGAACTCTGAAGAATCTCCTGCTCGAAAAGGTTTGCTACACAATGCAAGATTTTATGGACATATTTTTGACTTGCTGTATTTTCAGTAATAAAGATTATTATTATTATTATTATTATTATTATTATTATTATTATTAAAAATAAACATCTTAATACTTCCTGAACGTAGTTTTTTATTTTGCATTCAAAAGTGTTAAAAAAATCTGGGCGTTCCGTTTAAAAAAAAAAAATCAGAAATCATAATTTTCAAATAACAAAGTTATTCGACCGTTCCGGGACTTTTTACTAACGCTGTATAAAACCTAATTTTGATAAGATATCTGATTTTACATTTTATGGGTATGATCTTTTATTATATCTTCCTACTTTCTTATTATCGTATTATTTTTTTATTTGTTTTTTTTTTAATGTGTGGTGAGTGCTTAGTTGCAGTGACTCAGTAAGCTGTATTACTTGTCTGGCTACCACTGCAACTCTTGCGGTGTAGTTTAGTGTGTGTCGATCCGGGATTAAACTCTCTGAAAAAATGTCACCGTCCCTCCAGAGAATTGAACCCCGGCACCTATCGTCCTCTCACAACAATAGTCAGCCGCCTAACCACTGCGGCCATCGACCCGATTTAAAATGAATGAATAACTTTATTATTTGTAGTTTACTCAAAGGTAGGTATATGAAATGGTAGAGATCATGAGAATAATATATGCCTCAGATATCTAGATGTCTATGGAAACAGATAAAAGAAATAATCAAGTGTTCAGACATAGAAAACAGACGATTTACGGTAAGAAGTGGAGCAAGTAGACCGAGAAAAAGAAATAAGTAATATACACAGTAGAAGGAGAAAACAAATACACGAAAAGCTTTAGCGAGAGATAACTAATCTGGATGATGATGTACCGGGTGATTCAGTAAGGGTGGCGATCGGCTGTACCTCGCAAAGTATTTGCATTAGGTTATGCGGGAAAAATTTTTGATATTAAAAGTGGCCAAGAGAAATTTCTGGAAATTATTTTCAAGTTCCAGATTTTACCGCTAGGAGGCGTAACTGCTATGTTCAAATCTAAAATTCCTATTATCTCAGAAAATGGCAGAATAAGCTAGAATTTGATATCATCAATTGAAAGCCCATTTAATACCAGATAATTTTCTTTCGAGATATTTTTTCGTATCTGTCATAATAAGAGAGGGAGAAGACCATCTATTTGTCAATGTTTGAAGTTTAATATTTCCGTTACAATTAAACCTGTCCGAATAATTTGGGACTCGTTTGAAAGGGAATTGTGTGGACTTTAAACAGGGTTTATACGCTATATCAATTAATTTCAAACTGATAAACTAGAGGTCGTTTTCTGGAGCGTATGTATTTTTACGATTTTCTTAAAAAAATTAAATGGAACGATATTATTGCGTTAATCGGTTCGTATGCGGATTTAAATTACACATATTTTACTGAAAACCGCATCTCGATATCTCTATTTGTTCCCAAGTTATCGCAAAAAAGCTAGCAAGTATAAAGATACAAACGAGTCACGCAATAATAACTTAAAAAATAAGTTGGCTTTGGAAAACATTGCATATCTCTAATGACAGTATTCTTACGTCAAATTACTTAGGTATTATTTCTTCCGTTGATGTTGGTTTTGACTATTCAAAATGCTTGTTACGAATGTTGAGGCCGCGGACATGATAGTATACTTTGAGTGTTTGCAGAATGCAGCAATGCAAGACCTTCCTAGACCTATATGCTTTTGTTTTCGAGAAAATAAATATTTTATCAAAAATTTTGCAATTGCAGCGCTCTCGTTAATGAGCTATAGGATCAAAATTAAAAAAAGGTAGAAAACTTTGGTTTGCGCAAATTGATACGTCTTGAATTGGTTTACTATTTCCAATATTAACATGTACGGATTCTTCTGTTGACATAGTTACTGGCGCCAACATTTGGAAACATCTAAATGCCAATAACTCTGTTTTATTAAATGAAAATAATTGAATGTGGTCCTATATAAAGTTAAGTCTTAATATTCCCTAGGAAATTCAAAAATGTGGTGTTCCATTTAAAAATGTAAAGATACTGACGGTAACGGGCAAACTAAACACCCTGTATATCGTAGAATAATTTTACGTTGTAAATTTCAAAATAAAAAATAAAATTACACCCTGTATAATTAATTGGTACTGACCTCAAAATATACAAAAAAAAAGAGTTTCTTGCAATTTAATCTTTAGATTTTCCAAAGCTACAATTTTCTTGATCTTGTTTATCACTTTCGAGTCGATTTTGTTTATTTTTGCCATTTTATTTAAGAGAATTACAACCTACGAGGAAATCAAATTACAACTCAGAGTCATTTGAAAGGATGCAACTGTATTCATTTGGAATAAGATAATGATTATATTTGAAATTAGGCAACGTCAAAACAAGATTTTAACTTGCTCTCTATCTATTAAGTATTCCAAAATTTGGCAAAATAATACTAAAACTTGTTTGAGAAAAAAACTCCGATCAATTTTCAAATTTCCAAATTTCAAAAAATCGTCTTCCCTTATTTGATTTAAAATTATTTATTAAACTAAATTTTTCTCTAGTTGGTGTTGACGTCAAAATATGTAAAAAAAGAGTTTCTTGCAGTTTAGGGACTTCAACATTAAAAATTTTTTGATATTCAAACATTTCGAAATTAAAACTTCAGTGGTTTAAGAGATGGAAAAAAGAACTAAAATATTTCCACCCTTCCTTTTCAGAAAATTGTTCCAGATTGTTGTAGGTGTTCTAAATTGTTTCAGCTGTCTACCAAGATAGTTTATCCCAATCAGAATTTTGCAAAAGATTAGACACCATTTCATCATTTCTTAAAATTGTGTGTCGAGATTTCAAAATCAAAATTTGAATAGTCTGACTAAAATGGTGGAGAGAAAATAAAATGTTCCGCCCTCTCCCCTCCCCCTTTTTGGTCCAAATTGTTCGAGTTGCTCTGAATGCTGTTTCATAATTTTGCTGTCTCTCACCAATTTTTCTTTTCAAAATCTGATTTCAGAAAAGTTGTTCTGGGTTCTTTCAGATTTGCATTAAATTTTGCTCATTAATTTTGAAAATTAATGTTCAAAGTTGTTTCAGATTATTCTAGTTATCCTTATTACTATCATGATTTGATATGATCAGAAAACAAATCTTTCCAATCAAAAAAGAGGGGTTGGTTTCATGCAATTTGAAAGTTTCTACATTTGAAAGAAGCAGTTCAAGTTTTGAATGACCCGATGGTCGGAGGTGGTAGTATTTCCAAAGCAGGATAATCATGGTAAACACCACAACAGAGCAAACTAGATTGGTTAGAGTGATCGTGAAAACTTAAAGATTTCAGAAAAGTTGTTCTGGGTTCTTTTAGATTTAGATTAAATTTTGCTCATTAATTTTGAAAATTAATTTTCAAAGTTGTTTTAGATTATTCTAGTTATCCTTATTACTATCATGATTTGATATGATCAGAAAACAAATCTTTCCAATCAAAAAGAAAGGGGTTGGTTTCATGCAATTTGGAGGTTTCTTCATTTGAAAGAAGCAGTTCAAGTTTTGAATGACCCGATGGTCGGAGGTGGTAGTATTTCCAAAGCAGGATAATCATGGTAAACACCACAACAGAGCAAACTAGATTGGTTAGAGTGATCGTGAAAACTTAAAGATTTCAGAAAAGTTGTTCTGGGTTCTTTTAGATTTGCATTAAATTTTGCTCATTAATTTTGAAAATTAATTTTCAAAGTTGTTTCAGATTATTCTAGTTATCCTTATTGCTATCATGATTTGATATGATCAGAAAACAAATCTTTCCAATCAAAAAAGAGGGGTTGGTTTCATGCAATTTGAAAGTTTCTACATTTGAAAGAAGCAGTTCAAGTTTTGAATGACCCGATGGTCGGAGGTGGTAGTATTTCCAAAGCAGGATAATCATGGTAAACACCACAACAGAGCAAACTAGATTGGTTAGAGTGATCGTGAAAACTTAAAGATTTCAGAAAAGTTGTTCTGGGTTCTTTTAGATTTGCATTAAATTTTGCTCATTAATTTTGAAAATTAATTTTCAAAGTTGTTTCAGATTATTCTAGTTATCCTTATTACTATCATGATTTGATATGATCAGAAAACAAATCTTTCCAATCAAAAAAGAGGGGTTGGTTTCATGCAATTTGGAGGTTTCTACATTTGAAAGAAGCAGTTCAAGTTTTGAATGACCCGATGGTCGGAGGTGGTAGTATTTCCAAAGCAGGATAATCATGGTAAACACCACAACAGAGCAAACTAGATTGGTTAGAGTGATCGTGAAAACTTAAAGATTTCAGAAAAGTTGTTCTGGATTCTTTTAGATTTGCATTAAATTTTGCTCATTAATTTTGAAAATTAATTTTCAAAGTTGTTTCAGATTATTCTAGTTATCCTTATTACTATCATGATTTGATATGATCAGAAAACAAATCTTTCCAATCAAAAAAGAGGGGTTGGTTTCATGCAATTTGGAGGTTTCTTCATTTGAAAGAAGCAGTTCAAGTTTTGAATGACTCGATGGTCGGAGGTGGTAGTATTTCCAAAGCAGGATAATCATGGTAAACACCACAACAGAGCAAACTAGATTGGTTAGAGTGATCGTGAAAACTTGAAGATTTCAGAAAAGTTGTTCTGGGTTCTTTTAGATTTGCATTAAATTTTGCTCATTAATTTTGAAAATTAATTTTCAAAGTTGTTTCAGATTATTCTAGTTATCCTTATAACTATCATGATTTGATAATCAGAAAACAAATCTTTCCAATCAAAAAAGAGGGGTTGGTTTAATGCAATTTGAAAGTTTCTAAATTTGAAAGAAGCAATTCAAGTTTTGAATGACCCGATGGAAAGTATTTCCAAAGCAGGATAATCATTTAAACACAATCAAACTATTGGTTAGAGTGATCGTGAAAACTTAAAGATTTCAGAAAAGTTGTTCTGGGTTCTTTTAGATTTGCATTAAATTTTGCTCATTAATTTTGAAAATTAATTTTCAAAGTTGTTTCAGATTATTCTAGTTATCCTTATTGCTATCACGATTTGATATGATCAGAAAACAAATTCTTCCAATCAAAAAAGAGGGGTTGGTTTCATGCAATTTGGAAGTTTCTACATTTGAAAGAAGCAGTTCAAGTTTTGAATGATCCGATGCTCGGAGGTGGTAGTATTTCCAAAGCAGGATAATCATGGTAAACACCACAACAGAGCAAACTAGATTGGTTAGAGTGATCGTGAAAACTTAAAGATTTCAGAAAAGTTGTTCTGGCCTCTTTTAATTTGCATTAAATTTTGCTCATTAATTTTGAAAATTAATTTTCAAAGTTGTTTCAGATTATTCTAGTTATCCTTATTACTATCATGATTTGATATGATCAGAAAACAAATCTTTCCAATCAAAAAAGAGGGGTTGGTTTCATGCAATTTGGAGGTTTCTACATTTGAAAGAAGCAGTTCAAGTTTTGAATGACTCGATGGTCGGAGGTGGTAGTATTTCCAAAGCAGGATAATCATGGTAAACACCACAACAGAGCAAACTAGATTGGTTAGAGTGATCGTGAAAACTTAAAGATTTCAGAAAAGTTGTTCTGGGTTCTTTTAGATTTGCATTAAATTTTGCTCATTAATTTTGAAAATTAATTTTCAAAGTTGTTTCAGATTATTCTAGTTATCCTTATTACTATCATGATTTGATATGATCAGAAAACAAATCTTTCCAATCAAAAAATCATAGGGGTTGGTTTCATGCAATTTGGAGGTTTCTACATTTGAAAGAAGCAGTTCAAGTTTTGAATGACTCGATGGTCGGAGGTGGTAGTATTTCCAAAGCAGGATAATCATGGTAAACACCACAACAGAGCAAACTAGATTGGTTAGAGTGATCGTGAAAACTTGAAGATTTCAGAAAAGTTGTTCTGGGTTCTTTTAGATTTGCATTAAATTTTGCTCATTAATTTTGAAAATTAATTTTCAAAGTTGTTTCAGATTATTCTAGTTATCCTTATAACTATCATGATTTGATATGATCAGAAAACAAATCTTTCCAATCAAAAAAGAGGGGTTGGTTTCATGCAATTTGAAAGTTTCTACATTTGAAAGAAGCAATTCAAGTTTTGAATGACCCGATGGACGGAGGTGGTAGTATTTCCAAAGCAGGATAATCATGGTGAAGACCACAACAGAGCAAACTAGATTGGTTAGAGTGATCGTGAAAACTTAAAGATTTCAGAAAAGTTGTTCTGGCCTCTTTTAGATTTGCATTAAATTTTGCTCATTAATTTTGAAAATTAATTTTCAAAGTTGTTTCAGATTATTCTAGTTATCCTTATTGCTATCACGATTTGATATGATCAGAAAACAAATTCTTCCAATCAAAAAAGAGGGGTTGGTTTCATGCAATTTGGAAGTTTCTACATTTGAAAGAAGCAGTTCAAGTTTTGAATGATCCGATGCTCGGAGGTGGTAGTATTTCCAAAGCAGGATAATCATGGTAAACACCACAACAGAGCAAACTAGATTGGTTAGAGTGATCGTGAAAACTTAAAGATTTCAGAAAAGTTGTTCTGGCCTCTTTTAGATTTGCATTAAATTTTGCTCATTAATTTTGAAAATTAATTTTCAAAGTTGTTTCAGATTATTCTAGTTATCCTTATTACTATCATGATTTGATATGATCAGAAAACAAATCTTTCCAATCAAAAAAGAGGGGTTGGTTTCATGCAATTTGGAGGTTTCTACATTTGAAAGAAGCAGTTCAAGTTTTGAATGACTCGATGGTCGGAGGTGGTAGTATTTCCAAAGCAGGATAATCATGGTAAACACCACAACAGAGCAAACTAGATTGGTTAGAGTGATCGTGAAAACTTAAAGATTTCAGAAAAGTTGTTCTGGGTTCTTTTAGATTTGCATTAAATTTTGCTCATTAATTTTGAAAATTAATTTTCAAAGTTGTTTCAGATTATTCTAGTTATCCGTATTCCTATCATGATTTGATATGATCAGAAAACAAATCTTTCCACTCAAAAAAGAGGGGTTGGTTTCATGCAATTTGGAGGTTTCTACATTTGAAAGAAGCAGTTCAAGTTTTGAATGACCCGATGGTCGGAGGTGGTAGTATTTCCAAAGCAGGATAATCATTGTATATTCTTCATGTAAACACCACAACAGAGCAAACTAGATTCGTTAGAGTGATCGTGAAAACTTAAAGATTTCAGAAAAGTTGTTCTGGGTTCTTTTAGATTTGCATTAAATTTTGCTCATTAATTTTGAAAATTAATTTTCAAAGTTGTTTCAGATTATTCTAGTTATCCTTATTGCTATCATGATTTGATATGATCAGAAAACAAATCTTTCCAATCAAAAAAGAGGGGTTGGTTTCATGCAATTTGGAGGTTTCTACATTTGAAAGAAGCAGTTCAAGTTTTGAATGACCCGATGGTCGGAGGTGGTTTTTCCAAAGCAGGATAATCATGGTAAACACCACAACAGAGCAAACTAGATTGGTTAGAGTGATCGTGAAAACTTAAAGATTTCAGAAAAGTTGTTCTGGGTTCTTTTAGATTTGCATTAAATTTTGCCCATTAATTTTGAAAATTAATTTTCAAAGTTGTTTCAGATTATTCTAGTTATCCTTATTACTATCATGATTTGATATGATCAGAAAACAAATCTTGCCAATCAAAAAAGAGGGGTTGGTTTCATGCAATTTGAAAGTTTCTACATTTGAAAGAAGCAATTCAAGTTTTGAATGACCCGATGGTCGGAGGTGTTAGTATTTCCAAAGCAGGATAATCATGGTGAAGACCACAACAGAGCAAACTAGATTGGTTAGAGTGATCGTGAAAACTTAAAGATTTCAGAAAAGTTCTTCTGGGTTCTTTTAGATTTGCATTAAATTTTGCTCATTAATTTTGAAAATTAATTTTCAAAGTTGTTTCAGATTATTCTAGTTATCCTTATTGCTATCATGATTTGATATGATCAGAAAACAAATCTTTCCAATCAAAAAAGAGGGGTTGGTTTCATGCAATTTGGAGGTTTCTACATTTGAAAGAAGCAGTTCAAGTTTTGAATGACCCGATGGTCGGAGGTGGTAGTATTTCCAAAGCAGGATAATCATGGTAAACACCACAACAGAGCAAACTAGATTGGTTAGAGTGATCGTGAAAACTTAAAGATTTCAGAAAAGTTGTTCTGGGTTCTTTTAGATTTGCATTAAATTTTGCCCATTAATTTTGAAAATTAATTTTCAAAGTTGTTTCAGATTATTCTAGTTAAACTTATTACTATCATGATTTGATTATCAGAAAACAAATCTTGCCAATCAAAAAAAATAGGGGTTGGTTTCATGCAATTTGAAAGTTTCTACATTTGAAAGAAGCAATTCAAGTTTTGAATGACCCGATGGTCGGAAAGTATTTCCAAAGCAGGATAATCATTGGTGAAGACCACAACAGAGCAAACTAGATTGGTTAGAGTGATCGTGAAAACTTAAAGATTTCAGAAAAGTTGTTCTGGGTTCTTTTAGATTTGCATTAAATTTTGCTCATTAATTTTGAAAATTAATTTTCAAAGTTGTTTCAGATTATTCTAGTTATCCTTATTGCTATCATGATTTGATACGATCAGAAAACAAATCTTTCCAATCAAAAAAGAGGGGTTGGTTTCATGCAATTTGGAGGTTTCTTCATTTGAAAGAAGCAGTTCAAGTTTTGAATGACCCGATGGTCGGAGGTGGTAGTATTTCCAAAGCAGGATAATCATGGTAAACACCACAACAGAGCAAACTAGATTGGTTAGAGTGATCGTGAAAACTTAAAGACTTATATAAAGTTCATTTCTAGGTTAACAACTAACTATAATAGATAACGAAAAAAATCTAATAAGGTGATTGTTTAACTTTATTTGTAAATCAAAAAAAAATATTTAAAGAAAAATTATTCATTTAAACATATCCATTAGAGACCATGTGCTCAGTAATGATCTTCATCCTCCTATAATATTCGTCATTATTCTTGATTTTCGCAAAGAACTTATCGGTACCTTCCATACTCTCAAAATTCATATTTTCCAAATCTAAATGTTCACCCTGTTGGGACAACATGATTTTGATCAACATGAAACCCATATAAAATCCAAATTTGGCTTTATCTTTCCAATGTTGCTCAAAGACCGAGAAAGGATATAAAACATCCGGATCACTGCCCAATTTCCTGATTTGATGGCACAATTCTTCGTGATACAGCTTTAAATTTTGTCTATATTCTTCATGGCCTCTTCAGAAGCACTGGTGTAAAGAAATAAGCTAGATCGTAGACTGGGATGCAGGTCTTTATAAGCTGCCAATCGAGTAGTATTATATCGTTTGGGATGGCTTTATTATCATCCTATCAAATTTAAAATTTAATTTAATAAATTATTCTATAATATATAAACTTACCTCGAATAAAAACATTGTTATTACACCAACAATCACCTTGAGTCAAGATATCATAATCAGTCTTGTCAGGTGAGGCAAAACTCTTGGCTCCAAACTTTAATAACATCTCAGCCAAACCTACAGTACCATCCAATAGATGTTTATCTTGTACTGGATCTAAAGTGGCTAAAAAGTCGTTAATACCACTCTTAGCTTGTTCTTCCATGGCTTCATTGCTGAATTCCTCGACCGGCTC
Organism: Holotrichia oblita; assembly: GCA_023690525.1. Lineage (NCBI taxonomy): Eukaryota > Metazoa > Arthropoda > Insecta > Coleoptera > Scarabaeidae > Holotrichia > Holotrichia oblita. Next base: position 7,550,293 of record CM043016.1, on the reverse strand, counting down.
CTGAGTTGGTGCTATCAATTCCTGATACTCTTTCGGTTTCTGGTCTTTAAACGAGTAACCAATGGCGTGGAATTTAGCGAAAGTTTTGAAGACCAAAGCTACGTATTTCTCGTTTAACGGTTTCGTCTTATCGCATAATTCGTAACCTTTATTCTTCAAATTTTCCAAAGCTATAATCTTCTTGGTCGATGTACCATAGCATTTCGAAATGTTTCGGAAAATATCTTCAATACCTTTTTCCCGTAGGAATTCCACGTACGCCGGATAAACTTTATCGTAGAAATAAATTTCGTTGTTGTAAAACTTGTCTAAATTGCTGAAGAATATCAAAGCGCATTTCATGAAGATGTTTAAAGTTTGCTTCTCATCTGAGATGGTGACTGCAATATTTCTCGAAAGATAACCATCACCTTCTTGGGAACCTTTCTTATATATCACTTCCGAGTCGTTGCTTAATCCTTCTTTGGTGATAATTTCATCGATTAGATCTTTGACATCTTGTTTAACCTCAATTTCGTTATTATCCGACATTGTTTTTTCGTTTTTTTTTTTTTGAGAACAATCACCGAGAATTAATCGTACGAATTCGATTTCGTTTCATTACTGAGCAATTTGAGATGAATCGATCGTTTTTATCGATGATTTTATCTAGAAATATTAATTTAAGAAGACTGATTCTCCGTTAGGTTGTTTTGTCGCAATTTAAAGATAAACGTACGGAGACAAGATCTCGGATTAAGATACAATTGTATTTTTATTGTTTAAAACGAGAACAAATCGCAATTTTATAAATATCAATTGAGATAATAAAGGTTAGTGCTACAAATAAATAGCTTAGTTAACGACAAATTTACGACTCACTTAAATACAACACAAAAAAATATTAAATGTTAAATCACAACCTTTCCAATTTGACAGCTGTCAGAAATATCTTGACAGTTGCAACTATTATAATGGCAAAAAATAGTATTGTTGATTGTTGCTACTACTTTTGTTTTTCTTGCAAAAATTTGATTCTAAAATTTGACAGCCGTCAGTAAAACTTCTTAATTTTACAGCTGTCAAAAGTATTTTGAACATTTTATGCTATAATTGTCAAATTCTTCTGTGTGTTTTTTCGATATGACATTCATAATTGTCAAGAAACGATTTTTATATTATTTAACAACTGTCAGAAGCTGTTTGACGATTATTATGCTCAAACATATAAAATATAACCTTTAAAATTTGACAGATTCGGATCTGTCGATTAAATTCTTAAAACGCAGTTGTAATCCTCAATTATAGGTGCATCCTCAAAAAAAGCATTCGACTGTTTACAAGTGTGTCAAATTTGATAAAAATTATTGAAAAAATTTTAAATTTCTCTATAAAAATTAGTGTTTTTATAAATTGACAGTTGTCAAAAATATTTTGACAGTTACAATTATTGAAACTGTAAGAAGCAACTGGTTTTAGAGTATTGAATCTCTCTCTCTCTATCTATCGCTTCTTCTCTTTAAGATTTAATTTCATCGTCGCAATATTTAGTTAGTACACTTAAATTTGACAGTTATCAGCGCTGTTTGGACACCTACAATTATTTAAAATTGTAGGAAAATAAACGCTTGCAGACGTTTAACATTTTATTATGTTTGACTCCCTCTCGGAATATAACACCTTTAAATGTTGGAATTAGAATTTGACAGCTGTCATTTTTTATTTACCATCACGATGCTCAAAATTAAAACAGGCTGTCAAAAATATGTAGCCAGCTGCGGCGATAGGAACTATAAAAAGAGGTCAATGTTACGTCTTTCTCTCTCCCTCCCTGATTACCTATATTTTGACAGTTATGGTTGTCAAATGTGAAGAAAATGATTGTTTTTAAGTTTGCACCTGTCGGAGATAGTCGAATTACTACACAATCTTATGTTTTGATATATTGCATCTGTATGTCCCTCTCGTAGTGTGTTTTGACAGTTATAATTGCTTAATTAGACTACTGAGTTAGTCCGTTGGTAACATTTTGACAGTTACAGCTATCGGAATTATAAAAAGTAACTGCTTTTATAATGTCATGTATCAAATCGTTGTCAGAAATGGTTGAAATTGTCAAATATATATGTTGACAGCTGTCAAAAATATATTGACAGTTGTAATTATCGAAATGCCAAAATGGCAGTATTACATTATAGTTGACAAACCTGAGGAAAATTTAACTTCTGGAGCATTTGAATTGTACCACTCTCACAAAAAGTAAGAAAATACGTCTTAAAATATATTTTGACAGTTATAACTGTCAAATCGGAGCAAAATTATTGCTCTTAATTTCACAGCCGTCAAAAAATATTTTGTACATTTTTTCAGCTATTAAAAGCGTTATCCGATAATTGTTTTTTAATTTGACAGCTGTCATTTTTTATTTACCATCACGATGTTGAACAGCGTAAAAATAATTTATTTTAAAATTCAATTGCTGTCAGAAATATGTAGCCAGCTGCGGCGATAGAAACTATAAATGTTACTTTCTCTTTTTCTCCGTGATATATTTTGACAGTTATGGTTGTCAAATGTGAAGAAAATGATTGTTTTTAAGTTTGCACCTGTTCGTTTCTCTCTCAGTGTCTTTTGACAATGACAATTGCTAAATCAGACTACCGAGTTATGCTTATGATATTCAAAATGGCGACTTTTTGAAATTTGAAGCCCGCCGGTAACATTTTGACAGTTACTAAAACTTATTTGCAAATATAAAAAGTAACTGCTTTTATAATGTTATGTATCAAATCGTTGTGAAAAATGGTTCGACGGTTAAAATTGTCAAATATATATGGTGACAGCTGTCAAAAATATATTGACAGTTGTAATTATCGAAATGGCAAAATGGCGCAGTAATACATTATAGTTGCCAAAGCTGAGGAAAATTTGACACCTGTTTGAAGCATTTAAATTGCACAGTTATAACTGTCAAATCGGAGTAAAATTATTACTCTTAATTTTACAGCCGTCAAAAAATATTTTGTACATTTTTTCAGCTATTAAAAGCGTTATCCGATAATTGTCTATATAATTTTTGACAGCTGTCATTTTTTATTTATCATCACGCTGTTTAAAGCCTTAAAAAGAATTGTTTTAAAATTCGCCAAGCTGCCAGAAATAGTTAGACAGCTGCAGCGATAGGAACTATCTTTATTTCCCCCTCTCTCTTCCAGATATATTTTGATAGATATGGCTGTCAAATAAGAGGAATTTTATTATTTCTAAGGCTGCACTGTCTCCTCCTCCTCCACTTCTTTTCCAATTTGACAGCTTTAATTCGTAATTTTTATTCGTTATGGTGTTGATAATTGCAAAACGTCACTATTTTGACTATTTGACAGCTGTCAAATTTTTTTTAATAGTTATGACACTATTTACTAACTAACTTATTTCCATATTTCTGTCTCTCCCTATCTCTACAATTAAATTAAGTTAAATTGGGGGATAATTTATTGTTGCGATCGTTCTGACTAAAAATTGTTAAATAATTTTTCCAGTAAAATGATTTTGACTTTTTTACAAGTTGAGGAAAATTTGTTTTGAAACAATTTGACAGTTACCAAACTCTTGACAGATATAATAATCGAAACAAAATAAGTTGACAGTTGACATTGTTGACATAATTTGACAGTTATCTTTGAAAGTTATAATAAGTTTTTGCAAAGTTCAAACTCTCACTTTTTCATTAAGATTCATCAGCTGTCAGAAATATAACGACATATTATAAATTGACAGCTGTCAAAATCATCTTTGGCAAATGTCAGAGGTTGACAGGTTAAAGATTGCCCTGATAGGCTTATTCGAAATCCCGATTCAAATTTGATGAACACGAAAGAGAAATAAAACTCTCTAAAATAAAAAATAAAAAAAATTACGTCAGTTTTTTTTTTTGTTCATAGATATATAAATTTACGCAATATCGCGATAATCTAAAATAAACAATAACAACACAAAAAAGAGTCGCTATTCCAAACATTACGTCACGTAAATACAAACGACCTTGAACTGAATTTTATTATTCGTGCCACAAGTGTTTTAATAGCGCCTTTTTTTTGCTCTGCAAAAAAAAAATTATAAGAAGCATTAATTCAACTCGAGTTGAATCGTTTTATCGCTCGACGGGTCAAGTAACTGGGAAGCATTATAATAATAACTTGTTATCAGCGCCTGAGCGATGAGATAATATGTGCTTGTACGATATCGTACGAATTCTTACGTAAGAATGACTGGATAATTTTTTGCTTTCAAGATGTTTGTGGAATTTTGTTTTCCTAGTAATTCGGTTTCTATTTTTAGTATTCAAACGAATAAAAACATTTGATTTCACACAAAGGAATTTTATTGATGATTAGAATTGTTTTTCTTGAGTATTATAGATATGAAAATTAATATTATCCTATCAAATATAATTTCGATCTATCATGCACTCCGCTATAGTCCTCAATCTTCTGATGTACTCATCATCCTTATCGAATTTCGTGAAGAATGGTAAAGTTTCAGCCTTTGTCATTTCTTCAACGTCAAACTCTTCAAATTTAGGAACGTCATCTTTATTGACCAACATGAACTTTAAAAGTATGAAGGCCATAGCGAAACCATACTTGCAATGTTGTTTCCATTCCTTTTCAAAAATCGGTTTCGGATATAAAACCTCAGGATCACTACCTAATTCCTTTAGATATCGGCAAAGTTCCTCGTAATAAATTTCTAGGTAATGATCTAATTTATTTAGCGAATCCTCAGTAGCTATCGTGAAGTAGAAATATGAAAGATCGAAGACTGGAGATGCCGGTCTTAATATCTGCCAATCAACGAGCATAACATCCTTAGGTTTCTCTTTATTATCGTTCTAGAAATGGATTAAATTAGATTTAAATTGGACACGATTAAAAATGGGAGCTTACCTCGTATAAGAACATGATGTTATTGCACCAGCAATCGCCTTGCGTCAAAATGGAATATTCATTTTTGTGCTTCATTACATCGAAAATGCTATCGGTTAAAACGTTGACGTCGCATCTTTCTATTATATGTTTATCCTTGATTTTATCGAACTTATCGATTCCTTCCTGAATCATATTGAACCAAATCTTCAGCATCGGTGAATCTTTAGGTAATTCGTTGAAAAGATCGCCATCCCAGCCGTCCACCAATTTATTATATTCTTCCGGACGTTGGTCTTTAAACGCGAAAGAAGTGGCGTGGAATTTAGCGAAAGTCTTCAGGACTAATGTTATGTGCTTCTCATCCATAATCTTTTTCCTGTCGAATAAGGCGAAACCTTTAGTTTTGATGTTTTCCAAAACTATGACGTTCTCTTTTGAGGTGCCATAACATTTAGGAGCGTTCCTAAATCCATCCTTAACATCCTTCTCCTTTAAAAAGCTTGTATAAGCTGGATAAACGATATCGTAAAAATAAGTTTCATTAGCGTAAAATTTCCCAATTTGCCAATCCTCAGGTATGTTCTCTTTAAATTGCAAAGCGTATTTCGAAAATAATCTTATCGTCTCTTCTTTTGTGGTGATCTCGATGGCGACGTGTTTGGAAGCGTATCCATCTCCGGCTTCAGTTCCAGGGAAATATTTCACGTCCGAGATAGGTTCCCAATTATTTTTGGCGATGAGATCTTTTATTAGTTTCACTAGATCTTCGCTAACTTTAAATTCGTTTTCGGTCGACATTTCAGCGACAAATTAGAGTGTAATTATCGCGTCAACTGTATCTGGATGAGTTGTGGTATCGCGTGATAAGAGTATGAAACTAGCGGTGGCAATTGAGTCGTGTTGGGAATGATTGTATTCGTCGGAATTTTCATCTTGTCGAGGTCAATGCGGAATTAGGAGTGGGGCTGTTGGTTTTAAAGAGATCTGTACGTGTTTTTTTTTTTTTTTTTTTGGAGATGCGTTGTAATGCTAATTAGTATATTATGTGATATAAATTATGTATATCTGTACACGCGATGCATAATATTTATTTAAGTGAAAGTTGTTTTGATTTTTAAGTATTATCGAGATTTAATGTGGTGCAACGTGGAACTGGAGGATTCGACAACATTCAGCACTCCATGTTAAAGGCATTCCGAAAAAATAAATTATGAACTCTTGTAATATTGTAAAATTGTTTGAGGAAGACTGGCATCTTCTTACATTTTCAGTATCTTCAAGCTTGGGCTAACATCCAAGCTTCTCTTTCTGCACATCTTCTGGGGTGTGCCTTGCATTCCAAGAGGTTAGGTCTCTGCGCTTATTGTTTGAGTTGAGTAACGATATTCATTATTATAGCTAGATATGACTTGCAATGAGGAGACCTTGTCATTCAAATCTATTACATAATTAGGTATAATTGAATTGCTTGTACTACTACGGCTACTTTCTTTAACGGGAAACAAGAGTTGAAATATCTTATAAAAGTGTTCAAAAAGAAGAAAGAAATTGTAACGCTCATTACATACAACTTCCCATGACTCGCCTTGATATGATTTTATGAAGTCATTTAAAGGACTATCATTGATCAATCTGATCTCTTTATAGGGACTCAGACTGTTTTTATGATTTTTAAAAGTAAGTGAAAGCACAAATATTAATAAGTTATGACATATAAATGCAAGGTATTGACGGTTTCGGCATTTAAATGTCATATCCGAGGAAATTTGACATTGAAGTGTTAAAATATGTTTGTCATTTAAATGTCAAAACTTGACAGTATTTAAAGTTAATTGTCAAAATTTTCGACATTTAGAATAAGTATTACCAAATATGGTCAAAGATGTGTTAGTTCCATTACTGAAACAGAGAACGCGCCAGAGTATATTCAGAACGCCGAGAGTTTTAAAGTAGAAGGGCAAGGGACGTTCGTAAACAAGCAGCGGACCAGACAAATTATTGCTTCTATGACACCTGTCAGATGTCTCGGTAATTTGAAATTCATTGACATCCATAATGGACAGTCAATATTTGTCTGGTCATATGCATCCTTAACGTTCTACTGACGGCGACATCTATACTTCACTTAAAAAACTACTCTTTGATATTACCATTTGAATGTCAATTTCATAATTTAATTGTAAAATATAGATAAGTTTGACGTTTTAGCGTCAAATATAGACAAGTTATGATATTTCTTTGTTAAATATGTTAAATATTTGTTAAGTTTTAACATTCAGCTCAACTACATAACAATAGTGATTTATATGCTGTCAGAGTGAGATTTCAAAGTTTATGAAACGTTAATATGTCCATAATATTCGAACTTACAAGCAAAGGCACCCAGCTGTCCCTCGCCGATTTTGATAAAATTTGGCAGGAATGTAGAACATCGAAAAATATTTGACACGTATTTTTTTTTAGGGCCCCGTTTTTGGTTTTAGGGGGTGTAACGGGGGTTCAAAGTTACCCTCAAAAACACATTTTTTTTAATATTTCAGAAACGAGAAGAGATATCGAGATGTGGTAAAGACTAGATCGTTCCTTGCTGCGGGCTCTACATTTTAGGTAGAAAATAGAACAGTGGCGTACCGATGGGCTCGTTGGGGGAATTGAAAAAACTACATACAATTTTTTCTCGCCCCTGCTCCTGTATATTATGAATTGATCTTTTTATTATACTAAATTTTTATCTTTTAAACTACATGAAAAAATAAAATACGTTACCTGTTTTTGAAATTTTTTTTTTAAATGGAATACTAAATGTTTATTATAGAGAATTTAGCGTCATTTTTATATATGCTTACCGAACACTATCTCTTCTTATATTTTTGAAATTCAATTTAAGGTTTTATCAAATTCAAGGGGTATTTAAGCTAATAATTACAATTGTTTATTATATATTAGAATAAACATGTAATCTGATACAATAGAAAGAGTACCACCATTCAAAAATGTCGCCAACGCTTATTTATCTAAACGTAAAAAAACTTGCATAATGCCTTGGCAAAAAAATGCAAAAATTATTGCCAAGCTGATCTCAAAATATATTTCTTTATTTATCGTTGCCGCTATATAAGCGTGCGGTCGTCTCGCAAAAATTTAGTATCATAGAGTGTCTTGCTCTAGTCATTACAAATGGTTCTTTTTGCGTTAAATATACTAAACGTATTGACAATATTAACAAGTTTGATAAATAAGCAATACCATGGTACACCTGCATCTCCACAGAAAGGTGCTGAAGAGGCACTCGCACAAACAGTGTTCGACATCATTATCAGTGGCTGTAGCGATCCCGCTTATGACACTGAACAAACAAGCACCCTGGCTTTCGATTCACAATCTGACTTTCCTGGGCCACAGCTAGTGGATATTGAGGAAGACGACAGAGTAAATTATGATATCGAGGAAGAGATGTCTAGCGATGAAATAGTGCAGGAACCTGCTGATATAGACCTCCAGTACAAACAAAATGCTGTTGAATATTGGGAAAGTGGCAGAAAAGGATGACTTTCTCTAAAAAATGTCCAACATAGATTTTATAAGGTTACGTCACTTCGGCAGCTAAGACGATGGGAACAACAAGTGTTCAGCGGCGGAAACAGACGTGAAAAATTATATCGCATCTCCGAATATGTATTTAACCAGCTCCAAAGTGCTGTGGACTCTCAAATGATTGTCCATGACTCGAATATAAGGAGATGGGCATTACAGGCTCAAGAAGAGTTGAACGTTCCATATTTTCAGGCATCGCATTGGTGGATACAAAAATTCAAACAAACCCACAATATAGTTTCCCACAAAATTACGAAATTCCGAACAAGGACCCAAGTGACTAATGCCGTAAATATTGCCGCAGAAGCAACTTTATTTGTCAGAAGTATACACAGTTTAATACGTGAATATGGATTAGAAAATATTTACAATACTGACCAAAGCGGATTCAATTTGGAAATGCATAGTGGTCGAACACTAATTGAGCGTGGGTCCAAGAAGGTGGAAGCTGTAGTTCAATCAATTTCTGCGACGACACACAGCTATACCATTCAGCCGACAATATCTGCAGCAGGAAAGTTGCTGTCTCCACTGTTAGTGTGTTTGAAAGAGGGAAGTGGCAGTTTGGGGCCAAAAGTGCAACAAACAATATTCCGACCACCAAATGTGTACATTGTGGCCACAAAATCGGGAAAGCTTACAAAACAGTTAGTATTAGAGTGGACTAGTAAAGTATATGCTCCCCATGTCGGCCAGAAGACCCTTCTACTAATGGACTCATGGTCAGGCCAAAGTCCCGAAGATATTGAAGATGCTGTGCCACTTGCTCGGCCAGTTACAGTCAAAACAATCCCCAAAGGTGCCACTGGTTTTATACAACCTTTGGATGTTTATGGTTTCCGCTTCTGGAAGCAACTTGTTCGTCAGTTATCAGATACAATTGCTTTATCATCATTTGCAATTCAATTGCATCAACGAGACAACATTACGCATGCAAGGCTTAACACATTTGCAATGCTCTTCGCCAAGATATACCGACTTTATTCAATATGCTTGGTATAAAAGCGGATACCTTGAAGAACGGCCGGGACACTTTACAACGCCAGTAGATTTCTCCTTCCATGACTCGCAGTTACCAAATTGCAGTATTTGTGGGGCACCTGCTATAATAAGATGTGGTTGGTGCAAACAATATTTATATATAACACATTTCTTTAATGATTATCATAACTGTGCAGACTATCAACCATAAATATAGATCGTAATTATTTATATATTTCATATATACATACAGTGTGTCCCAAAATGTCCGCAACAACCCTGTAAGTCCTGTGTTATAGTCGTAATAAAAAAGTGTTTCAAATAAAAGTTGTTCCAATTTACAAGATCTACTTTGTGAGCTGAAGAGATTTCGAACATTTTATACAGCCTGATCATTATGTCGTTACTTCTTTTCATCTCTTATGGCAGCCATCTTGAATTCGCTTCCAATCGAAAAATGTTATAAGAAAAAGTTGTTCAGAATTGCGAAATACCGCCGTATGCAAAATTTGAACTCCATCGTCAAATATTTATTTTTCCCATGTATTATTATTATCTATCGCGGTGGCCCTTTAAGGTAATCTGTTATTTTGTTTCAATTTCAATGATTTTAGTTGAAGTAGTTATGAGAATAAAAAAGTATTTATTTACGTAGTAAATTTATTTTATTTTCTAAAGAAAAATCACGTGGACAGTAATTATGAAAATTAAAAACAATTTGCGATAATATAAAAAAATAACCGTATACGAAAAATAATAAATAATAATCCATTGCAGACTAACGCTTAAAATGAAAGTAAACAAAGCAAGAATATGACAAAAAAGCAATCACTCCACGAAACCTCCTTCATTTGCGATACATGCCACTGTTCAATGATTGAATTCGTCCATAACACTGTAGAGCACATTGGCTCCTATCCCGTTTGCGCACTCCAGGATGACATCTTTCTAATGGTTGCGGTCTCGGAACGGCCGATGGCTATCGACCTGGTTTTTCAGATAGCCTCAAATGAAAAAATCTAGCGGTCTCAAATCTGGATATCTGGGTGGCCACTGAACTTGGGATGTCCGAGTGAATATTTTATGGGCTCCGAAATTCACTTCCAACCATTCTTGAATGCCAGCCGAAGCGTGGCAAGGTGCCCCATCATGCTAGAAGTGCATGTTACAACGAATGTGAAGCGGGAAGTCATCTACAATCGGTTCCAGTACATTTTGCAAGAACTGAAGGTACTGAGCAGCATCCATGCAATTTTGACCAAAAAAATGGTCCAACTAATCGCGTGTCCAGAATTCCGCACCATACATTAACTTTTTCATAATACTGGTCCCTACCGTTGACTGTGAAATGTGGATTATAATTTGCCCAGTACCGACAATTCTGCGATGAAACCGTACCATTCGTGTAGAAAGTCGCTTCATCGGAGAATAAATTCCGGTGAAAATTAGCATTGGCTTCCATTTCTCCTTGAATCCACGCACAAAAATTGAAACGACTTTCATGGTCATGTTGTTGCAACCGGCAGGTAAATTTAGGTTTATACGGCTTCAAACCATTTTTCTTGAGTAATCGCTGAATATTAGAACGAGATAGTTCGGTCTCTTGCTCAATCTGCCGGATGGAAATGCGCGGATTTTCGGTAATCCGTAAGATGACTTCCAACTCCGCATTTTCCGTAACTGGCCATCGCCTGTGGTTCTTCTTAAACTTATTTTCTACACTTCCAACTTCCTTAAAATTTTGTACAATACGAGCTATCGTTGAATAATGTGTATTCTTGCCAGGATACCGCAAATTAAATTGTCTTTCCGTATTCCGGCAATTTTTTTGATTTTATTGGTGCCATTTTTGTGAAATTAAAGTCACGTATTTATTTCTGGCTCACTTATGACTCTCAAGCTCATCACCTCTGTTTTAGATTCGATTTTGCTACTTGATTTTTAGGCCATAATCCACTACACAGTGAATATCGAACTAAAATTTTGCATACGGCGGTATTTAGCAATTCTGAACAACTTGTTCTTATAACATTTTTCGATTGGAAGCGAATTCAAGATGGCTGCCATAAGAGATGAAAAGATGTAACGACATAATGACCAGACTGTATAAAATTTTCGAAATCTCTTCAGCTCACAAAGTAGATCTTGTAAATTGGAACAACTTTTATCTGAAACACTTTTTTATTACGACTATAACACGAGACTTACACGGCTGTTGTGGACATTTTGGGACACACTGTATACTAGTATTTATTATACTATCTTTATTTATAAGTGTTTGAACTAATTGTAATTATACCGAGTAGAACAAGACACATAGTAAAGAAATGTATTTTAAGGTGTAAGCCATTTGTAATGACTAGAGCAAGGCACTCTATGATACTAAATTTTTGCGAGACGACCACACGCTTATATAGCGGCAACGATAAATAAAGAAATGTATTTTGAGCTATCAGCTTGGCAATAATTTTTGCATTTTTTTGCCAAGGCATTATGCAAGTTTTTTTACGTTTAGATAAATAAGCGTTGGCGACATTTTTGAATGGTGGTACTCTTTCTATTGTATCAGATTACATGTTTATTCTAATATACAGGCTGTTACAAATTCGTCGGTCACCATTGGGATCTCGAAAACGGCAAAAGATACAAAGTCGGTTAAATTGGGGCAAAGTTGCGGTTTTTGCTGCTGAAAAATAATCCGTTTTAAAAAATTTTCTATGATTTGTAGTTTTCGAAATATTTCCGAAAAACCGAAAAACACACTTTTATTTTTTTCTTCTGTTCTGAAGTTATTATAGCAGGGATGAAAACTAGATTAATACATTCTACAGGCACTTTTTTGAACTCTTTACGAAGGTGTTGTTAGATTTTACTTAAAGCGTTTCGTCTCGCTTTGACCACCATCAACTTCATTTTTTCTTATGACCGCCATATTAGATCTTGGCATCATTAAATAGATCAATTTTTTCTGATATTTTTTCATGTATCACGTATCCTCTTTAAAAAAAAGTTAAATGGCTATAAATGCAGAAAACGTTAAAAATAACAGTACCTACTAAGAAAAATATGGTGTGTTGTGACCACAAAAATTAAACGTTTTGACATATCTCCGCATAGTTTAGTTTGTTTACTGTTTAATCCTACTGAAAATCGTTTTAATTATTTCAATGGATTTTTCCGATGAAGAAAAACGCGACATGTTAAAGTGTTATTATGCTAATTACAGCAATTCAGTAATAGCGCAATTTACTTTCAACAATATCCAGAAAGACAACAACCACATAGAACATTCTTTAGTAAATTAGATAGAAACATTTCTCTTTATGGATCTTTTCGTAAAAGTCGAAAGAAGTATGGAGATCGCTCTAATAATAATGAGAATGAACAAATTTTAGAAGAGGTAATTAATAGTTTTTATTTTTTAAATACATAATATTCTCTTAACTGTTACTTTATTTATAAAAGCGTATAGTTTAAATAAAAGTCCAGTCAAGAGCTGTTTTAACAGTTTCAATTTTCTTTTATAATTTCTTCCTTTAGATTAACAATAACTCTTCCAATTCTACCCGACAAGTTGCAAACACTATCAACGCCGCGCATCATGTTAAAATTTGGAGACTCTTGAGAAAGAAGAATTAAAAATGCTGCTTGCTTCCTGGGGATACCGAAAGACGTTTAGAATGGTGTCATTGGCTTAGCAACAGCGACGGCAATTTTTTAAAAAACATTAATTGGACGGATGAAAGTGAATTTACAAATTGTGGATTATTTAATCGAAATAATGAGCACGTCTGGTCGCTTGAAAATCCAAGAGTCAATAGACCAGTTCGAAATCAAGTTAGATTTGGATTAAATGTTTGGGCGGGAATTGTGGGAGAACAAGTTATTGACCTATTTATTTATGAGGAAAACCCGAAATTTTCTTAGAACTAAACCGAAATTTTCTTAGAACTACATTCCAGAATTATGGTTTCAACATGATGGTGCACCAGCGCGCAATGCAAGGGCGGTGTGTGATCATTTAAACGAACAATTTCCAAATCAGTGGATTGGGAATAGTGGAGTAGTACGTTGGCCTGCAAGGTCACCGGATCTCTCGCCATTAGATTTTTTTGTGGGGTATTCTGAAAAATAAAGTTTATGCTGAACCAGTTAATGACATTGCCGAGCTACGCAATAAAATTTTGGTTTCATTTAATTCGTTACGAAGAAGAGATGTTCAACGTGCTGTTAATAACGTTCGACGTTTCGAATATCTACTCTGAAAATTTTGTTTTGTTTGTGAACTATTAAACTTGTAGACTATAATAATTATGAATATGTCTATCAAGTAGGTACTTTCAGAACTGTCAAGTACACCGTTATTTTTTCTAGTTTAATTCGTTCGTGTTAGTCACGTTTGGTATCAATGCGATGTGACGAGTGTTGTAAAATATAACTTATTCAGAATTTCAAAGAAACAGACTACAGTATCGACATTGTAATACATATTTTGGGTTTTTTTTCTATTTGTGAATGTTATAATACCTACTTAATTTTTCAGCAATTAGCTGGATATTAAAAGTTGTTAATTGTTTTCTGAGTTTGTATTAAAATTCTGAAATTCCTACTTCCTTCGAATTTTACGAAAAGATCCTTAAAGAAGAACGTTTCTATCTAATTTACCAACCAATGTTTTATTTGGTTGACGTCTTTATGGATACTGTTGGAAGTAAATTTCGCTCGCTGTTACTGTGTTGTTATTATTATAATAAAGTTGTAACATGTCACGTTGTTATGTGTTGTTTTTATCATTTGAATAAGTTTAAAACGAATTGTATTTGAGATAAACAGTAAACAAACTAAACTATTTTCTTATTATAGTACTGTTATTTTTAATATTTTCTGCATTTATAGCTATTTAACTTTCTTTAATGAGGATGCGTGATACATGAAAAAATATCAGAAAAAATTGATCTATTTAATGATGCCAAGATCTAATATGGCGGCCATAAGAAAAAATGAAGTTGATGCTGGTCAAAGCGAGACGAAACGCTTTAAGCAAAATCTAATGAATTAATGGGATCGAATTTATGTCTATTTATGGATACTATTAAAACGAATAAAAACTTCATTAATTTTATTAGATTAACTTCAAAAGAAATTTTATTTATACTAATCAAACATAATTTCTCTTTATTACAAAATCAGCTATAGCCCTCAATCTTTTAATATACTCATCTTCGTTACGAAATTTTTTGAAAAAATCCAGTTTTTCTGGGTTTTTCATGTCCTCAAGATCAAGTTCATCAAATTTGGGAACCTCATCTATATTCAGCAACATGATTTTCAACAGTACGAAGGCCATAGCGAAACCATACTTGCAATGTTGTTTCCACTCCTTTTCAAAAATCGATTTCGGATATAAAACTTCAGGATCACCGCCTAATTCCTCTAGATGTCGGCAAAGTTCACCGTAATACACTTCGAATAAGTAATAATCGAATTTATTTAACGATTCCTCAGCAGCTATCGTGAAGAAGAAATATGCAATGTCAAAGACTGGGGATGCCGGTCTTAATAACTGCCAATCCACGAGCATAATATCGGTAGGTTCCTCTTTATTATCATTCTAGAAATGGATTAAATTAGATTTAAATTGGACGCGATTAAAAATGGGAGCTTACCTCGTATAAGAACATGATGTTATTGCACCAGCAATCGCCTTGCGTCAAAATGGAATATTCATTTTTGTGCTTCATTACATCGAAAATGCTATCGGTTAAAACGTTGACGTCGCATCTTTCTATTATATATTTATCCTTCTCCTGATCTAACTTACCTAAACCTTCCTTAATCATATTGAACCACGTCTTCACCGTCAGTGAGTCTTTAGGTAATTCACGGAAAATATCACCATCCCAGCCGTCCACCAATTTATTATATTCTTCTGGACGTTGGTTTTTAAACGCGAAAGAAGTAGCGTGGAATTTAGCGAAAGTCTTCAGGACTAATGTTATGTGCTTCTCATCCATAATCTTTTTCCTGTCGAATAAGGCGAAACCTTTAGTTTTGATGTTTTCCAAAACGATCACGTTCTCCTTCGAGGTACCATAACATTTAGGAGCGTTCTTAAATCCATCCTTAACATCCTTCTCCTTTAAAAAGCTTGTATAAGCTGGATAAACAACATCGTAAAAATAAGTTTCGTTAGAGTAAAGTTTACCAGTCTGCTGTTCTTCAGGTACGTCGCTTTTGAATTGGAAAGCGTATTTCGAAAATAATCTTATCGTTTCTTCTTTTGTGGTGATCTCGATGGCGACGTGTTTGGAAGCGTATCCATCCCCGGCTTCAGTTCCCGGAGAATATTTCACGTCCGAGATAGTTTCCCAATTATTTTTGGCGATGAGATCTTGTGTTAATTTCACTAGATCTTTGCTAACTTCAAATTCGTTTCCCGACGACATTTTAGCGACAAATTCGAACGACAACTGTATCTGGATGACTTGCGATATCGCGAACTCGTGTTGGTGATAAGATTTAGTGCCAGCAATTGAGTCGTCCGATTTTTAAGCTTTTCGAGGTTAATGCGAAATTGGGAGTGGGGCTATTGGTTTTAAAGAGATGTATACATATTTATCTATAGATGTGTTACTATAAAAACTAATTAGTATAGTATAGAGAGAGAGAGAGAGAGACTTGCAGTACAAAATTTTATGACTAAAGTGGGCAAATGAAGGCCATGGAAAATATTTTCAGATTTCCAAGATGGTCGCCAGGGGGCGTAACCGGCATCTTAAACTTTTAAAGTGATTTTTCAGTGAAATCCACCCAGTGAATGGTACCAAAAAATATATTCTTTTTAATTAATTATAATTTTTGTTTAACACTTTTTGACGTATCTATTAAAATAAAATGGTGGGGGGTAATTCAAACTCCTAAACGACTGAATAAATTTTAACGAACTTGGTCTCATTGGAAAAAGCATTTATTGTTCCATCAAACCTATCATACCTGTGATATGTCTATTTCTTAGTAATGCCGCTAGAGCGCGTTTTTTCATATACAGTAGAGTCTCGATTATCCGTCACCCTTGGGACCGTTAGGGTGACGGATGAAAGAATAGACGGTTAACAGAGATTGGTCTTCGGATCATCGAAGAGCATTGGCGATCGATAAAAATAAAATGCTGCCCACTATTTCTAAACATAACATTAATTGTTATAATAGGATTGTTTAATAGGAAAATAACAAAATACGTATTTTACAATTTTACTTTTTGAAGTAATCTGCCATTTTTTTTTTGTTTTAAAATCCTGCGAGCTCTTCCGCGGCGCCCAGTCGATACATTGAGTTATATTTTCAGCTTCTGAATGAGTAATTGTCTTTATCAATTCGTCATATGTAACCTCGTCCTCTTCCTCTTCAATAACATCATCATTCTCTCGCAAAACGCACTTTCTATCAAGTCTTCGTCGTTCAGAGTTTCAAACCCCCCAGCAAATTTGTCCATTCGAAGCCACTCACCGACGTCTTTCTTTAAAATATTAAAATTAAAGGTATAAATTTCTGCACGTGCTAGATGTGTGTAATGTGTGCTTCCGCTATAAATGCTGATATCTTGTGAAGTAGTGCGTCTTTTGAATTTGTTATTTTTGCTGTATTGATACAGAAGCACAGTGTTTTGATTCTGCGAAAAGTAATAGTTGCATGCGTTGCTGAAATGGTGAAAATGAGCGAAAATAAAGTCAAAATTGCCTCGTTGAAACAGCTCTAAAAATTTGAAAAGTCTCTATCAACTAAAAACTCAATTGAATACTGCCAAAATGAATAAACGGTATGCAGCTCAGAAGATGGTTCATAAGAAAATTGTTGAAAGTACTAAAAGAAATTATTATAATACTAGAATTATTAATTCATCAAACAAATCCAGAACAGCATAGAATCTGGTGAATGAAAAAAGAGGAAAACTTAAGAATAGGGAACATTAGAGAACATTGCTTTAGAGGTTAATAATGAATTAATTTTAGAGCCTAAAGTTACTGTCGAAATCTTTGCAGATTATTTTTCAACCATTGCTCTTAATGAAATTTCGGCTTGGTATGATGGGCTTAAGGAGCTCCCAAAATATAATACTATGTTTCATATGACTTTTTGTTTTAGGCCAACCGATGCGATTACAGTTAGTCAGTATATTGAAAAAATGAAGAGTAGTAAATCTACTAGTACTGATGGAATGAATAATTATATCTTAAAATTAATTAGTAATGAAGTGTCGGATATCCTTTCTCATGTCATTAATACATCTTTTCAAATGGGAGTGTTTCCGTCCTGTTTAAAGGTAGCATCGGTGCTGCCACTGCATAAGAAATTCGCTCCCACAAAAATTGAGAACTATAGGCCAATCTCAATTTTAAGTTCTATTTGTACAAGAAACTAATAGAGCGTGTAAGGTTCACTAGGGTAGCATTCATACCGAAGCCTGGGAAAGCAGGACAGGCTACGGCGAAGGCCCTAAGACCAATCAGCTTAATGTCCTTCACTATGAAGGCATTGGAAAAACTGGTGGACAGGTATATTAGGGATGATGTACTGGTGCTTTCACCTCTACACCATGACCAGGACAGGAGTTTCGACAGAAACAGCACTTCACGAACTAGTCAGTTTAGTGGAGGACACACTACAAAACAAGGAAGTGATGCTGGGGGCCTTCATCGATATTGAGGGGGCATTCAGTAACACGGGTTTTGATTCAATTACCAGAGCTCTCATAGGCAGAGGTGTGGACGGCGCTTGTGTCGCCTAGATAGACTCTATGCTTAGGGAGAGAGTGGTGGAAGCCTCGGTCGCAGGCGAAACTCTAGCGGCTCGGGTGGCTAGAGGGTGTCCGCAGGGTGGGGTGCTGTCCCCTCTCCTGTGGTGTCTAGTCGTAGATGGGCTACTAGAGGTGCTTAACGATCACGGTCACAGGGTACTGGCCTACGCGGATGACCTGGTCATTATAGCGCGGGGCAGGTACAACACCACGGTCAGAGATCGACTGCAAGGGGCTCTGAACACGGTTAGTAGATGGACGGAGTTGGCGGGCCTGAGGATCAGTGCTGATAAGACCAACATCGTGGCCTTTACCCGCCGACGAAAGCAGGATGGCCTAAATCCGCTTACGTTGAAGGGGGTTACCATAGAGATGGTGGGGGAGGTAAAGTACCTTGGAGTAACATTAGACTCCAAACTTACCTGGAACCGACATTTGGACAGAATTACCAAAAAAGCGGTGACAGCGTTAACGCTGGTAAGACGCACATATGGAAAGAAATGGGGGCTAAGACCAGACATGCTGAGTTGGATATACAGCATGGTGGTTAAGCCAGTAATGACGTATGCAGCTTTGGTATGGTGGACAAAGACGCAACAAAGGAACGCTATTCAGAGGCTGAGCAAGGTGCAAAGACTTGCCTGCCTAGGAATAACGGGAGCAATGCGGTCGACACCGACTGCAGCCATGGAGGCACTCCTGGACTTGTCACCGTTACACCTGGTCATACAGGGGGAGGCAAGGATGGGGGCATACAGGCTGCAACACACAGCGACTCCGAAAAGGGTCAACACAAATCATATGTCGATAACTGAGCATGTGGGAAAGCGGGTGTTGGAAATGCTGACCGACCACATGCCGGTAAGGCATAGGTATGGGAATCCCTTCACGGTGTCTATAGCGGACGGACGGGAGGAGGCTGCCAGGTATGCACTGAGAATCAAAGAGCAAGACTTAGTCTGGTACACGGACGGATCTAAGACGGCTAATGGTACCGGTGGGGGAGTATGCTTCGGTGTTTCAGGCGGAAGTATATGCTATTCTCCAATGCGCACACACAATGAATGTGAAAGCGGTGACCAACAGACGAATTCGCATCATGTCTGATAGCCAAGCGGCATTGAAGGCGTTATTAAGCCGGAAGGTGTCGTCGAGGCTGGTGACGGAATGCCTCGACGAACTGGTGAAACTGTCGAACCGGAACAAGGTTTGCTTGACTTGGATACCGGGCCATCAGGGGATTGAGGGCAACGCAAGGACTGACGAACTCGCGAAGAGAGGGTCAGAGATGGAAATGTACGGCCCAGAACCTTTCTTCGGGGTCAGAAGGCAAACGGCCCGGAGACATATAGGAGACTGGGTTCGTACGAAACAGCAGGAATACTGGGGAGCCTTACCCGGTATAGTACATGGCAAAACCTTTATAGGGAACCCATGCAGGAAAAGAGTTAGAGAACTACTACATCTTAGTAGGAAACAGCTCTGCATCGTAACGGGACTAATGACCGGACATGCTGCGGTGAAAGAACACCTACAAAGAATCGGAGTGTTTGACGGGGACACAAAGTGTAGACTTTGTGGGATAGAACCGGAGACAGCCGATCACATACTACTACGCGACTGCGAGGCACTAGATCGCAGAAGGCAGAATCTGTTTGGGATAACGAAAGGAGACCCAGAGATATACCTTACCCACTCGGTTAGGGACCTGTACAGGTTAGTGGAGGGGACTACCGTGCTAGAGTGGGTGACTTGAACAAACAGATGTGGCACAATAAGCCTGATGGCTGCGGTGCCTACCGGTGGCTATAGGTCGGACGGGTCTGGGGGAAAAAAAAAATAGAGCGTGTAGCTTATGATCAGATTGTGGATTTTATGGATATGTATGGGCTTTCCAATAGTTGTCAGCACGGGATTAGGAGACGATAGATCAACGGAAACTGCAATATTTGATTGCTGCGAGTACATTTATAAAGCAATTAATGACGGTAAATATGTTGCTGCGATCTTTTTTGATCTTTCACGCGCATTCGATTGTGTAGATATACGAATTGTGGCTGATAAGTTGTACAACACAGGTTTTCGTGGAATAGCATTGGACTGGATATCATCATATTTGTCCGATAGAAGAATGACCGTAAAATTGAATAATTTTGTTGCTTCTACAGTAGCATAGAGTATTTTAATATGTTATGATTTTTTGTGCTGTTTTGTACTTTTCATTTATTATAATGTTGACGTTTCGATCCAATTTTTTTTGGCTTACGAATAAAGATTATTATTATTATTATTATTATTATTATTATTATTAATAGTAGAGCTCAAAAATGTCTTCTTCGTCGCTTATAATATCCTCCTGAGTTTCCACGTTATTCACGTCATTTTCTTGGACAGGCACCCTTTCTCCAGTGTTTTCTCCGAAACATCTTGCCAAGCCTCAACAACATTGAAAATTGCGTCCAAAAAGCTTTGATATTAAATTCATTATTGGCAGACACAAGCTTCTGTAGGAAAACTTTTCGATACCCCCGTTTCATCACCTCAATGATACCCATTGGTTGAATCAACGGGGTCGTATTTGCTGGTAAAAAATGACAAGTTATCTTGCCATCGTCACCCAGAGATTGGTAACAGCAATACAAAAAATTTAGTCTCCTATAGTGGACACAAGATTAAAGTAGTGGGTGAAATTAATGCCCCATGTCAAATTAATGATGTGAAAGCAGTAATAAACTGTAAAATTATTGATGAAAAGCAGTTCCCTATTTTAGGCAAGGATACTTGTCATTAATAAAACCTGATACTTTTAGTAGCATTTACTCAATAAACAATGAAGAAGGAATTTTCTCAGGACTTGGTTGTATAAACAACTACTCTTATGACATAGATTTAGTTGACAACCCAAAATTTGATATAGTACCACCAAGAAAAATTCCTCACTCTATGCAAAGTAAAGTTAAAAATGAATTGAAAAAGATGGTAAACATGAAGGTAATAGAGTCTGTCACCGACACAACACCAGTAGTGTCACCAATGGTAATTGTCCATAAAAATGATAAGTTTAGAATCTGTTTAGATCCATCTCAATTAAACAAAAATATCCTAAGAAGGCATTTTCCGCTAAAAACTATTGACGATGTACTTAGTAAACTACATAATTCAAAGTACTTCACTCTATTAGACTGCAAAAAAGGTTTTTGGCAAACACCGGTTACTGAAAGAACGAAGAAATATCTAACATTCAGTACATCATGGGGTAGGTATTTCTTCACAAGACTACCGTTTGGACTAAGCTCGAGTCCAGAAGTATTTGCACAAATTTTAACAAATTTACTGGACAAATTCCAGAATGTAGAATGCTCGATGGATGACATTCTCATTCACGCAGAAACCAAGCTTAAATTAGAACAAACATGCCTTAAAAAATGCAGGTCTAAAGTTAAATAAAGCAAAATGTATTTTTAATGCGAAACGGCTAAAAATTTTAGGGCATGTGGTGACAGAAAAAGGGCTTGAAATTGACAAATCTAAAGTAGAAGCAATCGAGCGGTTGGAACCACCACAAAATAAGAAAATGTTACAAAGACTTTTAGGAATGGTTACAGATGTGTCCAAGTTCATAAAGAATCTGTCAGAAATAACACAACCATTAAGAGAATTACTCAAAATGGTTGCAAAGTTGCTTGGGTATGGGAAGAACGTCATCTTAACGCTTTTAACCAAATTAAAAGGGAACTGAAATAAATAAGTAGTAGTGTCAGTAGACAGTAGTGCTACAGCGTTTGGGGCTGTGTTAATGCAGGATGGGCATCCTATTGCCTATGCCACAAAATCACTAACACAAGCAGAAATCAATTATCCCCAAATTGATAACAATTTTTAAGAAACCAATTCAAGCAGTTCAATACAGTTTTTGAACTCAAAAGGCCTTTTAGATTTTCCGATAACAAGCAAAGGAAGTTTGTAGGCCCCACCTGCATTGGCACACACCATGACAGTTATTCGATCCTTCTGCATTTTAAATCCTAGCGCAAATTTTTCGGATAATGATGCCAATGTTTTCTGAGGAAGAGCTTTCCAATTTAGGCCTGTTTTGTCACAGTAAAAAAATTGTTTTTTCACAAGTTTTCTTTCATTTATGATTTGTTCGAATTTTTTACGATAATCTGCTACAACCGTAGTATCGGCACTTAGTTTTTCGCTCGAAATGTCTAACTGACGAATACCATGACGAAACTTAAATTTGGCTAACCAACCAATGCTGGCTTTGAAACTGGAATCGTCACCGTCGTCAAGTTTTTTGTTCATTAACACTTAACACATCTACTGCACTGAATTGCAGTGTTAATTTTTGAAATTTTTTCTCAGAGACCTGACGGTTAATAGTAATTGACGGTTAAAAGGGTGATGGTTAATCGAGACTCTACTGTAATAGCAGAAAATTGCAAAATTCTCTAAAAAATTAAATGCAATAATATGACTTTTTTTCATAAGAATGCTAAAGCAGCATTCCTGCACGGAATCCATGGCCATCATAAATAAATCAAAATTGCCGCTGGGAGGTCTATAAATACAAATTATCATAATTTCACAGCTCGTTAAAAAAACTGCAAATTTCAAATGCATCTCACTAGATAGGCAGCCAATAGTTGCTTTCTATTTGCAAAATTTCTGGATCATGATTTGCAAAGCGTGATCAATGTTAAATAAATACAAGAGATTAAATTAAAAGACATTTTATTTCTACATATTATGATTATAATAAAATTATAATTTTTCTAACTATAAACTCACGTTCATCAAACATAATTTCTCTTCACTACAAAATCAGCTATAGTCCTCAATCTCCTAACATATTCATCTTCGTTATCGAATTTTTTGAAAAAATCAATTTTATCCGAGTTTTTCATCTCTTCAAGGTCAAAATCGTCAAATTTCGGAACCTCATCTATATTCAGCAACATGATTTTCAACAGTATGAAGGCCATAGCGAAACCATACTTGCAATGTTGTTTCCACTCATTTTCAAAAACCGGTTTCGGATATAACATTTCAGGATCACCGCCTAATTCCTTTAGATGTCGGCAAAATTCACCGTAATACACTTCGAATAAGTAATAATCGAATTTATTTAACGATTCCTCAGCAGCTATCGTGAAGAAGAAATATGAAACGTCAAAGACAGGGGATGCCGGTCTTAATAACTGCCAATCCACGAGCATAATATCGGTAGGTTTCTCTTTATTATCATTCTAGAAAATGGATTAAATTAGATTTAAATTGGACGCGATTAAAAATGGGAGCTTACCTCGTATAAGAACATGATGTTATTGCACCAGCAATCGCCTTGCGTCAAAATGGAATATTCATTCGTGTGCTTCGTAACGCTAAAAATGCTATCACCTAAAGCGTTTGCATCACATTTCTCTATAATATGCTTATCCAACTTATCGATCCCTTCCTGAATCATTTTGAACCACATCTTCGGCATCGGTGAATCTTTCGGTATTTGACAAAAGAAATCTCCATCCCAGTCCGCCACCAATTTATTATATTCCTCTCGACGTTGGTCTTTAAACGCGAAAGAAGTAGCGTGGAATTTAGCGAAAGTCTTCAGCACTAATGTTATGTGGTCCTCATCCATAATCTTTTTCCTGTCGAATAAGGCGAAACCTTTAGTTTTGATGTTTTCCAAAACTATGACGTTCTCTTTTGAGGTGCCATAACATTTAGGAGCGTTCCTAAATCCATCCTTAACATCCTTCTCCTTTAAAAAGCTTGTATAAGCTGGATAAACAACATCGTAAAAATAAGCTTCGTTAGAGTAAAGCTTTCCAATCTGCCATTCCTCAGGTATGTCCTGTTTGAACTCCAAAGCGTATTTTGAAAATAATCTTATCGTCTTTTCTTTTGTGGTAATCTCAATCGCGACGTGTTTTGAAGCGTATCCATCCCCGGCTTCAGTTCCAGGGAAATATTTCACATCCAAGACGGGTTCCCAATTATTTTTCACCGCAAGATCTTTTATTAATTCCACCACATTGTCGCTAACATGGAACTCGTTTTCGGACGACATTATTACTGAAATGAACTGTGGTCCACGCAACTATAATGTATACTTAACAAACGTATGAACATAACTAGTAAGAACAATTGAATCTGTTAGTAATGATTACACTCATCCGAACTGTAATTTTGTCGAGGTCGAACGTGAATTGGAGAGGGGTTAGAAGTTTTAAATAGAATTGCACGTGTTCGTCGGCAAATATTTTTTTGTGGTTTGTAAGATAAATTATACATAATTAATAATTACATTTAAATATAAATCGTTCTGTTGATTCATTATTTAATATGATGCATGAGATGTCATAATATTGCACAACTAGAATTAGGAAATTATAAGCTATTTTAAGACTTCTGACGCTTTCTTGTTAGGGAATTCTTCTTTTATAAAGCAATAATCTGTACAAGAAATTAAAAAAAGTAAAAAAGGAATCCAAAAAGTTTGATCGCTATAGGAGTTCCTCAGGGATCCGTTCTGGGCCCAGGGTTATTTGACATTATTATTATTATTATTATTATTAATAAATTTGTTCTGAAGCTTAAAAAGACTGCTAGTTCTTTGGAATTGAATGTCAATAGACTTCGGTGCCGTATTATAAGTTTTTAGGTCTTATTTTTGACATTGTTTCGGGGAAAGATAGGGAATAGAACCAGGAAGGTTAAAATAAGAATTGAAATTGCGGTGGTGCCGGATAGAAATGAAAGATTAGAACAAGATGGATAGACAGAATTGGAGAAGAAGCAGAGATGAAACGTACAAGAAAACTAGTCTAGTTTGAAGGAAATAAAAATTTTGT
This sequence comes from Holotrichia oblita, assembly GCA_023690525.1. Classification (NCBI taxonomy): domain Eukaryota; kingdom Metazoa; phylum Arthropoda; class Insecta; order Coleoptera; family Scarabaeidae; genus Holotrichia; species Holotrichia oblita. The sequence continues at coordinate 7,525,157 of CM043016.1, read as the reverse complement.
CAATGTTGTCAAAATTTGTTTTAAAATGTCAAAATACATAACATTTTAATTAATCAAGGAATTACTTCAAACTAGACGTTTATCTAAATTCTTTTTGTAAATTTTATTTTATTTATTTATTTAGAATTAATATAATTTCCTGAAGAAGTCACAGAATTGTTGACGAAATATTAAAAGAAAATAAAGATTTTTATTATTAAAAGGACCGAAAACTCGGTACAAGTTTAATAATGAGGAACGAGAATTAGTACAGAAGACAAAAAAAAAAACAATTGAAAGAAGAATGCATGACTCCTCCATCTCCATCTCTAGTCAGCTCTATGGCCAAACATAGAAAGGGCTCAGGACTCCCTGAGTCCTAGGAAGGTGGTGGATAAAAACCAGAAACAGCAATTCTTGGTGATCACATCATAGATTCTGACCACCCCACCATTTTTTAAACAAGTCCACGATGTCAAAGGGGAAAGTCAAAAACACCTCGCTCATCGTCTCTCGTGTCTCAAAAGAATTACGAATTGCCACTGCAACGCCGAAGATATGGTATATTGGTGGAGACCCTTCTCGGAAACTCAACTGCTCATTCTGGATTATTTTGTGCAAGGCGGAGCTAATCTTCAGCGATGATTCTCCACTAAATAGAAACATTTTTCTAGATCAGTAGATGGGGTAAGACTTGCTTGCTGCTTCGATAACCACAGATAGGCCTATTCCTCCGAACGCAACCACCGTTCCAGAAGAGAACCTGTTTCCAGAAGCAAGCTCTATTAGAGAAGAGAGCTCACCTTGTAGTGCAAGTCTCCATCCAGAAGATAATCTACCATTAGGAGCAAGTCTTGTTACAGAAGAAAACCCAACTAAAAAAGCAAATACTGAGCAAAATCTTATCTGAATTCCATGAATTTTTCCTCAAGTATCACTATTTTGACAAAAAAACTGCTTGATAGTTCAATTTAATGCAATTAAATTAGAGGAGACTTCCAGGTTTCGTTGAAGGTCATTATTTTGGACAAACTATAAAGTATTTGCCAAAATTGTAAGAGTTGGGTTCTCTTGCGCATTTAGTATGTGTTGTGAGGACTCCATGGCAGATTTAAGACGCCATCTGTTAGATCAACGAAGAATCTCATAAAGATAGTCTTATAATCGGAAATTATCTTCAGATAAACTCCTTGGACTATGGAAAGATCGTTTGGGTCTAAGTAATGAGTTCTGAAGCTTCTAGAGGAAAATGGGGCAATTTTGAAAGAGTTATGAGATTTTGCTCGAGTATGACATCTAAAATGGTGGCCAAAATCTCAAGGACGTTACGTGGAAGCTTAACAGAATTTAAGATGGATGCTGGGAAATATGTTCCTCGCAGCCTTCCCGATATTTTCTTTCCTACGGATTCCAGTTGTAAATATATAAATGACCTTAACTGTCAAAATAGCTGTCAAAAATAGCGATAGCTGTCAAAATGTAAATAGAGTAATTTATCTTAGATATGACATTCTTAAATGTCAAAATTGAAAAATTATTGTTGCGCACACGCTCGCTTTCGAAATATAAAATCATGCAAACATGAGATATATTTGACAGATGTTAAACCAGGAAAATATTTAGTATTTATGCCTTTAACAGGTGCAATTTTCAATTTTCTTTTTGACAGATTCACACACATCATCTAACAACCGTAGAATTTTGAAGTAACTTTCAAATTGCTGTTAGCTGTCAATGTGGTTGGAAGGTTTCGTTTTCTCCTATTTTGACACTAGACAGCAGACTTTAGACGTTAGAGTTATAAAAGCAATGTAATAATCTAGTGATTTTTACGATTTTCATGGTTGCAACTGTCAAAATCTTTTTGACAGCTAACCATTTTACTGTTTTAACACTTATAGATATCACACTCTTTTTTTTTTAAATATAAACCTATCGAGCTTTAGAAGCAAACACAAAATTAAGCTGTCAAACCAGTTATTTTTTTTGATTTTAATGAGTGTAACTGTCAAAATACTTCTGACAGATGCCACATCATGAAACAGTAACTTATTACATGACTGATTTGAGATATGATAATATGCATATATCTGACAGCTGTAAAATTATTAAATCAAAAAAGTGAAACTGTACAATTAGTTAATTATACGGTTGTAATAACTGTCAAAAATTTTTCTGACATTTCCTAAGTCATTTGACAGCTGTCATATGTCAAATTTTCTCCTATTCTACTATCCATACTACTCTTGATAGTTGGCAGCTTGAAAGTTGTTAGATCTAGGATGCAAGTTTGCTCAAAACATTTATTTATTTAAATTAAAACAATAAAAAATATTATTTTTATTAAGAAATAATACAACAGTATGTACATATAAAGAATCTATCTACTTAATTTTGCTAATTATATATCAAACATAATCTTTATCTACCAGGTATTGGGCAATCGTCCTCAATCTCTTAACGTATTCTTCTTCATTATCGAACTTCGTAAATAATTCCACTTTATCCGTCTCCTTTAAATTTTCAAAATCGATATTATCCATTTTGGGCACCTCATCTTTATTGGCCAACATAAATTTTAAAAGGGCAAAAGTCATAGCGAAGCCGTACTTGCAATGTTGTTTCCATTCCTTTTCAAAAATAATTTTCGGATACAAAACTTCAGGATCGCTACCTAATTCCCTCATATGCTTGCAAAGCTCATCGTAATACATTTCTAAATACGAATCAAGCTTGTTTAGAGATTCTTCAGTAGCTATCGTGTAGAAGAAATAGGAAACATCGAAGACTGGTGAGGCTGGACGCAGCAATTGCCAATCCACGAGCATAGCATCGATTGGATTCGATCTATCACCATTCTAAACAAAAAAAAATAGTTGGAGTACAATTTTTTTAAGTGGAATCAGATCAACTTACCTCGTGCAAGAACATGATATTATTACACCAACAATCACCTTGTGTTAGGATCGAATACTCATTGAAGTGTTCCATAACACTCATTATACTATCGTTTAAAACATTAGCATCACATCTTTCTAAAATATGTTTATCCTTGATTGGATCCAATTTTGATAAACCATCTATAATCATGTTCAGAAGCATCTTCGAGGCTGGATGATCTTTGGGCATCTTTCCAAAATAATCACCATCCCAATTCTCGATAAGTTTGGAATATTCCTCTTTGCATTGGTCTTTAAACGCGAAAGATGTCGCGTGGAATCTGGCGAAGATCTTCAAGACTAGTGTTATATGATTGTCGTCCATGATTTTGCCACGTCCAAATAAAACGAATCCTTTCGATTTTAAATTTTCTAAAACGATGACGTTTTTAGGGGAAGTACCGTAACATTTTGGCACGTTATGGAATCCATTTTGTATATCCTTTCCGTTTAAAAATCTCGTATAAGCTGGGTGCACAACTTTGTAAAAATAAGTTTCATTAGCGTAGAATTTAGCAACTTGCCCTACCATATCGTTAGAAACTTTTAAATTTAAAGCATATTTCGCGAATAATCTTATTACATCTTGCGATCTAATAATATTAATTGCAACATGTTTGGAAGCGTAGCCATCACCTGCTTCAGATCCAGGTAAATATTCCAACTTTAAAACAGGTTCCCAATTATTTTTTATAATGATATCTTTGATTAATTCGACTAGATCTGCACTAACGTCGATTTCATCACCGTTATTAGAGGACATGTTTTTTAAACTAGTGCGCTACTGAACTTGACCACGCACGAGATTGTACACAATTAAAAATATGTGTAGCTGGACGTTCATCTGAATTTTGGTCCTCCCAAGGTGATTTAGTCACGTGGATGCGTCTAAAGAGAGTGGGGCAAGGAGAACGTGTACTGCTGTCGGATAAATATTCATAGAATTAAGTACAGTGATAATTGGGTTTTATTTTTTTTTTTTGTTAGAGCATATGATGCAATAAATTCCGAGAAAAATTATAATCAATTATGTGCAGCGTTTAGAATTTTTATGATACAGTAAAACCTTGTTAAGTCGAATTAATTTTTATTCTTTCGACTTTATTTCATCACGATCCTCTAGTGTGCAAGGGTCAATCACTTTCGATTTGTGCTCGGTTTGAAAATGATGCAGACTTCTTAAGCTGTATTTTTACTATTGATGAAACTTGGGTATATTTCTACGACCTAGCAACAAAACAACAATCAATGGAATGGAGACACTCAGGTTTTCCAAGTCCTAAGAAGTTTCGTGGTCGAAAAGTTCCTGCTTCAGTTTTTTTGGGATTGCCATGGAGTAATCGTGATTGATTTTCTGAATGAGGATGGAACAATAATTGGGAATTATTACTCGACGTTACTGGCCACTCAACGAGAAAATGTTATGTTGTCCAAAAATGTTTTGATTTTCCAGGACAATGCCCTTTCAAACAATTCATGATTCAAGGTTGGTATTGTTCGACTCAATTGAAAAAAAAAGTTTAAAAGGTCGTAAACTTTCTTCCAATGAAGAGGTCATGGAAGCTGTGGAGGCCTGGTTTGCAGAGAATGATAAAAATTTAGTCCTTGAATAGAATTTACTAATTAGTGGTCTAATCTTGTCATCAAAAATGTCTTTTACAATTTGTAGTGTCTGGATTTCACTTTAGGAATATCCTTCTTCTGGTACCAGCTTCTCGAACATAAGGATAGTTTTTGCATTATCTCAATCTCTCGTTCAACCTTACCATTTCTGGTGATAACACTTCGTAGTATGAATAAAATTTTTGAATTCATTCTAAAGACGAAATTATTTGATCAAAATCTTCAATCTTATATTAACAACCTCTTCTTTTCTTGATGTATGAAAAAACATTAAGATAACACCCATTTTGAAAAGTGGTGCTGCATCGCAGCTAAATTATTATCATCCCATAGCCATTTTATCAAATTTCGCTAAAATATTTGAAGCAGTAGTTCATGGAAACATCTTCAGAGCTTCAATGAGAAAAAAAAAACTACCACAACAATTCTAGGAGTTTTCACTCACAGTTTACTGCTCAAGTCCTGGATTGTGGGAGCCAGGTCGATGTACTAGATTCCGATTTTGTCAAAGTTTTTGATCGAATTGATTATGCTTCAATTCAGTCGAAATTGGAGACGCTTTAGTGGGTCACGACTAAGGTCTTATTTGGACCATAGACCCCAATATGTAACTTTCAATTGTTATTTATCGAAACCATACTTTTTTTACTTATTGTAATATGCTGGTGTTTGGATGTGGCAGGTTCGGGGATTGATATATTGGTTTTGATCCGCACTTCAGTGCTAAGCGTCATTCTTTCAGATCAAAATCAAGGCCACATCTTAAAATTCTTGCTCTGCAATCTCTGGAGATAGAACGTCGTCATTGATGAATTTATTCCCATCAAGGCGACATTTATCATTAAAAATTTTCGACAGCTATCTCTATCGTTGCTGCTTTCTGGAATCCAGAACAGGAAACAGGCCAGCAACATCATATATTACGGATGTGAGGCTGACCACTCATCAGCAGCAGTATTATAAAATTCCTGTATAGGGCTCACGTCTTCTGATTACTGTGTGATGGAATTGTCAACATGTAAAGCTAAGCTTTCTAAAGTGTTGGAGCCACTTTACAAAGGCGTCTACCAGTTTCGTCCATATTGTAGATGTGTTATGGTAGCAATTTTGGATCTTTGGATAGCTCTGTTTCTTTCTATGAAAGAATGTGCCAAGTCCCTGCTAGTGACCTCACCAATTGTTCTTCGTGATGCTGCGGAAACTCCCCTCCATACCTGTTAAGCTTGTTTGTTCCTGTACTGGTCGTTAAGTTTGCCCTCAATGTGGATTCATGAAAATAAATTACGTTGGCTGTGTGGTCTTTGCCTCATGCAGGCTTACCGGCTGCCCCGATCTATCCCAAATATGTTATAGAACCCAACTGGAGGAATAATCTGCGCCCACAAGCAAATGGTCTTCAAGTACTGTTCAAACAGCTATTATGACAAATTTTTGTGTGTGATTTCAGGTTTTGAACAGAATTTAGTTTAGTAAATATTGTAGTGTTCTTCTACATACATTGGTCTTCTAATATTGTTTCGATCTCGCAATCATCCGATCTCGAGAGTACTCTTCCGGTACAGCCATGCTTGGTCGATTTGGTGAAGTTGACTCATTTGCATATTTATGCGTTTGTTTCCCTCTTTGAATGGAATATGCATATCAGCATCATTACCAAAAAGTCGCAACAACCAACCTCTGCCAAGCCAGACCTGTCAAGCCCAATTCAACCAACCCCTGTCAGGTTGGACCCACACAGCTCAACTAAACCAACCTCTGCCAGCCTTGATCGGCCCAAACAAATCGAATCAACCCCTGCCAAGTAGGATCTGCTCAGGTCAACTCAACCAACCCCTGCTAGGTCGGACCGACACAGCTCAACTAAACCAATCCATCCCACGTTGGAAGGGGCTAGCCTAACCGAACCGACCCCTGTTTTTGTGCAGACAAATCAAACCAACCCCTGCCAGGCCGGACCTGGCCACCCCATGTCCAGCTGATCATACCATCTAAGCTGAATAAAACAATTTTTTTTGTCATCAACCAACCCCTGTTTTCGCGCAGACAAATCGAACTAACCCCAGCCAGGCCGGACCCATGTCCAGCTGATCAGACCATCTAAGCTGAACAAACAAATTCTACCTGAACACAAGTGATTCTATTCGGACTAGTTCCGAAATAATTTTGACCAAATCCACTACACTAAGCCTCTTCGATTTTATTATGTTTTAAATTTCCATAAAAGCTTACTTACCTTGAAGTGCTCGTACCCCTCTTGGTGCAGTACATCGTAAGATTTCCAGTAATCGGAGATAATGGTCGTTCCAGGCTCGATCCATTCCTTGGTGATGGGGAGGAGGCTGTCAAAATCTCGCTACTCGCATCCATCTCGAAAACAATCGCAGGATCGTCTAATTTTGTGTGTGTGTATAAAGGGCTTCAATTGAGCGGAAATGAATGTAAGTGATCCACAATTGATCCACAAAACGAATCCAAGGATCTGATGTGGAGACAGATTTGTCAAAAATGTTCCTATGATGAGAGGAGTCGTCCTTCACAACAACAAGAGGTATGGAGTTTGGATCCATTAATTGATGATAAAAGAAATCTTTTAATTCAATAATTTTTATTAAAAAAATTACAACACACCATAACCTTACAAAAAAAAAAGCATTTCATAGATAATCATGAATAACCATATACCGACCTAAAATCCTCAATCTCTTCACGTACTCCTCCTCATTTTCAAATTTGGGAAACAATTCCACTTTATCTGTAGCCTTCAAATTCTCATAATCAATTTCGTCCACTTTAGGAGCTTCATCGTGCTTCGCCAACATCAATTTTATCAGCAGGAAGGCGAAGGCGAATCCAAATTTGCAATGTTTCTTCCATTCCTGTCGAAAAATCGTTTTGGGATATAAAACTTGGGGATCGCTACCTAATTTTTCGATTTCATCGCAAAGCTTGACGTAATAGATGTCCAGATAAGAATCAAGTTTATTTAAGGTCTCTTCAGTCGATATGTTGTAGAAGAAATATGACAAATCGAAAACTGGAGACGTTGGGCGGCATAATTGCCAATCCACGAGCATCACATCAATTGGAAGGAAATTTTGATTAATTCAAACTGGAGACGTTGGGCGGCATAATTGCCAATCCACGAGCATCAATCAATTGGATCACTTGATTAACCTTACCTCATATAAGAACATGATGTTATTACACCAACAATCGCCTTGAGTGAAAATCGAATATTCATTCGATGTCTTCATGACATCCAAGATGCTGCTGTACAACACCTCAGCATCGCATTTTTCGACGATCTCCTTGTCCTGTTTAGGATCCAATTTATCCAAACTATCTCGGATCATGTTATAGAATACCCGGCTGCTTGGAGAATCTTTGGGCATCCTCCCGAAATGATCGCCGTCCCAATTTTTAACGAACTCATCGTGTTGGTCTTGATTTTGGTCTTTAAACGCGAAAGAGATGGCGTGAAATTTAGCCAAAGTTTTGAAGACCAAAACGATGTGAGCTTCGTTCATATCGTTCTTCCGATCGAATAATCTGAACCCTTTAGGTTTGAGGTTCTCTAACGCGATGACATCTTTCGAAGTTGCTCCGTAAAATTTGGGGACGTGTTCGAAATTACTTTCAAGATTTTTATCCTTTAGGAATTTCGAATAAACTGGATAAATTTTATTGTAGAAATAAGTCTCGTTAGCGTAGAGTTTCTCCATCTGTTGTTCCGGTGGGGCTTTGAAGGGTACGGCATATTTAACGAACAATTTAATCGTTTCTTCGGGCTTGATTATATCGACTGCAATATGTTTGCAAGCGTAGCCGTCACCGGTTTCCGATCCGGGAGAATATTTCACGTCCAAGATAGGTTTCCAGTTATTTTTCGTTATGATATCGTTAATTAGTTCGGTAACTTCATCGCTGACACTGAATTCGTTGTTAGCGGACATGATTTCACTTTCTATTTGCAGCTTGTTCGGTTGATACAAACTAAGGCATGTTTTAATATTTTAACAATGTTCGATTCGTTCGGAGCTGTTCGGTTTCCGAATATATCTTATTCGGTGATGATGCAACTGTTTGGGTTTTGGTACAGTCAAGGTTATGTTTCTCTTGTGGATGTGATTTATTATTTATAACACTATATTTCAAGAATAAGATAATATTTATTAGTCGCGAATTTGAATTAACTGGATCTTGTTTCATGGTTGATTTATTAATTATCTTTCAAGATAAGATGATGATCTAATGATTGAATTTCTTCGTTTTGACTTTCAATGGCGAAATCTCTACAAAAAAGTTGTGCGAGAAGTAGCCACCGCGACGTACAATTTTATTCAATTTGTCTTTCCATTTTCTGGCAATGCCAATCGCGGTTTTAGCTCTCGATGCTGCGTAAGTAATGTGAGTTGCGACGATGATGACTTTCTTAGGTCAATTTTTAGATACCTACATATATGTAGACGAAAATTTTATGTTCAAACCAAAAAAAAAAACTCCGAGAGGTGGTCATCTAAAGTATCCAAAGCATTGTGTTTCAGGCAGTGCTAATCCACATGGTCCTCCAGAGGTTGACAATCTCTATGATGCAGAGCAAACCTCATTTGTGATGCTGCGTAAGGTGTGGTTGCGCTGGCAGGTCTTCACTTCTTTTAATCTGCTTCTAAGAGTTTGATCAGAAATTTCTATTCCATGTGCTCGTCTTAGGTCGTTTAGGAGGTCCCTTGCTGTGACGCTTACGCAGAAAGAAAAGTGCAAGAAATCGGTCTTGATTTTGAGTAGTTTTTGGATTTCAGCCTTCTGACTATCGATTTCGTTAATACTGGGTTTTATTGTAATTTGTTGCAATTTAATTCTGTTATTAACAGTTGCGCTCGCTCTTGACATTTTGTCGATTGCTTCTCCCTTAAAATCGATACTTATCATCCCGCTTTGGATATTGTTTTGAAATCGATTCCATAAACTAAACCTTCTTTTTTGAATAAAAGATTAGAGTGGAAATTTGACTGGGTCGGCGTACTTGAAAGTCCCTGCTAACATGTCGAATAGAGTGGCCAGAGCAGAGAGAGCAACTTGCAGTCTTAAATAATATTATTAGTAAATATGTTCCTCTAAAGCAACTGTAAAGGTGATAAAAGAGAAAAACAAATATCATAATAAATGGAAAAAATATAGCAATACAGTTGATTATTTAACTTTTAGCTTATTGCGTGGTCGTTCCAAATTTTAATTCTCTGGATTACAATGCCTTGTTTGACTTCTAATCAACTATGATTGACAACTGAATTTATCTGTCATCTTTAGAAGGCTTTCATACGTCGATTCAAATTTCCACCATCGGTTTCTATCTTTCGCTACTTCTTTCCACCTTGTTATCCTTAACGTGTTTATATCCTTTTCCAATCCTGTTCTCCACCTTCCTCTTAGCCGTCCTCTTCTTCTCTTTCCCCCAACTATCCTTGGTATTATCATTTTCGGCTTCTTGACTCCACTATTCTTTCCATATGTCCCGTCCATCTCAGCCGCTGTCATACTACCACTATATTAGTTGACTCAGCTCTTGGTTAGTCCTCATCTATATCTATCCCTTCCTCTTCCATCCACATATTTTCCTCCAAACTTTTCGCTTTCATATAGCTAGCTTTGCTTGCTACATCTTGCTTTGGGTCCAGGTCTCACAAGCATACAAAACTACTGGTCTTACTACGGTTTTATATATCTTTATCTTCAGTTCCCCCATCCCTGTCAATGTTAATCTAATCATTGGTATCAGTTTATTGCGAACTCTCATGTCTTCGATTTAGTATTGTCAAACAAAAAGTGCACTGTTTAATGTGGAGAATTTCCTTTGGACAACAAAGATCCTATAACTTCAAATTAGATCCTATAATTTCAAAAAAAATTTTCATCACAGGTACGAAATGTTCCTCAATACCGATTGGAGTGTGCTTTGAAATTCCACTTAAATGTCCATTATTAAAAAGTGGTAGTGCAGAAGATGTCCATAATTACAGGCTTATTTCTATTTTATATAATTTTGCCAAGATATTTGAATCAATTTTATGAGGCCATATTCAGTCCGAGTTGTCTCGGAGAGTCAACTCGTCACGATTTTATGGCTAGGCGTTCTACAGTAACAAATAACGAATCTTCAGAAAGCTTTTGACCAAGTTGATCACCGCATACTATTGTGATAGCGCGTCGAATTGGCTTCTCACCATTATTACTGATGTTACTTAGATCTTATCTGTTTGGTAGAGGGCAATTTGTAGAATATCTTCGTGTAAGATCTGCTACGTTCTGTTCTTCTTCTGGATTACCGCAAGGATCAAACCTTGGTCCTCTTCTGTTTTTTTCCTTCATCAACGATATCATCGATTTTATTGGAAGTGATCACCTCAAACCTAACTGTTGCTATGTACGGCTTGATTTCTTCTTTCTTTCTTTTATTTCTAGCATTTGTCAGGTCTAAACTCGAATACGCACCGGTAATTTGGTACCCAATATACATACAGTGCCCATATTAACAATATCGATGCTGTGCAAAGACTTTTTTTCAAATATCTATTCTTTAATTACGAACTATCTTGGAGTTTCGCAGGGCTCTATCTTATGACCACTATTTTCTTTAGTGACCTACCAACCATTTGTATGGATGGGTAGTTTGATGATGGTTCCAAATTAACTTTGTTTAAATGAAGACAAGACGGTCTTCATAAACTTCATTCCCAGATCTAATACGGCAAATTACAGGAAAAAGTCGGTTAATTATTGATAAATAATCTATGCAGTGGAGCGTCATCACTTTATTATGCTTCATTCAGGTTTGCTGGATTGGTAACCAAGAAAAATTCTTCTAAAAACGAAGCCATAAAAAAGGTTAAAATAAGAAGGCTTTGGATAGGAATTATAATAAAATAAAAACATTATAACATAATACAAATTTATTATAAATAATCATTATCTATCATAAATCGACATAATATTCTAATTCTCCTAACAAACTCCCCTTCACTATCATATTTAGTAAAATATTGTACCACATCGGAGCCTTCCAAATTCTTGTAATCGATCTCCGAAGTTGCCGGAACCTCATCATCATTAACCAGCATAAATTTAATGATCGTAAACGCCGAAGCGAAGCCGTGTTTGCAATAATTCCTCCACTCCCTTTCGAAGACGTTCCTCGGATATAAGACATCAGGATCGCTACCTAATCGCCTGATTTGATCAGACAATTCTGTATAATACACATCCAAATAATAATTTAATTTCGATAACGCTTCCTCGTCTGCAATCCCGAAGAAGAAATACGAAATATCGAACGCTGGTGAGGACGATCTTAAAGCTTGCCAATCCACTAGGATAATATCCTTCGGGTGATCTCTATCTTCATTCTATAAACAAAATTGAGATAAAAATTATTATTGTTTTAATATTATTTGGCGCACAACTTACCTCATATAAGAACATGATATTATTATTATGGCAGTCTCCTTGCACGAGGATGGAATATTCATCTGATTGTTTGTATACATCAGGGACTGAATCTATTATATCATTAGCGTTGCATTTATCCAATATATCTTTATCTTTAACAGGATCTAACTTGCTGATACCATCACGAATCATATCCAGATAAATCTTCACCACTACAGAATCTTTTCCTGCGCTTCCGATAAAATCACCATCCCAATCATCCACCAACTTATTATATCCCTCTTTATCCTGATCCTTGAACGAGAATGATACAGCGTGGAATCTAGCGAAGGTCCTCAAGACTAAACTGATGTGCGTTTCATCCATACATTTCTTCCTATCAAATAAATTGTACCCTTTCGATTTTAAATCCTCCAAAGCGATTGTATTCTCAGATGATGTTCCGTAGAGTTTAGGGACGTTTCTGAAGACATCTTCATTATTTTTTTTCCGGATAAGAATCTTAGATAAGCTGGATAGACGATCTTGTAGAAATAAACTTCGTTCGAATATAATTTACGCATCGGTACGTCATCGGGCATGTTAAATTTGACGGCGTATTTTACGAATAATTTAAATGTGTTTGTCGATGTTTTAATTTCGACGGCGACATGTTTAGACGCGTAACCGTCCCCCATTTTGGAGCCTGGGGAGTATCGGATGTCCAGAACGGGTTCCCAATTATACGTGGCGATTACGCTTCTAACTAGATCGATGACATCGTCAGGAATATTAAATTCGTTACTCGTAGAAGATGCCATTTTTAATACAACTTGTTCGGTTGAGTTCACAACACAATATGAACCGATTCCGAGTTGTGTATGCATCCACGCGAGATTTAAATAGCGATACTGTAATATTTCGTAATGTTTGTTAATACAAATTTTAATAAATTCGATTAAATTTGCTCTGATTCTAGTTTATAGATAAATATTTTGTTTAGTTAGATGCTACGTCTGAGTCATCAGAGTTTTTATAAACTATGAATTGCACTTTCTATCTCGTATTCGATTGTGTTCGGCGAGTATTTTCGGGTAACCGATCGAGTGGGAATCTCGACGACCTTGATAAATTCTGATGTTGTATTTCTCTCTCTGTCGATGAAAGTTTAACCGTGTGTGTAATCATGTGTTCCTGATATAAAATTAGTCAACTAAGTTAATGTTATATTAGGTATGTAATATGTCTGTGCTCTTTTAGTTAAGATTTGTGTTGATTGTTTTCTTTCGAATTATTTGATCGTATTTGAATCGAAAATCAATAAATTTTTTTTCGGGAATAAGCGATTTAAAATCAAAATTACAAACTTCTATGTATAGTAATATTTTGGGCTGTTAAATTATACCGGAGAAAACAAGAATTGAACGCTTTTTAATTCCTCCATAATTCTAGTTAATTGTGGAGACCGCTAGACATAACAACACAGGAAGGATGCGAGTAATCCGAACGGGTAGAGGGATGAACATCGGCGGTCGGGAATCGATTAGTTTGGTTTTCTCTGTGTATCTGATAGTGAATATAAGCTTCATTTAAACGTTCTATTGTGTTTTCATTTAGTGTGTAGAAAAGAGCATCAAAGAGTATTACCGCGGGATAGCACAATTGGCGACCTAAAATGGATCAATCCACAATTAAACATTTTGCCAGTGACTCTATCGATAAGGCACTTCTCGCCTTAGAATGGAGGAAATGGGTACGTTCAGTAAAACTCTACTTGGATGCTGAAGATGTCACAGATGTGGTCAAAAGGAAAAATAAATTATTACACCTGGGTGGACCACAACTACAGGAAGTTGCTTTTGGATTACCAGGAGCGGTTGTTGACTATGATCCAGTTGCAAAGAATGATGTATTCAAGATCTTGGTTGACACACTTGACAATCATTTTTCTCCACAACAAAATTCTTGTTTTGAAAGACACGTTTTTCGAAAGATGAAGCCTGAGAATGAAGAGAGTTTAAACAAATTTCTAATACGCTGCAGAACACAAGCAAGTAGCATTTGGGAAAAGTGAAGAAGAAGCTCGTGAGATTAATATCAAAGATAAAAAGCATAAACATTAAACAAGTTTACAAACTTCTTTCTAAGGTCATAATTTTATAAATAGACGATTTCTTATTGTTAGATAGATAATTTAATTTATAAATTAATTTATTATTGTCCACGTTGTAATAATTTTAAACAGCAACTTGCAGCAATTGAATTAATTCTCTTCATTATAGTAAGTTTATTACAAGCAGAAATAAAAGTATTGAAATCAGACCAGTTAACATCCTTGATAAAATGGAGTCTTCTATTATTGATCAAAGATATTTTTGCAAATTTTAATATTTCTGTTAATCGAGTTCATCCTGTAAGCCTTGGAAAATACGATCTAACCAATCAACATCACAAGCGACCTGTAAACATAACATTACTTTGTCATCTTCTGATCTGGTTTTGTCTGTTTTGTGTGCAAGTTCTAGTCTGTTTTTTTTTTCACAAAAGATAAAATTCCTCTTCATCCGAACTAGATTCCTACGTAAAAAGTTTATTATGAAAGCAAAGCTTTGGAAAGTTGGTTGAAATAAAATGGCTGGGCCACATCCCCTTCTATCCGGACAGGGTTCTGTCTACAGACCATAATCATACCACTTTTGGTATCTGCTATCCTCAACACGCGAGAATTGGGATGGTACAGGCAAGCAAAAATCGAAAATGGAAACGCAAATTAACTTTTGGACCAAGCAGATCTGGAACAGATAAACATTATGGAAATGAACGTCAAAAACTCGACTTAGATGTGGAAGCATTTTTTCTGAAGGACGTCATGTATTTTTGAAAACCTTAAAAAGAATAGAGGAAGAAATAAAAGTCATTGAGCAAAGTACTAGATTACAAGCAGATAGTACTGATTAGCAACAGCATAGAAGAACCCTATAGTTACTGCTTCTACATTTGGCAAAGTACCTATCTAAAATGCGCCCAAGTACAAGTTGTAAATCAACAGTGAAAAACATTCTGTATAGAGAAGATATTTTTGCAAAATTCGTTATATGGGGCGAAAATAACGAAGATAGGGCCAAAGAAGGAATTATCTGGTGATTCATATGTTTTAAAACGCAACCATGATTATTTTTATCAAGTCAAAGGACAATTAAATATTTGTAATAAGAAATTTTGCCACTTTGGAGTGTGGACAACAAAAAATATACTGTCAGTCACAGTTTTTAGAGACCCTGCTTTCTTTGAAACTATACTGGTTCCTAAACTATACATAGATTTTATTATAATTGATTATTACCCGAAATAATAGATCCATGAAACCAAAAGTTTTTTTGTATCTATTTATTTAATAATAATAATAATAATAATAATAATAATAAAAAAAAATAATAATAATAATAATAATAATAATAATAAGCTTTCAAGAGAAATATTTGACAGGAAACGTTTTTATTCTTTAGAAGAATGCTTGTAATGTAATTAATTAATACAAAAGCCTAGGGGTGCTCCTCTCCCCCACCATTTTAGACATTAGAGTTATCCGAACAGGGGAAAACAAAATTATTCTTGATTGGTGCCGAAAACCCACAGCTTCAAGTAGATTCATTAATTTTTATTCTAATCATCTTATTAATCAAAAATATATCACAATCATTCCTATAAAAAAAAAAAAAAACAGAATTTTGCATATCAGTCATCATTCTTCTATTCAAGATAATTAAAAAATATATTTGACATTTCTGCCATTAACAATTATCCAAAAAAAGATCCTAAATCAATTAATTCAACAATTCTAATATTTTTGATGGTCCAACAGGTAAAATAATAATTCTGAAGATCTTGTTGGCCACGACTAACGACCAAATATATTCATTTACTCTTTGACTAAATCTGTGATGATTAATGTCAATAAATGAGTCATGAAATGTTGAAAAAAGACCTTTAAAGATATCCCATAAACCAGAAAATATCTGGTACCTTGGTAGCATTTTTTCAGACGATTCAATGCTGAGAAATTTGGTAATCCATATAGAGTCAACAAAAAAATGTTTTGGACGAATCTACATACTTGAGATGAAACCACTGTTTTTTTTTATAGAGATGCCACAAATCTAGTTTTTCTCCACTTTCTGTTAAATATCTCACCAGAATTCCTGACAGAATTAAAGAGAATCACAGAGCAATGGAACAATCTCAATTGATAGCCCCTTCAATGAAAATTTGGCTTTTTAATTATATAACGAGGGCGGTTTGACTTTTTCCCACGCAGTAATTTTAAATTCAGCAGTCCTCCCCTCAACTGCCATCTATGAAGAGACTATTGTACAAGTTTTGACCAGAAGGAAAGCAGACGACGTTGTGAATTTTAACCATGGCTAAAATTCATAAATTAGAAGACGAATTGCTATCTCATCCATCTTATTCGCCAGATTTGGCACCATGTGACCAAGATGCCTCTATAATTTTGGATTTCCTGTGTCGTCTGTTTTGTTGTCTTTTGGTTTATCCAATTTTGTAAGACAAGCTACTTTAAATTAGAAATGATACAACCAGAAGCCCATTATGCAAGGTTCATTTTAGTAGGTGTTGACTATCGCAAAACAATGGTTTTACCAGCAATGAAGGACTTTTCATTGGTTTCCAAAAAATTGCATTTCAATCGAATGCCAAAAATAAAAAGTTGAATACCAGCAAAAAATAAAACATTTCGGAAGAACCAGCAATCTCTGGCCACCCCACCAGAAGGTGGGAGAACAAAAGTGCTAGTTTAGGAAAAAAATTGATTTTTATAAGAAATAATTTTGCGGGAGACATCAGTTATAGATCTGAATATTTTAAGAGCAGTGACTACAGTTTGGTAGGGCGAGGACACCAAGAGCTTGAGATTTATTTATCAAATTTGACTCATTAGATCAGGGATCAAATTTGCTGACACGTCGAGCCAGATTTCTATGAAAGAAATGGCTCTCTTTCTCTCGCAATCTGGTCACAGATTGTTTTGAAGCTTCGCAGAGTTGGTTGGAATAAAATGGCTGGGCCACATCCCCTTTTATACGGAAGGGGTTGTGTCTGCAGATAATCATAGTCATGCTACTTTCGGCATCTGTTGTTTTCAATACGTGATCAATGTTTTTGGGTAAATTTCTCACTATGCCTCGATTTTTCAATGCGAAATCATAACAATCTTAGTTCCAACAGATCAAGGTAAAAAAGGCCTTGATAGTGTCTGACTCCAAAAGTCTACAAAATAGTCAAGCTCATGGGAAGAAACAGGATATGATTTGGCAGAACAATCATGGCCTGAGGGGAAACGAATTGGCCGATACAGTAGCATATTTTGATTGAAACACAGCTGTGTTTTGGGTCAAGGTGAACTGGGTTTTTAAGAAGTCGTCAGGGCAGGATGGGATTGACAAAATTACCTCACCTTAATGCTGCTTCGTTGCCATATTTAATAGATTAAGATTAAGTCATTGAGGGACACATTGATCACATTTTCCTGGGAAAAGGATAAAGGCTGTGATAGCAATATCGTTAGTAATGACACATCTACTTAATCTCAAGATAGTTTATTACTCATTACATATACATAGATGTATATAACATTAAAAGCAACATACATAGTAATTACGTGCAATACTATATATAGTAATTACGTGGGAAACATGATACAATATGTATTACATTAAATTTATCATAAATGCAATAACAAGCATTTAAATATGGCACAAAATCATTATTAAAATTAAAGACATCAATTTTAGATATAATCATTATCGACCATGAAGTGTCCCAACACCCTCAATCTCCTAACAATCTCTGCGGCATTTTGGGCTTTAGTAAGAAATTCGACCCTCTCAGCATCGCTCATGTTGGCCAAATCTATCTTCTCCATATCGGGGACATCATTTCCGCTAACCAGCATTAATCTTAACAACATAAAAGAAGCGGTGAAACCGAATTTGCAACGTTGCTTCCATTCCTCATCGAACACCGATCTTGGATAACAAATTTCGGGGTCGCTACCTAATTTCCTGATCTCCTCACTCAATTCTTTGTAATAAATATCTAAGTAGGTTGGTGTTTTAGCTAAGGATTCCTCGCTAGCTATGGTGTACAAGAAATAGGATAAATCGATGACGGGAGATGTCGGACGCATCTGCTGCCAATCCACGATTCTGATATCAGTTGGTGCCAATTTAGATTGATTCTGAATTTAAGAGATTAATTTGATTGGTTTTAATGGATCAAAAATTCTTGACTTACCTCGTAGGAGAACATGATGTTGTTGCACCAGAAATCGCCTTGGGTTAAGATGGTGTATTGGTTGCGAATTTTGGTGACGTCAAAGAGAGAATTGATCAACACATTCAAATCAGCTCTTTCGATAACATCCTTATCCTTGATTGGATCGAACTGGCTCAAAACCTGTTGGATCCCACCGATCATCATTTGAGCTATCGGCGAATCTTTAGGCATCTGACAGAAAAGATCCCCATCCCAATTATCCACCAATTTATTATATTCCTCTTCATGTTGGTCCTTGTGAGCGAAAGAGATGCCGTGGTATTTAGCCAAAGTTTTGACGGCCATCGTTATGTGAACATCATCCATGAGTTTCATCCGGTCGTAGCAGCTGAATCCCTGATCTTTGAGGTTCTCCAAAGCGATGATATGTTTAGTCGATGTTCCATAGCATTTTGGGACGTATTCCAAATCTTTTTCGAACCCTTTCGATTTAAGGAAATCCAAATAAGTCGTGTAAACGGTTTTATAAAAATAAATCTCGTTATCGTAGTGTTTTTCGAAAGGCACTCCAGTCGTAGCGAGATTCATAGGACATTTCACGAATAAATTCAATTTTCCTCCCGATTTATTAATCTCGGCTTGGATATGTTTCGAACTAAAACCTTCACCACCTTCAGTAGCTGCTACGTACCTCACTTCAGAAATAGGTTTCCAATCGTTTTCTTTAATGATTTCCTGGATTAACTCGATAACATCCTCGCTAACACTAACTTCGTTATTCGACGCCATTATATTGGGGAAAAAATGAACGTTTCTCGACTGTTACAGGAAATATACTGAATAATAATTCTATTTTTAGAGCACTATAGGCGCGGTTGTTTACTCTGATGTAACGATGAACGTACCGAACATCAACTGCAGGGATACGGTTTGTGACTGAAGCAGCATGGAGCCTATCAAGGCCGTTATATAGACATATTGGTGAGAAAGATAGCGTTGATGTTTATGTTTATCTTAATTGTTGTGTGTAAATTTGTCGCAAAAAAAACATTGGAAGATTATTAGATCCGGGTATCAACTGGTACCTATTTATTAACGTGTGTTTGGTTTGAATGATTTGATTTTAAATAAGTGTGTGGTGGTTATTCCTATTGTTTTGTTTCGTAGAATTGACCTGAATACATCCGTGTCTTATCATAATATGTGATAATATCTTAATTACTTGCTTAAGCATGTTTTTAGTATATTTTAATCTTTATAAGATCCTTATTGTTTTAAATTCAGAATTGAAAATGTGTAGGTACAAAACAAAAGAAGAAAATGACTTCAAAACACCTCATTTGAGGCAAAAAGAGAATTATGATTCAACAGATGGTTTCCCAGAGAGTTACGAGACTTACTGAAGGAAAAACGAAAGGCAGTTGGACATTTTTTTAAATTGCTAAAGATTCCACTCAAGCAGTATCATTTTTGGAAAGTTGAAAGGCAGTTTTTGGTCCAGAAGGATGAAAGAAATGCACCAAAACATCATTGTTATCTTCACATTTGTCTGCAATTTTTCCAAGCCACCACTTCTCATCACATATACAAACAATAAAGTTTAACATGAGGCACATGCAGCACTAGTCATTGATTATTGATTTTTTCTGATTTTTTGTAAACGGTGATAAACGGTATCTGTGACATTTCGAAACTTTTTGACTATCTTGATTTGTTCCTCGAGGAGCTAGGAATTTTAACTCCATTTTACCTAAGGGACTAGTTGGTAATCATACTCGATAGTCGATTCAAGGACGAATTGTTTGACAGCAACGTTATTCAACAGGAACAGTTCGGTTCCTAATCAACCTAATCAACTTAGTAGCATCTTACCTGTCACACAGATCGTTTGCCATTAAAATTGTTAACGACATCCCATCCTCTCACAAAATCGCTGCTGGTGTCCCCCAGGGTTCCTTCTTGGGTCCGATTTTATTTCTTCTTTTTATGTTTGATCTCTCCCGGAAGATGCCCCGCAACAGAGCTAGCCCTATATCTACGTCTGATGCTTTAGTACCGTATATGCGGTGGTTTCTGAAGTGGCGCTTCTCGGTTAATCGACTCTAGAAAATATCTACATCACGATGGCCGCACACTTCTCCGAGATCACACAACGATTAAGGGCAGCATGGTCATTGGTTTATCAGGTAATCTGCAATAAGAGCCGACTTATTGTTGATTAGCTTGAAACTAAAGATTATGGTCTACATCACATTCTTGAGACTTATTTTTATCTAGAGCTGCCTCGTGTGGTCCTCAAAATATCTTCTATTCCAATGCACACAAGACCTACACAACCGAGTAAGATAAAGCCAATATTGGCAGCTCAGAAAGGAAAGGAAGGTCAGTAGAATCTTGTAACAGTGACCAAAGTGTTTCTTTTACGAATTCTGGCGAAAATATTGGATTGGGAGTCTAGATTTGATGCATCAAATGCAATTGGTAGCTGCATCAAATATGCTCGATTTACTCTTGTAATGGGAAGTGTGGTGAACGTCGTAGATTATAGAGTACTGGAAGATGATTTCTCACAGAATGTAGCTCCTTAACAGAGTTTTCGAACCCTTTAAGGCCTACTATAATCAGATCATGTGTTCAGGTTATCATTTCTTCTCATGTATTTCTCTCTCTACAATTTTCTGTTGTTTGTTTCTTCCTTTATTCCTTCCCATTGAATATCTCGTTTTTTTTTGGTTTCTTCTCTTACTCCCTCTTCCCATGTTTTCCTAGGTCTTCCTTTTGGCATTTTACCTGTTGTTTTTGTTTCTTGGAAGTCTTCCCTCTGGCATTCGGTAAACATGTCCGAACTATCTTAGCTGGTTTTCTCCTATTTTGTCGTTTACGGGTTCTATTCGTAGTTGTTTAAATTTTTCATTTCTTATTTCGTGTCTTCGTGTTTTGTTTTTAATCTTCCTGAGGAATCTCATCTCCATTGCGTTTATTCTTGATTTCTGTTTTTCTGTCAACGTCCACGTTTCGCTACTGTATGTTATTGTGGGTCTGACTATTTTCTTTACTACCTCGGCTTTTATTTCCTTTACTTAGGAATGTCGTTATCATTATGTTGAATATTTTTCCTGCTTTTTTCATTCTTTCGTTTATTTCACTGTCTATTTTTCATTTTTCTCTATGATCGTTCCCAAATATTTACAGTTTTCTACTTGTTCTATGTTTTGTCCGTTTATTTTAATGTCATCTGGTTTGTTTCCTTTTGATATAATCATACTTTTTGCCTTATTTATGTTTATTTTCATATTTATCTTATTTAGTTCGTTTTGTAGTGTATTTAGGTTGTGTTGTAGTGGCTTCTATTGTTTTTTCTATGATTGCTCTTATCCTTTTCTCCAAAATTCTTGTTAATATTTTTGCTGTTGCACTTAAGACGGTGATTCCTCTATAATTCTTGCAATCTCTTAGTATTATACCTGTTTTCCAATCATTCGGTATTTTCTTTGTTCTTATTGCTGTATTTAATATTTCAAGTAATTTCTTCGATCCTTCCTTTCCTAGGAATTTAATCAATTCTGTTATCTCATCTTTTCCGAGGGCTTTCCTCATTTTTAATTTCGCTATCGCTTATTGTTCCTCTGTGATTTGTTTTAGTTCCTGTCTCGTCTTATCTCTGATCTTCCTCATCTATTTTTGTTACTTCCATTTTTGATTCTCCCTCTATTTTATGTAATTCTTCGAAGTATTATTTCCATCTCTCCATTATTTTGTCTTCTTCTTTTTATATTCTGTATTGAGTAGTCTTTTTTATTCCGGAGTTGTTTTAGCCCTCCATAAAATAATTTATGATTTTCCTTGAACTTCTTGTTAATTTTTCTCCAGGATTCTTTTTTTGCTTCTTTAATTGCTATTTCTGCTTCTGCTCTTTTTTGTTTGTATTCTTCATATTCTTCTTGTTTCCTTGTATTTATGTACTTTTTCCATGTTTCTTTTTTCTTCTTTTTTTATAATTTTTTTCAGTCACTTACTTACAAAGATTCAATTTGTTTTCTCATAATCATAATCAACATGATTTTACACTTAATAAATCCACGGATACAGCACTATTCAACTTTCTGAAAAAAGTTTATATTAACCTAGATCATTAGATACTTAATAATGCGAATACGTGCTCGTGAACACTTTTCCATACGTGCTCTGTCTTTGTTTACTTTTTTTGATGACTAATCGAGGTACTTACGTGGCAATTTCATACTATTATATAGATCTAATTATTGTGTGCATAACTACGTTGTTCGGTAGTGTATAGGTTTTTTGGTTTTTCAGTTAATTGAGTGTAAACGTTGCGTATTTTACACCTCACCATCACCCAGATGCAACTTTTTGTAAGAATTATCTTTTTCTTTTTACTTTTTCAATTGCATATGCATAGATAGTAACTTTTAATATTTATAGTATACGGGGTCAGCTCTTAAACTCTTAGATTTTGCTGTCCTTTGTTTTATTGTTATTAATAACTATCCTTTCCGTTGCCTTTTTGCCATTGTGTTTTTTAAGTCGCTGTGACAGGCACCTCAGCGTGAAACGTGTCTCACTCTCCTTTTCCTATTTTGATTCCCAAATTTTTGTCACATTAAATAACAAATAACAATGAACACTTGCAAGAATTGCGGCTCTGGTATCAATCCTACACTACCTACGATTGAATGTGATGGCTGTCATGGCGTAATTCACAATGGTTGTGCCGGTCTTACGGAGACCGATATTAAATTAACCAGATCTAAGTCCCGATCGATTAAGGTTATTTGTAATGGTTGTAATGTAAATATGTCGCTGTTTGGTGATCTGAAATCGCTGGTTGAGTCGTTGAGGAATGACGTCTGTAGTGCTGTCGATAGTCTGAGGAAGGAATTTACCGATAAGCT
Source organism: Holotrichia oblita (assembly GCA_023690525.1). Classification (NCBI taxonomy): domain Eukaryota; kingdom Metazoa; phylum Arthropoda; class Insecta; order Coleoptera; family Scarabaeidae; genus Holotrichia; species Holotrichia oblita. Next base: position 7,501,987 of record CM043016.1, on the reverse strand, counting down.
GTCCATTTTCAAAACGGATATCAATGAACAAATAGCTCGTACTAAGAGCGAATTTGACTTTGAAGAAGTAATAGCGGAGATGAATGAGAGGCATATTAGGAGAAATAATATTGTGGTCGTTGGAGTCCCGGAACAGATGCCGGATGTAGATGGTGATACTCGTTCAGCTGCTGACGGTGTAGAGGTATCACTAATACTTAAATCCATTAATACTAGTCTTGAGATGCCTACTTTTCATCCACGGAGACTTGGTCGATTCAACGGTACTGCATCTAACCCTCGTCCAATAAAAGTTACCTTAACCAGCGAGAGGGACGTTCTTTCCACTGTACGCAATGCTAGCAAATTGAAGAACTCTCCTAGTTACTCCAGTGTTTCTGTGTCGACGGATAAAACACCAAGGCAATTGGAGACTTATAAACAATTGAAGCGTCAGTTGCATGAGCGGATCGCAAATGGTGAAACAAACATTAGAATTAAGTATATCAAAGGAGTACCTAAAATTGTGAATTTAAACTGAATAGTTCGCCCAAGTATGTACTAAATTGTTATTACCAAAATGTTCGAGGTCTTAATACTAAGATGTCTGCTTTTTACAATGCTGCTCTTGTTGCTGATCATGATATAATTTGTCTCTCTGAAACATGGTTAAGAGAAGATGTTCTAAGTTCTGAATTATTCTCTGAAGAATACACTGTTTTTCGCTGTGACCGGAACCTACAAGCTCATGGAGTAACCAGAGGTGGTGGTGTTTTGATTGCTTTAAGAAATATACTCATTTGTAATTTGATCAATCTGGATAGTGTAAGGAGTTGTGCTCCATTAATTGATATAGTTGGTGTTAAGTTAACTTTGAATACTTCTTATAACCTTTGTTTGTTTGTGATATACATACCACCTAATCTCTCACATGACGAATATGCGCACTTTCTCTCCGTGTTTGAGACTAAAATGCCTATTCCAGACGCAAAAATTATTGTTTTGGGCGACTTTAATATACCGTCATACAATGTTAATCCTAATGATAACAAATATATTATGTTAAATAATTTTTTACAAATATGTAACTTTTCTCAACATAATTCAATAGTTTTTTTTTTTTTTTTTAATGTGTGGTGGGTGCTTAGTTGCAGTGACTCCGTAAGCTGTATTACTTGTCTGGCTATCACTGCAACTCTTGCGGTGTAGTTTGGTGTGTGTAAGTTGTGTTTAAATGGCTTTGTGACAGCATCATATCGCCTTTTATGATGCCGCGCTGTTAATCACTTTGCTCCCAACAGCGAATGGCAAGTCGATCCGGGATTAAACTCTCTGAAAAAATGTCACCGTCCCTCCAGAGAATCGAACCCCGGCACCTATCGTCCTCTCACAACGATAGTCAGCCGCCTAACCACTGCGGCCATCGACCCGTTAGTTTAGTTAACATTAATAATCATTTGCTTGATTTGATTCTTTCTAATTTGTCATGTTCAGTGCATAAAGATAAGTTACCCTTAGTCGATGAAGATCAGCATCACCCTTCATTATGCATTTTTGTCAACTTAACTCACAATGATATTCCAAGATTTCGTGAAAATGCCCATGACACACAATTCAACTTTAGAAAAGCTAATTTTCACTTGATGTATGCCATGCTTTTAAATGCAAACTGGTCAAGTATTTCTAATTCCATTACAGTTGATGAAGCGTGTGATAAGTTTTATAACATTTTATATGCAATTTTTGATGCAACGGTACCGAAATACCACAACGATCCAAGAACACGAATTTATCCTCCATGGTTTAATAGAACTATCGCTCACCAAATTATTAGAATCATACTTGGTTGATAGAAAACAATATGTTGAATATCGGAATACCAAATCGCGACCTTCCACTCCTTTGTCTGGTGTCCCTCAGGGATCTAACTTGGAACCACTTTTATTTTTAATCTTCATTAATGACATTGTAGACATTCTTAACTGCCATGTATTACTGTTCGCGGTTGATATGAAGATATTTTACAAGGTGAAGTCAGCAGAGGATTGTCAACTTTTGCAGCAGGATTTAGACAGTGTTAACAGATGGTGTCGGAGAAACTCTTTGGAACTTAACATTAACAAATGCAAAGTCATGTCTTTTACAAGGAAACATACCCTTATAGAATTTGACTATAGAATACGCGATATTAAACTCGATCGTTCTGAGATTGTAAAGGACTTGGGTATATATTTTGATACGAAGCTATATTTTACCTACCACATTAATAAGATGATTGCTAGTGCATATCGTACTTATGGATTCATATACCGAAACTGCAGAGCCTTTACAAATATTAACTGCCTTATTTTATTATTTAATTCGTTTGTAAGATCAAAACTTGAATACGGATCTCTTTTGTGGTATCCTATATACCTAGTGCATTCGAGGAATATTGAGAATGTTTTAAGGCGTTTCCTGAAATATTTGGTCTTTATAATTGATAAAACCTATCCTCCTCGAGGTTATGATCACATGTTACTGCTTAACCGACTTAACCTTGACTCACTGGCTACTAGACGGAATATATTAAGTATTAAATTTCTTTATAACTTACTGCATAATAATGTAGATTCTCAATGGCTGTTGAGTAAAATAAACTTTAATATACCGCGATTGTCATCCCGCCACCAATGTACTTTCTATCTTAATTTTAGTCGAACAAATGTTATAAATAAGTCACCTTTATATATAATTTGTAATAATTTCAATATTATTTGTCATCTTTGTCATATCAATTATCAATTTTTCAGAAAGGTCTATGTTTCTTCTCCTATGAATTTGGGCATTTCCGGTTTAATTTTATCTATACCGGCCGCCTTTCCAATTTTTAATCATTCCATGGCTTTAATTATCTCTTCAACCCTTATCTCTTCGTCTACTCTATCTACTCTGCTCCCTTTCTGTCTACTCTCTAACTACTGCTCCATTGCTCTGTCCTTTCACGCCTAACAAGTCTCTCTGAAATATTCTATCCATCTTTCCTTTATTTTTACTTCTTCTCTTATTTGTTCTGTTTTTCCTTCTGTTTTTTCTTTCTCAATGTCTTCAACGTCCTATAGACTAACTTTTGGTTTCCTTTACTGTTTTCTTCCATTCGTTTTCCGAACTCTTCCCAAGTTTTTTGTTTTTCTTGCTTAACTAGATCTTTCAGCTTGCTCCTCTGTTTTTTATAATTGTTGTATACTTCTCCAGTTCTCTTAGTCAATGATTCTTTCCATAATTTCTTTTTAATCTTAACTTCCTCCTTAATTTGCGGTGTCCACCACGCTGTTTGCTTCTGATTCTTGCGTATTTTGCTTGCACCGCGTGCTCTCCTAGCTGCTTCCAATATTATTCCCTTCACCATCGTCATACCTTATTTTTCCAATACTCTGTGCCGATTTGTTGTTGGTATTGTCTCACTACTTCTGCATCGTTCAGTTTATATGCTGGTATTATCTCATATTTGCAGTTCGCAATTTTCTTCTGTGGCTCTAATGGAAGTTTACTTTTTTGTTCGCCCAGTATTCTCTTTTCACTCTAACATCTTTCACTTTACTTCTGTACTGTTTCTCCGCCAAAATGTAATCTATTATTGATCTCTCCTTCCTACTTTCTACCTCTCTGGTATATTTATGGATGTCCTTATGCTCGTAAAATGTTTGCAGAACTGTATGAGTCTATTTCCATTGCTATTCCTCAATATTTGCCTGCTACCTCTTGTGATATCCTGTTCGTCTTGCCAACTTTGTTATTGAAGTCACCAATTATCATAATTTCTTCCTTTGCGTTTTCTACTTCTAAGTTAAGTAGGTACCAAAATTCGTATACTATAATGATTGTAAGCCCTTTTGAACCTATGGTCAACTCTATTGTCTCTATTCTGTAGTTTATCTTTCCAACATCCAACTCCAGCCCGTGCCCATTTCTCCTGTGCAACCTCTCCGTATATCATCATATTTTCATTTCCTAATTCTATTTCCCCCTTGTGCTTTCCTCTTTGTTTCTACTATAGCCAGAAAATCCAGTCCTGCCTTCTCAAACTCATCTTCCAACTCCTTTTCTTTCCCAGCTAAACCTCTAACATTCCAAATTCCTATTTTACAGATTTCTTCCATTCTCCCACTTCGTTTACTTTTGTTCCATATCCGCTGCCGCGAATATGATTATTTCCCTTCTTTTTCCCCCATTATAGTATCCACGTCCATTGCTAAATTCGACATCTTCTTGTCCGTCCCCATTTCGTCTTTCAGTTTTTTTGCGTTATTGATCAAGGTTGGCTCTCCACTCTCCACCATCTCTAAAACGCCCTTGGCTTTGTTCCATTTCCATTCTTCCTCGTCGATAATCAGTTTTTGGTATCCATTTCTTACTCTTCTTCCTGCTCCTGCTCTTATCCTTATTTGTGCATCTATTTCTCTTCCTTGTTTAGTTTGGTCATTATTAATAATAATTTTATCTCCTTGTACATTTCTCAATTTTATTTTATTCTTCATTACTTCCCTTTTCATTTCATAACTTTCTAGAGCTACTATTTGCGATCCACCCTTGTACTATTTTCTTCTTATATTTTGTTATTCTCCTTTCTCAACTTCTCATTTTCTGCCCTCATTTCACTAAATTCCTTATTGGTTTTGCCCTGCTCCAGCTTTATTTGGTTTAATTGTTCTAGCTGTCTTCTTATTTCTACTAGAGGCATTTCTTTCTTCTTCGCTGTCAACTTCTGACTGCTCGCTACGGTTCTTATTTATTTGTGGTTATGTCTACTTCTATTCCTCATTTTTTTTTTAAGCAATATGAAAATTCTACTTCCTATAACTTCTTGAAATTATATTTCAACGCTTCAACTATGATGGGGACAAATATGTAAATACTGTATGAGACAACAGGGTGATTCTACTAGGAACGTCGGGTTTCTTTCAGGTTTTTTGATTTAATTATATCTAAAAATATGATGTTTTAAAAAAGATTAATTTTTATTTTGCTCATTCAGATAGAAATGTTTGCCTTGATTTATTTTATTGTTTAGTTATAAAATACATATTATGCTGTCAAGAACAAACATTGCTATCTGATTGACCCAAATAAAAAAATAATATTTTTAAAACGGAGTTGAGACAATACAATCCATAATTTCTCATTTTCAAACTCTAGTTTTTCGAGGTTGGGGACGTTCAAGCAATAATTTACGAAATAATAAGCTTTAATTACGAAAATATTTTATTATATATTTATAAATGTACTAGACTAGCATAGTTGGACTATTTTGTTTTTGTACCAAAAACTAAGACCATCAAAAAGCATTAGTTCTGATCAAATATCTCGTAATATATCTCATTCTCCTCATATACTCATCTTCCTTCTTAATATTGGGAATGAACTCCTCAACCTTCTCAAATTCTTCCCCATTATTCATCCCTTCAAAATTAGGTTTCTCCTCGACTTCGGAAAGCATCATTTTGACAAGCAAAATTGACACCCCATATCCATACAGGCTAACCTTCCTCCAATCTTCCTCGAAGACATGACGTGGAAATAACTTATCCGGATCACTACCCATCTGGCGGATTTGTCGTGATAATTCCTCGTAATAAATCGTCTGGTATCTTTGGCAGTCGTCCAAAGCTTCTTGCGAGATCATCGAGAAGAATAGATTCATGATATCGTGAACTGGTGAAGCTTTCCTTATCAATTGCCAATCGATTAGCATGAAGTCCAGTGGTGTCTCTTCTTGTTCATCCTAAATTAATCAATTTATAATTTTTATCTACCTAATACAATAATTAATTTAAGAGGACTTACTTCGTACAAAACCATCATGTTATTGCTCCAACAATCTCCTTTAGTGAAGATTGTGTAATCGCTTTTATATCTCGGACAATCTTTTACGGATTGAACTATCTTGTCGATGACACCATCGCTTTTTTCCAGGATATCCCCATCGATTTCCGGATCTAATTTGGCGAAAAAATCTAACGCCATATCCTTGAGGACTTTATAAAATCCCATGGCTTCCATACTGATACTGACGTCGTAACAATTCTTGCAGATTTCATCGTGTAATTCGGGTTCCTGATCTTTGATCGCGAAAGATATCGCGTGGAATTTAGCGAAGGTCCTCAACACCAAACTCAAATGCTGATCATTCATAAATTTCGACCGATTAAATAGAGTATATCCGCTACTTCGGAGATTCTCCAAGATGATCACTTCGTTGTATCTATCGCTTTTGGCACCGTAATATTTCGGAGCGTTCTTGAACCCATCCTTAACACCTTTTTCCTGCAAGAACTTCATGTAACTCGGGTAAATGGTGCTGTAGAAATAGATCTCGTTGGCGTAGATCTTATCGGTTTCCACTTTTTGGGTATCTTTAACGTTCTTGGTGCATTTCAGGAATAAATTTAGATTTTCGTAATCGTTCTTGGCTTCGACTGCGATCGTTTCCGATCCGTAACCGTCACCGATTTGCGAGCCGTTATAATATTTGATTAGAGTTGATTTAAAATTGATCGTCTTGATCAAATCTTCGACTAATTTTTTAATTTCTTCACCCACTTGGATCTCCGAGAAACGTTTCTGTTTCATGTTGTTACCACGGAGTTACTGATTAATGTAACTGTGTCACGATGAACGACAAGTTTTAATCTGATTTTTTTTTATCAGGTGCGCCTTGTTCGAGTATTGTTTACGGTGACACGTCGAAATCTGATATTGTTTGAAGTATTATTGGGTTTCTATGCACAATACACTAACTGTACATACTGTGAAACGTATTTATCTTTATAAAATGGAAGTTCTACTAAATCGTGTTATTATTAAGTTATTAACAAGGACGTGTTTACATTCGAAAATAGTTTTGTACATTTTGTAAGATAAGAGGCTCATTATGAATATTTCTGGTATACGAGGGCGACCTGAAATGTTTCCGGAATCGGCAAGAGATGGCACAGGAAGGTTGAAGTGCAACTGTCAAAATTTCAGGACGTCTACTGTCAATAGTTGTTATTTAAGAGTGTGTTTTTTGTGGTGGAAGAAGTTTCGACCATCAGCTTCTGGGTGAGCGAGTTCAAACGTGGCCGTACAAGCACAAGTGACGAACCACTCAGTGGACGCCTAAAAATCACTACTAACGATGAAATGATTGTCAAGATTCATGATCACCGATTGAAGCTGAAAGAGATAGCAGAGACAATAGACATCTCAGGGGAACGTATTGGCCATATCCTACACGAAATTTTGGGAGTTTGCTCACGATTATCTCGAAGGAATGTCTGGTCAGGATTCAACGTAATCCAAGTGATTTCTTCATGCTATTCGTAACCGTGGATGAGACTTGGATCCACCATTACATACCGAAGATCAAGGAACAGTAGAAGCAGCAGCTCAGAAGAAAGCAAGATTTCCAAGATGTGATCCTCATCAATTATCTGCAGAAGGGAAGGACCATCACGGGGAAATACTACAACGATTTATTGACCTGATTCGATGCAGTATTGAAGGAGGAGCAGCCTCGTTTGCAACGGAAAAGAGTGCTTTTCCGAAATCTCAAATATTGAAACATGGTGCTTGATCAAGTTTGAAAAGCTTGCTATCTTTTAAAGATCTGTCTCTAACTGTAGTGGAGAAAAACTTTTCTATAGAATGCCAGTACATCGAAAACCAGATTTAATATGGGATTTTAAACGAACTAAATATTGTTCGGTCAATTCTTTCCCACATGTTTTTGAGAGAAAATTCAAACCATCCTCTCCTTTCGAAGTAAATTGGCCGATTTTTTGTTGTCATTTTTTCGCTGACATTTTGGATAATTGATTCTTCTTTTTATACTATTTTTTTCTTGTAGTTAGTCTGTTAGCGATGACGAGCAAAAGAATGGAGAGCTTTAAAGGGGAAAAATGGATGACAGCAATATTCTTTCGAGAAATTTTTCTTTGTCAAAATTATTTGTACAAACTTTCATAAATTGTAATTTAAGATTGTATTAAATCAACGACTTTATTTGCTTAAGAATTTCGTAATACATACTCATATGGTATTTTTCACTAAAGAAACGTCAGCACAGCAAAATTAAAGTTTTAGATAGGTAATTAACTCTGAATAATGATGATTCCAAAACTGGGTCACCTTCGACATCAAATTTCAATCAAATCACAATTTTTGGAATTTTTAAAGGTGAATAGTAGCGTAACATTTAGACCCCCCCTCACCCCCTTCGCCGCAACCTGCAGTTCGGACTAAATAAATAAAGTTATAAAAGGTATAAACATTGTATATAAATACTAACTTCAAAATTTGTTAATTAAAATTAAAAATTTTTGACATTTTGAAAATATTAAAAAAAAACAAACAATGTTGTTGCTAAAACTCGAAAAAGATCTAACGAATCAAAAAAATTTTTTTTTACTTAGGATTTTTAAAACGTTTTTTAAATATTTTCAAATATCTTTTTAATATCTCTTAATAAATTAATTTTAATTAACTAAGTCTTTGAAAATTCACATTTACCTTTTTGACATGTTTGAAAAGGGCGATTATTTTAAATTTTAAACTTTTTTTTCACAAAAACAGAATTTCAAAATTAAAAAGTCGCCTTATTCAAACATATGAAAAACCTGAATGTTACTTTTAATTTCTAAAAATCTCAGAATTTATTTATTAATAGAAATACAGTTTAAAATATAAAACATTAAATAAACAAAAAAATGTTGTGTACATAAATAGTAAGGGGAAAAACATTTTTAATAATATGAAATACATACGTCAAAATATATATTTGAGACCCCAAAATTTGTTAATTAAAATTAATTAAAATTAAAAATTTTTGATATTGAACGAATCAAAAAAGATTTTTTTAATTTAAGATTTTTAAAATATTTTTTTAGATATTTTAAAATATTTTTTTAATATTTCTCAATAAATTAACTTTTAAATTTTGAAATTTTTTTTTCAAAAAAACAAAATTTTAAAATTAAATAGTCGCCTTCTTCAATCATATGAAAATCTTGAATGTTACTTTTAATTTCTAAAAATCTCAGAATTTATTTATTAATAGAAATACAGTTTAAAATATAAAACATTAAATAAACAAAAAAATGTTGTGTACATAAATAGTAAGGGGAAAAACATTTTTAATAATATGAAATACATACGTCAAAATACATATTGAGACTCCAAAATTTGTTAATTAAAATTAATTAAAATAAAAAATTTTTGATATTGAACGAATCAAAAAATATTTTTTTAATTTAAGATTTTTAAAATATTTTTTTAGATATTTTAAAATATTTTTTTAATATTTCTCAATAAATTAATTTTTAAATTTTGAATTTTTTTTTCAAAAAAACTGAATTTCAAAATTAAAAAGTCGTCTTCAAACATATGAAAAACTTGAATGTTACTTTTAATTTCTAAAAATCTCAGAATTTATTTATTAATAGAAATACAGTTTAAAATATAAAACATTGAATAAACAAAAAAATGTTGTGTACATAAATAGTAAGGGGAAAAACATTTTTAATAATATGAAATACATACGTCAAAATATATATTGAGACCCCAAAATTGGTTAATTAAAATTAATTAAAATTAAAAATTTTTGATATTGAACGAATCAAAAAATATTTTTTTAATATTTCTCAATAATTTAATTTTTAAATTTTGAGATTTTTTTTTCAAAAAAACAGAATTTCAAAATTAAAAAGTCGCCTTCTTCAAACATGAAAAACTTGAATGTTACTATTAATTTCTAAAAATCTCAGAATTTATTTATTAATAGAAATAGTTTAAAATATAAAACATTAAATAAACAAAAAAATGTTGTAAACATAAATAGTAAGGGGAAAAACATTTTTAATAATATGAAATACATACGTCAAAATACATATTTGAGACCCCAAAATTTGTTAATTAAAATTAATTAAAATTAAAAATTTTTGATATTGAACGAATCAAAAAATTTTTTTTTAATATAAGATTTTTAAAATATTTTAAAATATTTTTTAATAGCTCTCAATAAATCAATTTTTAAATTTTGAAATTTTTTTTTCAAAAAAACAGAATTTCAAAATTAAAAAGTCGCCTTATTCAAACATATCAAAAACTTGAATGTTACTTTTAATATCTAAAAATCTCATTTCAATTTATTTATTAATAGAAATACAGTTTAAAATATGAAACATTAAATAAACAAAAAAATGTTGTGTCTAGAACTTTAAATATTCGAAAATTTTTGTAATTTGTAACGATTTTGAAGCTTAAATTAAAAAAAGCATTTAAATTGTAAACTAAAAGTTTTTATGAAAATGCCAGGGTCTTTAAAAAATAAAAAATACTCCCGAAAGCTAAAAATAATAATTATAATAATTTGTTTTGCCAGAAAGTTGACATCACTGCTTACTTCCATTGACAGTTGGGAAAAATATGAGCTAGCTGATGAATAAATTCAATTGACTTCTTGGTATTGGGTGTGTTGACACAATTGATGACGGCAATCTTGTCAATATTAACCTAAACGTGAATTTCAAACAATTAGGACATTAATTAACTCTGAATAATGATGATTCCAAAACTGGGCCTTCTTAGTAAGGAAATTTGAAAATTTTTGTAATTTTAAAAAGCGAGTAGCTATTTAGAAATTTTTAGGAATCCTCCGCTCTCTCTTCCCCTCCCCTAACCATAATAAAGAGAAAAAAAATATAGAAAACTAATAGGAAATTGGGGGAGAGGTGTTTGACTGAAGGGAAAAACGTTTCTAATGTCAAGATTAAAATTGTTCAGCTAAAAATTTTTCTCCAAATCTCTCTAAACTGCCAAATCTTTCTAAATAAAACATTTAGAAACTCAATATTTGACATTTTTTTTTCAAAACATTTTGAAAATTTTTTTTCGAAATTTGTCAAGCCATCTTCACACACACCAAGCCAAATCTGGTGAATAGGACCGATGTTTAGCATGATCGAGTGTTTGGCCCAAAAACTCTTTAACTTTGCCTTTCTTTTCCATAAATCAGGTCAACAAAATTCAAATCCTTCCATGAAAAGTTTTTTAACACTTCTAAATAATAATCCTGGTTAACTGTTTAATCCTTTGGAATCCAATTAATGTAGATAACTCCACGAATATCAAAGAGAACAAGCAACATGGCTTTAAATTTCGATTTGCTCATCCTTGCTTTTTTCGCTTTTGGTGAATCAGGAGATTTCCAATGATGCCTGGGCACCATCTTCGCATAAACCTTTTATATCTTAAGCTCTTCATGCAAAATCTATTTGACCACCTCCTTGATAAGACTTGTTTGTTCTGCAATAGTTCCCACACCTAATCGATGCTCTTTTTGAACGATTTCTTCCACTTTTTCGATGTTCAAGTCGGTTTTAAAGTTCGAGGGCGTTAGTATTGAAAGAGATTATTTCGGTGTTCTTTGTTATTATATTGTATACTAAAAAAGTACAAATTAAATGAGAGCAAATAAATTTAAAACATTAGATCAGTGTCTAAGTCCAAACATTGTTGAAATTAGTAGAAATCGATCATGATAAATGCTTTCAAAATCGTTATCGTCAAATAGATAATCATATTTTCTCATATCATCATCACACTTAAGCTTGTACTCGTCGTGAAATTTCGTTAGAGATATCGATCGGTTTTAATCGCAGTGGGAACATTTAGGAAACATTTATCTGACATAAAAAAACCTAACTAGTATGTTATCACACACGAGAAGTGTTTGTTTTGCCGAAACTTAAACAACCAAACTAAATTCATCTAAAAAATGTCAGATTTTCAAGTTAACGATAAAGTGCAAGCGATCATCAGTGAACTTATAATTAAAAATAATTGGGGACCTGTTGTCGATATTAAATACAAACCTGGTACTGAATTAGGTGATGGATATTCTTGTACACACATCTCCGTGGATATCATCCGCGAAAACGATACTCTAAGATTATTCCTCAAATACCCAACTGGTTTAAAATTATTCGAAAACGACGTCGACGTCGATAAATTCTACGAGAACGAAGTGATTTTCTACGATAAAGTCTGCACAATTTACAATAAATTCCTCAAGGATAAAAATCAAGTTTCAAAGTTAGAAAACGTTCCCAACAGTTATAGGACATCGGCTAAAACTGTCGTAGTCTTAGAAGACCTCAAACACAAAGGATACCAGCTTTTTAATCGTTTCAAATTCATGAATGACCAACACATCCGATTGGTGCTGAAGAGTTTTGCAAAATTCCATGGGACATCCTTCGCTTTTAAAGACCAGAGGAGGATTGAGTATGATGAGTTGACTAGTGCAATTTGGCCGTCTCTTTTCGCTAATCAATCTGAAGATTCTATGTACATGAAGATGAATAGAAACGAGATGGAGCGGACTTTAAACAAGTTTGATCCTCTTAAAGATAAGCATCTCCTGGATAGATGTAATGTTGATGTGTTGTTTAAAGCTTTACGGAAGCTTGTTTATACTCCCGACGAATATTCGATTATAATTAAAGGAGATTGTTGGTTGAATAATATGATGTTCCTCTATAAGGTAAACGTTTAATATTATTTATTAAGTCCGCTAAATGATTAACAATTCTATGATTGTAGGATGATGATAAAGATAACCCAATCGATGTTATGCAACTGGATTGGCAGCTAATCGAAGTATCATCTCCAATTTACGATATCTCTTATTTCTTCTATACAGTTGCTTCTGAGGAAGCTCTGTCTAAACTAGATGATTACCTGCGATTCTACCATACCGAGCTTTCGGAGCAAATTAGGAAATTGGGCAGCGATCCTGAGCTGTTATATCCGTTTAGTGTTTTCGAAATGGAATGGAAGCGATATTGTACTTACGGTTTCGCTTTGGCTTTCATGATCTTCAGGGCTTTGTTAGCCAATCATGATGAAATCCCGAAAATGGACGAGATCGAAGTCGAAAATTATAACGATGACATGGAATTGTTTGCGAAATTCGATAATGAACAGGAATATATAAATAGGATTAAAATCTTAGCCGAATTTGTTGTTAAAAGGGGTTATATTTGAAGCAACGTTTGTTATAAGTTGGGGGGATTGATGATGATATGAAATAAATATAGAAGGTGATGTTGTTTATTGAATAAAAAACAGTAGTTTCTTTCTCCTTTATAGTTTATTTCTGCTGCTAAAATTCCTAAATCTTCATAAAATTTATTACATTTTGAGTTCTGAATTTTGGATTTTAAACCTATAAAAATCATAATTTTTTTGGAAATTTTTCAAATTTATAAATTGAAATTTTTGAAAAGTTTGGAAGTCGGTGCTTCAGGAGCAAAAACTGTGTGAGGGGTGCCAAAAGGTCAGGTTTAGTACATATTTTGTATTTCTTTATTTTTTTTTTTTTTTTTAATTTAAGATATTTTGGATATTTTTGTATTTTAAATTTATAAATTAAATTTTTTTCAAACAAGCTGTTCAATATTCTCAATTGTCGGTTTTAAACTATAAATGCATGTAGTTCGAAATTTTATTATTTTTGACAACGTTGAAGTTTCTCTACTTTTTCTCAAATGTGATCAAATGTATTTTTTTTTTTTCAAATGTTATTTTTTACATTTTTATGCATATTTAGATTTGTTGATAGTCTTGAAAGAATGTTGAAATTTTATATTTTTTTTGTGTTGAAACTTTTCGACACTTTCAAAGCATTAACTTTTTGAAACTGTTAGAAACGCATCCCAAAATATTTTGAGATATTTTGGAATTTTGTATTATGGATTTTAAATTAAAAAAAATCGGTATTTATAATTAAAAATTTTTGAAAACATGAAACTCAATTTTAAATATTAAATATTTTGAAATGTTTTGATATTTTTTAAATATTTAATATTCTTATTTATATATAATTTTAAAACTGCCATATTAATATAGCGTAATAAGATACTTTTAATTTTCAAATTTCTTATTTTTTTTTACAATTTTTTACAATACGAAAGGTATTGTTTTTTGACAATGTTGAAGCTCTTCACATTTTTACAAAAGAAACACAAAATTTTTGATTTTTATCTGAAGTGTTTTGAATAAAATATTAATATTAGAGATTTTTTATTTGTTGTTGACTTTTTTTGAATAAAATTTTTTATTTTAGAAATTTTTTAAATTATTAAAATTCGTTTAAATCTTTAAAAAATTAATTACTGCTTTTTCGAACATATTAATATAGCATTAAATTTTTAAATTTTATACATACTTACCCATGTTGAACATTCGTCAAATGTCTTTAAAAAATGATTGATTTCTTAATTTCTTGATTTTTTTTAAATGTAAGCTTTAAAACAAAAAAATGTACTTTTTTTTTTCGTAATTTTTTTGATTTTTGTTATGCAAGGTTTAAAAAAAAAAAGATATTTTTTTTGACAATGTTGAAGCTCTTCTAATTTTTACAAAAGAAACGCAATGTGTTTTTAAGATTTCCAAATGTTGACTGTTTTATAATACGCAAATTTTTGATTTTTATCTCTAATATTAATATTAGAGATTTTTTATTTTTCAAATGTTAGAGTTGTTGATTTTTTTTTATATTTCTTAAAAAGCATTTTGAAATTTTTTATTTTACAAATTTTTTGATAAATTAATTACTACTTTTTGGAACATATTAATATAGCATTAAATGTTTAAATTTTATACATACTAAGCCATGTTGGACGTTTTTCAAATTAAAAAAAAAATGATTGATTTTTTAACTTCTTAATTTTTTTATGAAAGCTTTAAAACAAGAAAGATATTTTTTTGACAATGTTCAAGCTCTTCTAATTTTTACAAAACGAAATGTCATATTTTAGATTTTCAAATGTTGAGTGTTTCATAATAATATGCAAATTTTGGATTTTTATCTGAAGTGTCTTGAATAAAATATTAATATTAGAGATTCTTTTATTTTTCAAATGTTAAGGTTGTCGACTTTTTTTGACATTTCTTAAAAAGCATTTTGAAATTTTTATTTTACAAATTTCTTCATTATTAAAATTCGTTTAAATCTTAAAAAAAGTGAGTTTTAGATTTCGAACTTTTTTGATAAATTCAAATGTCAAATGTCTTTAAAAAATGATTGATTTCTTAATTTCTTGATTTTTTTAATGTAAGCTTCAAAACAAAAAATGTAGGTACTTTTTTTGACAATGTTGAAGCTCTTCTAATTTTTACAAAAGAAACGCAATGTGATTTTTAAGTTTTCCAAATGTTGACTGTTTTATAATACGCAAATTTTTGATTTTTATCTCTAATATTAATATTAGAGATTTTTTATTTTTCAAATGTTAGAGTTGTTGATTTTTTTTGATATTTCTTAAAAAGCATTTTGAAATTTTTTATTTTACAAATTTTTTGATAAATTAATTATACTACTTTTTGGAACATATTAATATAGCATTAAATGTTTAAATTTTATACATACTAAGCCATGTTGGACGTTTTTCAAATTTCTTTAAAAAATGATTGATTTTTTAACTTCTTAATTTTTTTATGAAAGCTTTAAAACAAGAAAGGTATTTTTTTGACAATGTTCAAGCTCTTCTAATTTTTACAAAACGAAATGTCATATTTTAGATTTCCAAATGTTGAGTGTTTCATAATAATATGCAAATTTTGGATTTTTATCTGAAGTGTCTTGAATAAAATATTAATATTAGAGATTTTTTATTTTTCAAATGTTAGAGTTGTTGATTTTTTTTTGATATTTCTTAAAAAGCATTTTGAAATTTTTTATTTTACAAATTTTTTGATAAATTAATTACTACTTTTTGGAACATATTAATATAGCATTAAATGTTTAAATTTTATACATACTAAGCCATGTTGGACGTTTTTCAAATTTCTTTAAAAAATGATTGATTTTTTAACTTCTTAATTTTTTTATGAAAGCTTTAAAACAAGAAAGGTATTTTTTTGACAATGTTCAAGCTCTTCTAATTTTTACAAAACGAAATGTCATATTTTATATTTCCAAATGTTGAGTGTTTCATAATAATATGCAAATTTTGGATTTTTATCTGAAGTATCTTGAATAAAATATTAATATTAGAGATTTTTTATTTTTCAAATGTTAAGGTTGTTGATTTTTTTTTGAAATTTCTTAAAAAGCATTTTGAAATTTTTATTCAACAAATTTCTTCATTATTAAAATTCGTTTAAATCTTAAAAAAAGTGAGTTTTAGATTTCGAACTTTTTTGATAAATTAATTACTGTTTATTCGAACATTTTAATATAGCATTAAATTTTTAAATTTCATACATACTTAACCATGTTTATTGTTCTTCAAATTTATTAAAAAAACGATTGATTTCTTAATTTTTTGATTTTTTTTTAATGTAAGGTTTAAAATAAAAAAGGTTTTTTTTGACAATGTTGAAGCTCTTCTAATTTTTACAAAAGAAACGCAATGTGGTTTTTTTGATTTCCGAATGTTGACTGTTTTATAATAATATAAATTTTTGATTTTTATCTGGTGTCTTGAATAAAATATTAATGTTAGAGATTTTTATTTTTCAAATGTTAAGAGTTGTTGACTTTTTTTGACATCTCTTAAAAAACATTTTGAAATTTTTTATTTTACAAATTTCTGCATTATTAAAATTCGTTTAAATCTTAAAAAAAGTGAGTTTTAGATTTCGAACTTTTTTGATAAATTAATTACTGTTTTTTCGAACATTTTAATATAGCATTACATTTTTAAATTTTATACATAGTTAGCCATATTGAATGTTCTTCAAATTAAAAAAAAAACGATTGATTTCTTAATTTCTTAATTTTTTATGAAAGCTTTAAAACAAAAAAGGTCTCTTTTTTACAACGTTGTAGCTCTTCTAATTTTTACAAAAGAAACGCAATGTGATTTTTTAGATTTCCAAATGTTGACTGTTTTATAATAATATAAATTTTTGACTTTTATCTGAAGTGTCTTGAATAAAATATTAATATTTGAGATTTTTTATTTTTTCAAATGTTAGAGTTGTTGACTTCTTTTTTTGACATTTCTTAAAAAGCATTTTGAAATTGTTTATTTTACAAATTTCTGCATTATTAAAATTCGTTTAAATCTTAAAAAAGTGAGTTTTAGATTTCGAACTTTTTTTGAAAATTTAATTACTGCTTTTTCGAACATATTAATATAGCATTAAATTTTTAAATTTTATACATACTTAGCCATGTTGAACGTTCTTCAAATTTCTTTAAAAAAATTATTGATTTCTTAATTTCTTGATTTTTTTTAATGTAAGCTTCAAAACAAAAAATTTACTTTTTTTGACAATGTTGAAGCTCTTCTAATTTTTACAAAAGAAAGCCAATGTGATTTTTTCGATTTCCAAATGTTGACTGTTTTATAATAATATCTATGAAAGTTTTTGATTTTTATCTGAAGCGTCTTGAAAAAAATATTAATTTTACTAAAATATTAAAATTACTGCTTTTTCGAAAATATTAATATAGCATTAAATATTTAAATTGTATACATATTTAACCATGTTAAACGTTCTTCAAATTTATTTAAAAATGATTTTTTAAATTGAATGAATTTGAATAAAATATATTAATATTAGGGATTTTTTATTTTTTTCAAATGTTAGAGTTGTTGACTTCTTTTTTGACATTTCTTAAAACGCATTTTGAAATTTTTTATTTTACAAATTTCTACATTATTAAAATTTGTTTAAATCTTAAAAAAAGTGAGTTTTAGAACATATTAATATAGCATTAAATTTTTAATATTAATATTAGATATTTTTTATTTTTCAAATGTTAGAGTTGTTGACTTTTTTGTTAAATTTCTTCTTCTTCTAGTTCCTCTAATCCCAATTTGCAATTGTGCTCGATATTATAGAACCATCGCGCATCCAAAAATTTGTTTGAAAAATTTATTTTTAAGCTGAAAATATGTGCAATTCAATATTAAATCAACAGCAGTTAAGAATTCATTTAAAGGAATTTTTGTGTTATCTGCAATTAAAGGCCATTTTTATTCAATTATTTTTTTGGCTAGATCTATAGGGGTATTAATAAATCTCTTGAATTGCCATAAATCTTTAATATAAAATTTATTTTTATATACAGTAGGTTTTAAAAGATCAAATAGGTGCTTTGATAAATTATAGCAGGGGCTTTGAATGCACGAAATTATGTGACGTAGGGGAATATTTGCTTTATGGAGTTTTGGTAAACCATATATTTTTGGAGATTGAACATTGTGAATTTGCTTGTTGTGAAATATATTTGTTTTGTTCCCATTTTTTAATTAAATCATAGTTTTGTTTTTGAAATTTACTGGTGGGGTCGTTTTTGTTCGTGTATTTATTTTTGAAATTATAAATAGTGCATGAAGCTCTTGCTTTGATGCTATCTTCAATGTCTAAGGGTAGACCTACTATTGATGATTCAATTCTTGCTATGATAGTATTAATGACAATGATTATGTTGACATAATCTGGTAATTGAGTGTCTGAAATATTTCTAACCCAATTACCTACGTCGTTGACTATTATCTTTTTCAGTATTTTGTTTTGATAGTAAGATTTTTATTTTCGTTTGATGCTTAGCTTTAATTTGTACGAATAAAAGTTATCTAAATATTTAGAAACATTTTTAATACATCGTTTGAAACTGTAAATAATTGAAATAAAAAAATATAAATTGTTTTGTTAAAAATATATATAATATTATATACATACGGTCTCACCTTGAATAAAAATCGTGCAACTCCGTTTGGGATATAAATAGCCACTCGTGATTAGACGCTAATAAATGAACACAACATTCGTTTCGGAGATATAACCAAGTCAACACTTTATCCGCACGTATTAGTCGTTGAACATAACCTGTTCGTTGTTGTTGTTGTTTGCGCACAAAAAGATATGTCCGATTCTAACGTTCCTGAAGATGTAAAAAAACTAATAAGTGAAATTATATCGAGAAACAATTGGGAACCTGTATCGGAACCGAAATATTCCCCTGCTTGTGAAAGCGGCGACGGATATATTTGTATACATCTTGCCGTCGAAATTCCTCTTCAAAACGAGACGATAAGACTCTTCGTTAAATATCCAGCTGGTGTGAAATTATTCGAGGGTGACACAGATTCGGATAGAATCTATTTAAACGAGATATATCTGTATAACAATATAATTGTGAGTTATAATAACTTCCTGGACGATAAAGGTGTGAAAGATCGTTGTGTGAGTGCACCTAAATCATACGGGTCTTCAGCTAAACATGCTCTGGTATTAGATAATCTTATTTATAAAGGTTACAAGATGTTTGATCGGAAAAAATTGATGAACGACCAACATATTAAGTTAGTACTGAAGAGTTTCGCTAAATTTCATGGCACCTCTTTTGCTTTCAAAGATCAGAAGAGATCCGATTATGATGAATTAGCAAAAAATTGCGGTAGTAACGTGTGGAAAGGAAAAACTTATGATACTCCTGTTATGAAAGTATTTTTCGATGCTATGAAAGATGCTTTCGCTAAGTTTGATCCGGAGAAAGATCAGCATTTATTGGAGAGGTGCAAACCTGAGGTCCTGATCGATACTTTACGAGAAATTGGATGTAATCAGGATAGATCTTCAATTATAACTAAAGGAGATTGTTGGTCGAATAACATGATGTTCTTGTACGAGGTAAAATTAACATAAAATTGAAAGAAATGATTCGACTTTATTTATTTATTTTTTTCAGAATGATAACACCGAAAACCCAATCGATGTTATGCAATTAGATTGGCAATTGGTTGAAGTGGCGTCTCCAGTTTACGATATCTCCTATTTCTTCTACACGACCGCCTCACAAGAAGCTCTGTCGAAATTAGATGATTACCTTGAATTTTATTATTCCGAGCTTTCAGAACAAATTCAGAAATTGGGCAGCGATCCTAAATACTTGTATCCATTTTCAGCTTTTAAAAAGGAATGGAAGCTGTATTGCAAATTTGGTTTCGCTTTGGCGTTTATGGTTTTCAGGGTTATGTTAGCTAATCCAGATGAAGTTCCGGACATGACTGAGATGCACAGGAATGAGGTTGGAATATTTGACAAATTCGTTAATGAAGAGGAATATATGAAGAGGATCAAGCTGTTAGCTGAGCTCCTTGTTGAACGTAATTATATATGAAATTTTGTTGTTGTAAATTTTTTTTATAATATATGAAATGTTGGATATTGATTTTTTTTAAATTAATTTATTTTTTTTTGACTCGCCAACCTCCACAGGAAGAATTAAAGGAAGGCTTGTTCAGAAAAATTAGTGCAATAACAAGAAATGACGAATGAAGAAGTGGAAGAAGCTATATCGGGGATGAAAATGAGATTAGGACAAAATTAGAAGGGGGGGGGGGAGGTGGAATGGTATTGCAGAAGCTTGGAAGAAGCCAAAAATATCGAAAAAATAATTTAATATTAGCGATATACAAAAAACGGGAACCAAACTTAATGCAAAACTATTGAGCAGAAGATGTTAGAGAAATGACAAAACAATAGCTGACTAATAGAATAACTAAATCATCATGGGAGGAAGAAATAGAAAGACGAAGACGCAGAATGCGTTCAGAGACACTTCGTCACCAATTTTAATCATGAAGCATACATTGCGTTGTAATGATAAGGATTTTAGAGGGATAAAGGGTGGTATCATTCAATGACACTGTCAACCGTCAAGTGAAATCAGCATTTCGTTCGGTAGGACGGTTAAGATTTAAACGAAATAATGACAATTCGAGTCAAATTCAAACGAATTAAAGCATTGAGTGAATTTAATATAGGTGCAGATTTCTAAAGGAAAGACCAAACAAACCTGGTCTCCATTAAAGATATTCTTGGTTCCAAATTCCAATATGAAAACTTGGAAGTTTTAAAATTGTGATTATAGTAGCCCTATTGTCTGGATTCCTGAAAAAAAGATTTGGGAAATTTGTACAAAATTGTGATGCCACAGCAGTCCCTACATACAACCTAACGAGGAAGTCAACTCCATGGAAGCTTAGTCAAGAACTTGCTTTTAAGATTTTGAGGTCGAAATTATTAGACAGACCTGATTTGGCTAGTTGAGTACTTTACAACGTCTAGAAACGAAGCCATCATCAAAGCAATGCTGCTGATTTGATCTTAGCTTCCTCTGCAATCTAAACTAGATTCACTACTATGCTCAGAAAGCTGCAAGATAACACCATCACCATTTTTGATGGTCTGCTTAACAGCATTTATCAACTCAGTTTTATTATCGCCTTGATAATGACAGCATTGCTGTTGAAACGCGTCGGTGTTTTAGTTAAAACTTGTTTGGTGTTCAGTGGGTTAAAGTGTTTAGTGTTCTACTTCTGCACCAAGAGATCCAGTGAAGAACTTAGCATTTATCAAGGGCAACTGGCTATCTTAGTAATTTAGAAGACTCAAATCAAACATGTGATGGGGAGATCAATTTTATTGTGTAAATCAATTGGAAAAGCGTTCGTAAAGGTCTTGGTCAGAAGAGTGGGATTGGTTAAATAGATTAATCAACGATTAATTACACGATTCTCAGCAGGGGTTGGGAAATGGAAAAGGTACTGCAAAAACAATAACTGCCAACTGTGGGGATTAGCGGAGGAAGAATATAATATGTCTAGAGCAACATTGTATCAATTTATTACCTTTTAGAAAGCAAGACACAAACTTGGAAACTGACACAAAAAGCCACAATATGTAGGCAAATATTTATAAAATTTCTAGAAAATCAGATGATGTTTGACAAGCGACTTTCTTATGTTATAAAAGAGATACCCAAGAGACTGGGAACTAGAATGATTATCCCTAAAGTTGTATTCACCAGTTTACTGAGGCTTTCCTTCTCATAAACAGATAAAGCATCGGTATCACCAAACACCACAACTTTATTGATGATGAGAACCCATGCGTTCTCGAAACAGGTGTCCCGAGTAATCAATCAAAGTTGTGGTGTTTGGTGATGCAGATGTTTTATCTGTTTATTACGGACCCACTCTTTCCTTCTCATATTGATTACCATCTACTGAAAAACTACAGAAATATCGTAATTCATCCATTTGAAAGTAGATGTTGCATTAGCAAAAAGGAATCTACTGACAAAGTTAGAAAAACTTGAAATGTATTTGAAAAGCTTTAAATTGACAATAATAGTTGTTTATAAGAACCAAAACATGTCTGTAATTTGCACTCGTGGTATCATTGTTGGAATCGCTTTGCAAACGAATGCAATGAAAGAAAATCAAGCATTAGGAACGTGGTAGTCCAAAACCTAGACATTTTCAATTGTTATGTTGTGCTAAATCGTATCGTACTGACGTGTGTTGTTTTTCCATGACAAAAACAAAAATCATTTCATGAATTTCAATCAAAGTTAATGAAAAAAATTTAATAAGACTATCGAAGAAGAAGAAGAAATAATATGTTTCTTTTCAAGACATTAAAGAAGTCTTTTTTGTTTAGACAATAATTCCAAAATGAAGCTTCAACACCCTTCGTGAAAATCTTCTGCACCTTGCATAGCCTCGAACTAGCTTTGTGCCATCAGTTCCCACGATTTACTAAACATACCTCTACCGGCTCAAAAAGCCCTCGTGATTTTGTTTCTTGTACGGCCCAGGTGTGATTTTTGTCAATTTAGCGTCCAGAATCGTCCCCTAGATTTCAACCTGAGTTGATACAACTATCTTAGAGCCGGAGTACGAAGAGCTTCCTTCTCTAAGCGAATGAAATCATGAGTTAACGTTTGAACAACTGGCATGCTCTCGGATATTACGTCCTCGAACTTGCCGCAGATCATGATGGTGATCCATGGCCGTCCAAACCTCAGAAAGGTCCAAACCTCAGTAAAAGTGACTACACCCCTCTCTGTGGGCTGTCAGTTGCCAGGGTTGTCTAAAATTCAATAATAAGAGAAGAAGGTCTGGAAGGAAATATCGATTTGTTCGAGTACAGAAGAAACAGTAATGGAATGCAATTGGATTAGTTTGAGTGAGTCAACCTACCTAACATGTCCCAATAGGAAATGGATTCACCTCCAGAAATGATACTCTTCAATCGTAAAATGGAGCTTCAAAACGACAAGAAGACCAGATGGGATAATCATGATCTTCCTTAAAATCCAAATACATGTCATGGTATTAGAGGAAGTCAGCTTACCTAGTTTGAAGCAAACTATCGTATATTGAAAATCTATGTTTAACCATAGAAGAAGTGGTGTTGACTTGAAATTCAAACCACCACTACCACTTACCACTATACTTAGAAACTTGTAAGATAATGCCATCGCTATCTTATAAAGTAGATGGTTTTCTGAAATTGAACACCTTTAGACTGGATGGGGCCAACACATGACGAGGATCAGGTCTTACTTAAACAGAAATAGCGACTGTCAAATGGCTTGAAAAGTCATCGACGAAGAAGAAATACCTTCTCTGAAACCATCACAGCTATTGCAGTTTATCAAATTATGTTAGACTAGATGGGGCTCAAGCAAATGTACACACAATAGATCAAACCCTAGGTTCTATCCTTTTCTTAAATCCAAATCATTTTATTTAATCTAAACCCTATTAGTTATCCAAACGTCCCTCCTATGTCAGGTGTTAAGATGGCTTGACAGCCAGAAAACCAGAAAATTGTCTAACATTTTATTTATTTCCATATGTTTTACTTGGGAAGTTGTTCTTCCATATTGCTCATTCGGAATTGGCATTGTTTTTGTAGGATTTGATTTAAAATTTGAATTTTATCTTCATCTCTTTCAAATTCACTAATCCATTGGTTAGCAATTAATATTTTATTGAGGACGCCATCGTGAAATTTTCGTTAGTGTGGAGAATCCATAGAAGATCGTGAAAACATTTTCTATTACAAACCTTCCAGCAATTTTTCCTAAATTTTTTTTCCTCTGAAGAATTGTTATTAGTTATTATTAAAGAAAAAGACATTTGTCATTTGATCGAAAACTATAATCTTGTAATAAAATGCTGTTCACCAAACTACAAATTTTCACCTTCATCTAGATATATTTTTCTTAAGTCTGAAGACAATATATTGTTGTGTGTTTTTGTGCATTTTATTAAAATGGATTTCCAACAAGTAAATAATCAATTCAATCACAATGTTCAATCCATTCAATAGAAACTCTGAAATGGTTTCCATGGAACATGTATTTAAAATATTTAAAGACATCCCTATGATTTATTTTATTATCGACTAGATCAATAAACTCTTAACAAAAGCTCAAATATCGAAGAGCTAGATCTGATCTTTCTGAAATTGAGGACACCATTAGGATGCAGCCAATACTATTGATGACCATCATGATCTTCCTAATAGTCTTTCCCAAATACCAAATACCATTAACAAAAGCTCAAATATCGAAGAGCTAGATCTGATCTTTCTGAAATTGAGGACACCATTAGGATGCAGCCAATACTATTGATGACCATCATGATCTTCCTAATAGTCTTTCCAAATACCAAATACCATTAACAAAAGCTCAAATATCGAAGAGCTCTGATCTTTCTGAAATTGAGGACACCATTAGATGCAGCAATACTATTGAGGATACATTAACAAAAGATGATAGATCGATGTTGAGGACACTGATGCAGCCAATATTATTGATGACCATCATGATCTTCCTAATAGTCTTGTCCAAATAAATTTAACAAAAGCTCAAATATCGAAGAGCTTTCTTTCTGAAATTGAGGACACCATTAGGATGCAGCCAATACTATTGATGACCATCATGATCTTCCTAATAGTCTTGTCCAAATACCAAATACCATACATCATTCGTCATCAAGCCGACCACTGAGGATACCTCGATGATACGATGTTATGACAGCATTTCGAGACAACCACAGATCACTAATTTCATCAAAAATTTTGGTGGAATTTCTAAATTGAAAAAGCTGACCAACAAATTGAAATTGAATCGTATCAGCTGTCCAGTTCCAAAGAAGAAATGCAAACAACAATAATCAGGATTTATTAAACTCCAAAGGGACAATGCCTGTCAAAATTTTGAAGGAGTAATTGACGAATTAGAAATCCAAATCGTGTTTTGAACTTTAACACTAACCCTAAGATGTATTGCTTCTTGCTTCCACCCTCCTCCCCCTAAGCTTAGCAAGAGCCATGTAATCCATCAATTCGTTTTTTCTCTCAATGTTAGGTTATGTAGCACTATTTTGTCCAGAGGAAAAGAAAGAAGTTGTTCACTACTAAGTTTCCGCATTAATCGTTAAATTCTACATTGATGAATCATGATGAAATATAAATAGGTCTCAACCGATAACCTCTAAAGATTTCTTCTTAGGAATCAGAGCGATGCGACTCTTTTTATGTATTTATTATTTATATTTATTATTAGATAATTTTTAATGGTCATGCAATGAATTATGCAACAAACACAATTTAATCTTATCATTTTTTATGATAATAAAATATTAATTTTTTTCCCCAGATATAAATACAGCCAAAAATTATAATAAAAAATCAGAACAAAACCAGCATTAGTGTTTGCTTCGTAAGTTTACAACTTCGATAAAAATGTCCAGTACAATTGACGTCAGCGATGAGATACAGGGATTCATAACCGATCTCATCGCCAAATATAATTGGGAACCTGTTTCGGAGATTAAATATTACGAGGGAAGTAATCTCGGAGATGGGTACGCTTGCAAACACATCGCTGTCGAAATCATCCGTAAAAACGACACCATTAGATTGTTCATCAAATATCCAGCCGGAATCAAATTACCTGAAGGAGATTCAGACATCGATAAATTATATTTAAACGAGGTATATTTCTACACAACAATTTTTAAAACTTACCAGAATTTTCTAGGGGAGAAAGGTTTAAAATCTGATCTCGTAAGTGTTCCGAAATGTTACGGATCTTCAGCTGACAACACCATAGCTCTTGAAAATCTTCGGGATAAGGGATACACCCTTTTCGATCGCAAGCAATTTATGAATGATGAACATATTAAATTGGTATTGAGAAGCTTCGCTAGATGGCATGGCACCTCTTTCGCTTTTAAAGATCAGAGGAAAGGTGATTTTGAGGAATTGGCGAAACATTGTGGTACAAATCTTTGGAATGGGCAAAATAATGATTCAGCAATTTTGAAAATGTACACCGGCATCGTAGAAGGTTGTTTGGCAAAATTTGATCAGGTTAAAGATAAGCATTTATTAGAGAGATGCACGATTGAGGTCCTCCAAGATAGTTTGAAAGAATTTGGATGTAATCAGGACGAATATGCTGTAATAACTAAAGGAGATTGTTGGTGTAATAATATGATGTTTTTATACGAGGTGAAATCATCTTCATTAATTAAATTAAACTGATTTAATTTTAATCTTTTTTAGGGTGATAATCCAAAGGATGTTATGCAATTAGATTGGCAATTGATCGAAGTAGCGTCTCCAGTTTACGATATCTCATATTTCTTCTATTCAGTTGCTTCAGAGGAATCACTCAGCAAACTAGATGATTATCTGCGATTCTACCATTCTGAACTCGCGGAGCAAATTAGGAAATTGGGAGGTGATCCTGATGAGTTATATCCATTCTCGATTTTGGAAAAGGAGTGGAAGCTTTATAGCAAATACGGTTTTGCTTTAACTTTCATGGTGTTCAAGATTATGTTGGTTAATCAAGATGAAGTTCCTAAATTAGAAGAAGTTGATTTCGAAAATAAGGGAAATGGTGCCGATGTGTTTCCCAAATTCGATAATGAGGATGAATATGTCGGCAGGATTAGAGTTTTAGCTGAATTTTTAGTTAAGAATGATTATATATGATAAATCCTATGTTCAATTTATAATATATTGATGTTGGAATAAACATATCAAAAATTGAATTATTATTTACTCCCTTAGTTGTATCGATAACTTCCTTACTCACTAGAGGGCTCTTTCTAAGGCTGAGAGCGTTTGGCTCCTAAACTCTCAATCCATGCCTTAGCATCCTCTTCTTCTTCTTAATTCTCCTTGGCTTCTGGGTTCACCATTCCAGCCAGTCACATGAGTGGGGGAAATAAAACCTTGTTATTATCCTTCTGGAATCAATTTTCATGGCGGTCAAAACTATTCTTCTAAGCTCTTCTGCTCTTGGAAGTGAACAATTAGAAATGCAGGTTAGCTACTGTCTACGATAGTCTACACTCTACACCAAACATGCTCTAGTCATCCAATTAGTTTTTAGCGGTTACTACAAGATCAGCTTATAGGTTAAATGATGGTTGGTACAGATCTCTTCCGGGCAGGGAAGGGCAATTTGGAGATGACTAAAAGGATATCATAATAGGAGTTACTAAATTAAGATGTAAAAAAGTGAGACGGTTAATTGTTGAAAACAATTTGTATCTAGAGGAGGCATTGCCTGATACTGATCTACAACTGGGACCTTCTTTTCTTTCGACAAGCATTTTTTGTCTATCGATGCAAATTGCATATTTATAGGGATAGGGAAAATTTGGCACAAATAATTAAAGGAGGAGGAATGAGGACTGCAAGGATAGTGCGGGTCCTAGACACGACCCCTGTGCAACCCTCGCTCTAGCATCTCTAGTGCCAGAGATTGAGTTGCCATGCCTGGTGGTTTCTGTTGAAACGAAGCAAGTGTGCAAGCCATTTGATATTGATGTTGTATTAATCTTCAATCATTTGTGGAATCTCTTGTTGAGCTCTACTATAACGCAGGAGGAGGTGGCTTATTCGCTCAACCGTCACTATCACGATGGGATTATATGAAATAGTAATTCTTGCAAAAGTTTTAGTAGCCAGTTGGAGAGGCATATTGATGAAGCGAAAGAATTAATATATCTCGTTGGAAGTCAGAGTTGCAAACGAATCATGGCGCTCAACATAGGTGATTATGCTGAAAATTCGATTTTGTTGGACTTGAGATGGCAGTTATGGTCAATGCGTGCTTGAGGTTGTGTCGATGCTTGAGCACGACACGATTTCGACATATTTGTAATGATATTTATGTCAAAATCGCGAATCGTGCTCAAGCATCGAAGCAACCTCAAGCACGAACTATAAATATGACCCTTAGCGACACACAACCATGTGAGTGAGTTCTAGGTAAGTATTGGTCTAAGACAGACAAAGCAGATCATAATTTTCATCTTCAGTGAAAGCGAGCTTTTGGAGCAAAGCAACCTCGCAGCGCCAAAGCGAATTTCTGAACCGATATGTGAGCGGAGAGTAAGCCGATCTCAAGCGTTGCATAAATCGTTGTACCTCATCCAGGCCTCTTTGTAGGCGGTGGTAGATGAATGCCTCGCTTCTTGAAGAAGTCAAGTTCAGTTTCATCGGCGTATATTGCAAGGTGGACGCTTTGTACCTTGAAAAGATCGTCAAGTTTTGAAGGAATGCGTAGAATCATCGATCCTGACATCAAAACGCCGGCTTTGAAGATAAGACTAGTCTATTTTGATCAACTCGGTTGCCAAACCGTGTTAAATGCACGGAGAATGCTCTAAACCAGAATTGCTCATCTTGCAGGATGTTATGAATCAAAAGCTCTTGTTGGAGACGATTCAGAACGACGGATTCGGAAGTTTGATAGAAGAGAGATAGGGTGGTAAATTATAATAAATATACTGTCTCAGAAATCGAACCATGAGCTTTCATTGCTTGGGCGAGGCCACATACCACCGCGTTAACAGAGTCATAGCTCTCTCCTGTTGATCAAGATTATTTTTGCACATCTGGGTCGTATGTTTTGGGTCATCCTCCTCGCGGCAGAAATGCAAATGAAAATGATGAGTACCCATTTTGACCGTAAAGAAATACATAAAGTAACGTGGACTTCGCCGAATGGACGGGTCAAAAATCAAATCGACCACTTATTGATCGAGAAAAAACATGCTAGAACAATTAAAAATTTTAGAAGTTACAGAGGAGCAGACACCGACAGTGACCATTACTACTTATTGGAAAGCTCACACAGAAAATGTCAATACAAAGGAAAATCAAGAAGGATAAGCGAAGATATGACATAGTAAAGTTACTAGAGGAGGAAACAAAAAAGGCTAAGAAGGAAATGAAAATACAATTGGAAGAAGCCTCGCAAACTAGACAAACAGTAGATGAAGAATGGGAGAGAATTCAAACGGCTATGATAAAAGTAGCAGAACAGTGCCTTGGAAAAAACGAACATCAGAGATTGACATGAAAAAAGGAAGCTAGCTAAAAGAATTTGGAGAAATAAAAAGAGACGACAATTAGAAAGTCAACTAGAGCTAATAGGTGAAACCTATAAAAGGAAAGAAATTCAAAACTTTTACCAAGAGTCCAAGAAAGTAAGACAGACTAATAAACAAAGAACAACCTATTGCAGAGATGAAGATGGACTTCTTTTGGGAGAGACGAAACAAAAATTAACTAGATGGGTGCAGTATTTTGAGGAGAAAAAGGGAGAAATGTTAAAGCAGAATTAGCAGACGAATGAAGAATTTGCGATCAGGAAGAAGTTGCAGAACTCACATTATAATAAAAGAATTAAAAAATAATAAGAGCGCTGGTGAAAATGGTTTCCCAGCAGAATTTATAAAGCAGGGACGAGCTGAACTGGACAAAAAAGTCCATAATTTGATTTCTAGAGCTACCGAAAGTAAATTTGAACGAAAAGTCCTTAAATTGGAAATTTGGAGGTGTAAGAACGAAAAAAAGGTGAGAAGAGGACGTCCAATAATAAAAGAGAAGGAGTGGTACCAAAAAATTACTTAAAAAAGAGCAACTGAATTACTAGTGTTTGGTTGTTACTAAAACTGTTGATGTTGATAGATGGTGCTAGAGTTACTTTCTCATCGTGTACTGATGAGCTCCTAGTAGATTGAAACGTGTGTGTACACGTTGACTGTGTCAACATTAGAAAAAAATCATGAAACAACCTTTATTACCTTTGAATAAAACTTTAATACTTAAAAAAAAAATCACACAACGAAATAGATTCAATTTTTTAAAGATAATTTACAATCTACATCATTAAATATAATCATTTTTAATCATATAATTAGCTAGAATCTTCATTCTCCTAACATACTCATCCTCATTCTCAAATTTCGAATATAAATTTTCAAGCTGGTCAGTATTTTCAAAATCCATCTCCTCCAAATTAAAAGCTTCATCTTTCTCGGACAACATCACCTTCATAATAATGGTAGCCATACCAAAACCAAACTTGGAATATTTCTTCCATTGCTTCAATAAAACCGGAAAAGGATAGAGGACATCAGGATCGCTACCCATCCCTTTGATCCTCTTCGATAACTCATCGTGATAGACTTTTAAAAATTCCTCAGTTCGATCGAGCAAATCTTCAGGAGCTATGCTCAGGAAGAAATAGGAGATGTCGTAAACTGGAGATGCCGGTCTTAATAGCTGCCAATCAATTAACATCATATCGATTGGATTTTTAAGATCATCCACATCGTACAAGAACATCATATTATTACACCAACAATCGCCTTGGGTTAGAATGGAGAATTGATCCAAATTCGTATCAGCACTCGTAACGCAAGATATTAAATCTTCAACATCGCATCTGCTTAAGATTTCCTTATCAGAATCTGGATCCAATTTTTTGAGGAAATCTTTAATTGATCCACGGATTATTGAGATGAAAGGGGTCTCACCATTCTTAGCGCTTAGGAAATCGAAAGAGTCCGCTTCTAATTCCTCGTATAATTTCTGATCTTGATCTTTAAACGCGAAAGAGATTGCGTGGAATTTAGCAAAAGTTTCCAAAACCAATTTGACGTGATTATCATTAATGATTTGATTCCTAGGAAAAAGTTTGTACCCTTTCCTCTTTAAATTCTCCAAAGCTATTATATTCTTCTTAAACGTCCCATAACATTTTGGTACGTTATGGAAGCTGTTCTTGGTGGTGAGATTATGTCGGTTTAAAAATTTTAAATAAGCTGGATAAACAGTGTCGTAAAAATAGATCTCGTTAGCGTATAATTTATCGATCGGCATCACTTCGCTTGATTTTATATCTAGAGCGCATTTCAGGAATAATTCGATGATACCTTCTGGTTTGATGATGGTTACAGCTACCGTTTGCGACGCGTAATTGTCGCCGACTTCGGATCCGGGTTTAAATTTCACTTCTTTAATCGGATTTAATTGATAGTCTTCGATAATTTCGTCGACGAATTTGATGACGTCTTCGTTAACTTTAAACGTTTTCGACATTGTTGGATGAAATGTTTTAATAAAACTGTGCTGTATTCTAGCCTAACGTGACTCCTATATATCTGGTTGAAACATGTCATTACCTCAATCACTATCAATTATGATTACACAACGAAATTATAATTCTAACGTAGTGTAGGTTAAAATGGGTTTTTTACTGAGTATACCAATTTTAGTTGCGTGTGTCTAAAGAAATGTTTCGATATGAATTAGACGTTGCATTGTTTTTAAAAAGAAAATTTAAATGATGATGGCAGCACTGCAATATCTCATTATTTCTCTTTGGAATACTCTTTTGTTGTTGTCTCGTTTTAAAATTTCGATTTTTTTTCTATTAGTTGCTTTACTATTCCACCCCCTCCTTTTTATTTCTTCACATTTTAAAGAATCTACAGATTAGAAATTTTACGATGATGAATCTCGTCTCTTCTAGGGAATGGACTCCAGATCCTTAGTCTCTCTATTCTCTTGTGTAGTCCCTTCTGGCCTTAGGAGATTAATATATGAGAGGGGATGGGGTGGATGTGTTACGAAAGATTTGCTGATTTAGTCGTTTGCGATGCTCAAGACTCTCCTCGCCTTAACTCTAAATTAGATCCAGTTCGGTGAGATATGTGATCAGTAGGTTGGATGAGGTTAGTCCTTGATTGATGATAGAACTGAAGTTTGAGTGACATAATAGTCTTTGAGCACAAGAGCGACCAGCAAAATGCTTCTGGACGTGCTAACTGAACGTCAGCACTAACAATAAGGAAGAAAATAGAGTTACGCCATTGTATTCTTCTGCATTTGTGTTCTTATTCAGTTTGACTTTCCAGCTTAACCCGCAGCTGGTCACTGAGGATCAAGTCTCTCTATTTGGATAGAATCTCCTCCTTCCTTCTTGATGAAATATGCATCGTGTCGTATCACCTGTGTAAATTTCTTCTCAGGTGTAACTCCTGGGGAGTTTTCGGTAGATTAAACATACATTTATAATAAAAAATAGGGTAAGGTAAGGAGGGCGAGAAGAGAGCTCGATGTTTTGGCCCTATTACCGAAAAGGAGGCATCAGAGGACAAGTTGTGCAACTCGCTGATTGACGCGCTTGGAGACCTTTGCACTGTCGAAAAAGACAGTGACAAGAAGAGAGATCTCAACGAAACCTAAACTGTTCGACTTGTTTAATGCTATAGAAGAATAAAAAGTTCTTCTTTTAATCTGCTCAGACTGACGGTCTTCGCGATTTTAGCTAAGTGTAAGATGAGGGAAATGGGGCGGTGGTTCTGAAAAATTTTAGAGGTCTGGAGATGTTAACTAGGTACAAACACGTTCAGATATTGGAGAAATACTCAAGTCGGATGATAAAAAATGGTTCGAAGCTATCGGAGGAAAACCCAAAAGGGGTCACAATTCACCAGAAAGATATTGAGCAATGCAGATGAAGAAATTAGAAGAGAAGCTTTAACAATTTATCGCGGGCATAAATGATTCAACATTACCAAAAGTATAGTATTTAAAGGGAAAAACATTTGGGATAGTTATCCAACTATCCAATGAAGAAAGTGGATTTGCTGGAACAGCATATGCCGCTAGCCCCAAAGATTGGATGGACTCTGAAATTTTTTATAATTATTTCCTTAAAACGTTATTACCATATTTTGGCGATGCTAGACCTGTGTTACTAATCTACGACCAACATAGTACACATGTTAACGTGAAACTTATAGAACTAGTTCGTGAAAATCAGATCACGATCCTAAAACTACCCCCACATAGTAGCCATCTCTTACAGCCCCTAGATTTGGCAATCTGCAAGTCTCTAAAAAGTAATTTTTTTTTTGAAAATCCCCGAGGTGATAGGCTAGATATCATAAGAAATGGTTTTCGGAAAGGTGGTATCTTTCCATTCAGTCCTAACGTAATTCCCGAAGAGATATTTCATCCTGATGCTTTAGCAAGGTGGAAGAATTCCCAAGTAAAACACGAAGAACCTCAAGCAACCCTCGAAGAATTCCAAGCAGACCTTGAAGAGCATCAACCATCAACATCAAACGGTTCTACTCCTCAAGTTTCGAGTTTGTTAGCTCATAATGGACAAACATCAAGATGTGGTGTCTCTTTCGAACGGAGGTAAAGAGAAGAATGGTGACTAAAGGCGCTGAAGTTATTACTGCACATCAAGTGTTAGAAAGACTCAATCATGAACAATTAGAAAAGCAAAAAACTCCTGTAAAGAAGCAAAAAAACCCCTTCCAAGCAAAAAGGTGGTGCTTTCTCCACAGAAAAAGAGAGAAACAGAAGCCCAACATGAAATTAATACAATTGCTTCTACTTTTGGATTTTGCAATTAACCCTAAATTTTGATAGTAACTTTGCACCAGTGCACCTATCAAGCCTTCGGAGAAGTTTGTCGATGGGATGTGCACAGGGGCTGAAGATATAAGCCGAAAGTTCTATTTTTTTTCCGACAATTCCGAGCAAGGTGCCAAGAAATAATTATTAATTAGAAGTGAATGAATAGATAGAACGAGATGAAACTTCGTGGACATGAAAGTACTGAAACATCTTGGTAGCCTCTATATTGTAATCCTGCAGAATTGGACACCCGGTCCACGCCTAACCGAAGCCATTAAGTCTCCACTGGTACCTTACTTCGTTTGTAGACGTGACTCTGAACACAGCTGGATCCACGCCAATCTTTACCCGAAGTTAGAACAGGAGATCAACATTCCTATACTTTAACCCCCTTTCAGTTTCAAGTTTCAGGTTAGATTAGAGATTGCAAAAACGCTATTTTAGACGTCATTTCTCCCAAATTTGTCGCGATTTTGAAACAATTTCCATCTGTCTGGGTGGTTCTAAATCCTTAGATGCAATAATAATACAGCGTCTATAGAAATTAAAGTAGTAGTCAAGTCGAAAAAAATTCTAAATCCTTAAAATATCCGACCTATGATTCCATTTACCATTGCAACATCTTAGGACGGTTTCTCGCCTTTTCTTGCCGGTTTACAGGTTCCTTCAGGACTCTAACAAACTCCAGGACAGCTGAAACTTTGCCCTAAAAAGCCTTCCACATCCTTCAGTACAATTAAAATGTATCATGTTATAATCACGTGAGTGTACTCTCGTTTTATTGGACACTCTGTACCATAGACTTTAATACAGATAAAGCACATTTCCTAGCAATTACGATAAGTTAATTGTTATTTATGTAGCTGCCCCCCTGACCCTCCTCTGACCTAGACTAAAATATTGTTTATAATTATTCAGAAAAATAAACGTCTGAAATAATTATTCTGTAATGTACGGTTACATATTAGACATGAATTGAATCTTTACGACATAGAAACTGCGAAATTCGACCTTGATGTTAACCAACATTACGAAGCAAAATATCCGACGAGAAAAATTTACTCCGAACATGTAATTATGTTGTTGATCATAATGACTCGTTCCTGATACCACTATATAAACTCCCCCTACCACATTTAAAATCGACTTTTTAACTCAATCGAATGCACGGCGGTCACAACAGCCGATTAAACGAGATAACAGCTTACCAGTAGAAAGTTCAGTGTTAAACGCAAAACATGCCCGATGCAGAAGTTAGTGTTACCGAAGACGTTATAGCCACAGTCGATAAAATAATCGATAAATACGGTTTGAAAAATATCACCGATATCAAATATCAAGTCGGATCGCAAGCTGGGGATGGGTACGTTTCGAAAACCGCCGCCGTGGATATCATCAACGGAAACAACACCACAACGAAAGTCTTCTTGAAATACGCTCAAGATGTTAAATCAACGGAAAGTGTCCCTATCGATAAATTATACGCAAACGAGATTTATTTCTACGATATCGTTTATCCGGAGTTCCAAAAATTCCTCGAGAAGAAACATCTGAAGGACGCCTTCCGTCAAGTGCCGAAATGTTACGCCACATCCGAGAAAGGCGGTATCGTAGCTTTAGAGAATATCAAAGATAAGGGTTTCGAGCTTTATAATCGGAAAGTGGTTATGGATCATCAACATTTGGAATTGGTCTTGAAGACTTTCGCTAAATTCCATGCCCTCTCTTTCGCCTTCAAAGACCAGGAGAAGAAGAAGTATCAGGAGTTAATCGATAACTCCCATGGTGATTTTTTTAGTAAAATTATGGAGGCTGAAGGTCCCGTTAAAATGATCACCATGTCCGTTAATAATTTTTTGGAGAAACTGGATCCGATCAGGGATAAACATATCTTGGATAAATGTCAAAATCTCAGTGAAGTATTGATCAAAGCTATCTGCAGTCCAAGGGATTATCTAAACGAGTATTCCATTCTGACGCAAGGCGATTGTTGGTGTAACAATATGATGTTTAAGTATCCGGTAAGTTGATGACTGCACCAATTTATTACAACTAACAATTACCATACTAGCTGATAGATGTTAATCATAACTGTCATTACAACAGCTAAATGATCTATATTACCAACAGTTTTGATAGGATTTAATTTGGATAATTTAGATTGACAGCGTTGCAATTGTTTTCTCAGAGTGTTTGACAGCTAACCTAGAATTTGATAGTTATTTTCAAGTTGGCAAGCACTTCAGACACTGACAGTTAAAACGACTACATATATTTTCGGTTAGGTAAACAGCGAGCTGTCTTCAGCTGATAGCTATAACTCACAAATTACCAGTTAATTTCGATAGCAAATTATAACTGTCTTTACAGCAGTTTTGGCAGTTGTTTTTGACAGATTCATAACTATTTATATACTTTGACAGTTATAACTGTGTTATAATACAATTCTTATTTCTTAGATAGCTATAAAACAACAATGTCATAGCTGAATTGTAAAGCTGTAATTAGCTGTAAACGAAAGTTATTATTTTACAGATATAATTACAGCTAAACAAAAAACTCGGCTATTTTCAGCTATTGTCTACGATTTACCAGTTACAATAAAGAATATAGCATCAATTAACAGCTACTCATAACTATATAACTGGCATTTACAGCTTAATAGTACGTTCGAGCACTATGGTGCTGTTTTTACTCGTTGACCAGCTATTGTTTTGCATAGCTGCAAATTACAGTTAATTGACAACTTCTAGTCTGTTTAAAAAATGTAATAACTAATTTTTCACAAGAATTTTGTAACTATTTGAAATGACGTAACAGCTAATTCTATAATTTACACAGGGTGTATTTGCTTTTTGTCAGCTAAACTATTCGTTATAGTTACCAGCTAAAATTGAATGTGTTTGCTTCTCTTTAAGCTAAAACAGTTATTTTTAGCTTATTAAGAACTACTTCTGTTGACTATATAGCTACATAAATATTAATTACAATTTTAACAGTTAATTTAGTAATTTTCAAAAATTTAACTGGTTTTAAAACTACTAACTTGACGGTTATCAGTTAAAATGGACTTTACTCGGTACATTCTAAGTTACGTTCATAGTTAACTGTTTTGATAGGTACATGGATACATTTTAGTAACAGCTAATCAATAAGATGATGTACCAATTGACAGTTTGGTAACTATTTTTTACAGTTGAATAACTATTCTCTTAAAAATTTGAGCTGTTTTCCCAGTTAAAAAAGTAAAGAAGAACGTAACAGCTAAATTTACAGATTTCAAAGAAACATAGCTGTCCTTACTCAATACATTTTCGTCGGCATGGCATTTATTTTTTAAGCTAAATATAGCTGCTAAGCTAGGTAAAAGTTTTAAGTAAAGACAGCTATATTTGTGAGCTCTTATGTTTTAAAAAAATTAGCTGGTAAATCGTAAAAAGCTGCTGGTCAAGCTAATTAAAAAGTATACAGTTAAGCCAGCTATATTTCTTTGAGAACTGTAAAATTAGCTGGTAAATCGTAAAAAGGTACTGGTCAAGCTAATTAAAAAGTATACAGTTAAATCAGCTATGTTTTCCTGAAAACTGTAAAATGAGCTGTTACGTCTTTAAAAAATTAGCTGGTGAATCGTAAAAAGCTACTTGTCAAGCTAATTAAAAAGTATACAGTTAAGCCAGCTATATTTCTTTGAGAACTGTAAAATTAGCTGGTAAATCGTAAAAAGGTACTGGTCAAGCTAATTAAAAAGTATACAGTTAAATCAGCTATGTTTCCCTGAAAACTGTAAAATGAGCTGTTACGTCTTTAAAAAATTAGCTGGTGAATCGTAAAAAGCTACTTGTCAAGCTAATTAAAAAGTATACAGTTAAGCCAGCTATATTTCTTTGAGAACTGTAAAATTAGCTGGTAAATCGTAAAAAGGTACTGGTCAAGCTAATTAAAAAGTATACAGTTAAATCAGCTATCTTTCCCTGAAAACTGTAAAATGAGCTGTTACGTTTTTAAAAAATTAGCTGGTGAATCGTAAAAAGCTACTTGTCAAGCTAATTAAAAGGTATAC
The DNA here is from genome assembly GCA_023690525.1 of Holotrichia oblita. Classification (NCBI taxonomy): domain Eukaryota; kingdom Metazoa; phylum Arthropoda; class Insecta; order Coleoptera; family Scarabaeidae; genus Holotrichia; species Holotrichia oblita. Next base: position 7,464,354 of record CM043016.1, on the reverse strand, counting down.
AGTTCAGCCAGCTATGTTTCTTTGAGAACTGTAAAATTAGCTGGTAAATCGTAAAAAGGTACTGGTCAAGCTAATTAAAAAGTATACAGTTAAATCAGCTATGTTTCCCTGAAAACTGTAAAATGAGCTGTTACGTCTTTAAAAAATTAGCTGGTGAATCGTAAAAAGCTACTTGTCAAGCTAATTAAAAAGTATACAGTTAAGCCAGCTATATTTCTTTGAGAACTGTAAAATTAGCTGGTAAATCGTAAAAAGGTACTGGTCAAGCTAATTAAAAAGTATACAGTTAAATCAGCTATCTTTCCCTGAAAACTGTAAAATGAGCTGTTACGTTTTTAAAAAATTAGCTGGTGAATCGTAAAAAGCTACTTGTCAAGCTAATTAAAAGGTATACAGTTCAGCCAGCTATGTTTCTTTGAGAACTGTAAAATTAGCTGGTAAATCGTAAAAAGGTACTGGTCAAGCTAATTAAAAAGTATACAGTTAAATCAGCTATGTTTCCCTGAAAACTGTAAAATGAGCTGTTACGTCTTTAAAAAATTAGCTGGTGAATCGTAAAAAGCTACTTGTCAAGCTAATTAAAAAGTATACAGTTAAGCCAGCTATATTTCTTTGAAAACTGTAAAATTAGCTGGTAAATCGTAAAAAGGTACTGGTCAAGCTAATTAAAAAGTATAGAGTAAATCCAGCTAAATTTCTTTGAAAACTGGAACATGAGCTGTTGCGTTTTTAAAAAATTAGCTGTAAAATGAGCTGATTAAAATGTATTTAAGCCAGCTAAAAAAAATTAGCTGGTTACGTCTTTAATCGTAAAAAGCTACTTGTCAAGCTAATTAAAAAGTATACAGTTAAGCCAGCTATATTTCTTTGAGAACTGTAAAATTAGCTGGTAAATCGTAAAAAGGTACTGGTCAAGCTAATTAAAAAGTATACAGTTAAATCAGCTATCTTTCCCTGAAAACTGTAAAATGAGCTGTTACGTTTTTAAAAAATTAGCTGGTGAATCGTAAAAAGCTACTTGTCAAGCTAATTAAAAGGTATACAGTTCAGCCAGCTATGTTTCTTTGAGAACTGTAAAATTAGCTGGTAAATCGTAAAAAGGTACTGGTCAAGCTAATTAAAAAGTATACAGTTAAGTCAGCTATGTTTCCCTGAAAACTGTAAAATGAGCTGTTACGTCTTTAAAAAATTAGCTGGTGAATCGTAAAAAGCTACTTGTCAAGCTGATTAAAATGTATACACTTAAGCCAGCTATGTTTCTTTGAAAAAAATTAGCTGGCAAATCGTAAAAAGGTACTGGTCAAGCTAATTAAAAAGTATACAGTTAAATCAGCTATGTTTCCCTGAAAACTGTAAAATGAGCTGTTAAAAAAATTAGCTGGTGAATCGTAAAAAGCTACTTGTCAAGCTGATTAAAATGTATACACTTAAGCCAGCTATGTTTCTTTGAGAACTGTAAAATTAGCTGGCAAATCGTAAAAAGGTACTGGTCAAGCTAATTAAAAAGTATAGAGTAAAGCCAGCTATATTTCTTTGAAAACTGGAACATGAGCTGTTGCGTTTTTAAAAAATTAGCTGGTAAATCGTAAAAAACTATTTTTCAAGCTAATTAAAAAGTATACAGTAAAGCCAGCTATGTATCTCTGAGAACTGCAAAATTAGCTGGTAAATCGTAAAAAGGTACTGGTCAAGCTAATTAAAAAGTATACAGTAGAGCCAGCTATGTTTCTTTGAAAACTGGAACATGAGCTGTTGCGTTTTTAAAAAATTAGCTGGTAAATCGTAAAAAGCTATTTTTCAAGCTAATTAAAAAGTATACAGTTATGTATCTCTGAGAACTGCAAAATTAGCTGGTAAATCGTAAAAAGGTACTGGTCAAGCTAATTAAAAAGTATACAGTAGAGCCAGCTATGTTTCTTTGAAAACTGGAACATGAGCTGTTGCGTTTTTAAAAAATTAGCTGGTAAATCGTAAAAAGCTATTTTTCAAGCTAATTAAAAAGTATACAGTAAAGCCAGCTATGTATCTCTGAGAACTGCAAAATTAGCTGGTAAATCGTAAAAAGGTACTGGTCAAGCTAATTAAAAAGTATAGAGTAAAGCCAGCTATATTTCTTTGAAAACTGGAACATGAGCTGCTGCGTTTTTAAAAAATTAGCTGGTAAATCGTAAAAAGCTGTTTTTCAAGATAATTAAAAAGTGTACAGTAAAGCCAGCTATGTGTCTCTGAGAACTGCAAAATTAGCTGGTAAATCGTAAAAAGGTACTGGTCGAGCTAATTAAAAAGTATACAGTAGAGCCAGCTATGTTTCCTTGAAAACTGTAAAATAAGCTGTTACGTCTTTAAAAAATTAGCTGATAAATCGCAAAAAGGTACCTCTCAAGCTAAGTAAAAGGTGTTCGGTAAAGACAGCTATGTTTTGTTGAAAACTGTAAGATTAGCTGGTATATTCTTTTTTAAAATTAGTTGGTACATCGTAGAAACGTACCTGTCAAGCTAACTAAAAAGTATTCAGTAGAGACAACTATATTCCTTTGAAAACTGTAAAATTAGTTGTTAGGTTTGTTTAATATTAGCTAAAACAGCTAAAATTTTAAAGAAAATATTTATTAACCTGTCGAAAACAGTCTCCGCCAGTTAAAAGTTGTTTTCGACAGTTATTTGCTGTGGGTTGCTATAATAGTTTTGATTTTACTATTTTCCAGCTATATTAAAGGACGTGACAGCTATTTAATTTCATAAGTTTCGTAGAAATATCTGTATTTATAGCTACTATATAGTATAATATATTTTTATTATTAGCTGAAAGGTAGAACTGGTAGGAACGTTTTAACAGTTAAAAAGGTGAAGCTCTCTAACTGGTTGTAGCAGTTCTAGAACTAGCAAGTATGATGCTGTCAAAAATAGCTGTGTGCTTGCAGTTCAAAAGCAATTTTCGCAGTAATTCCACAATTTGACAAGTTTTAACTGTTAACTGTTAAATGTTGACAGCTATATTTAACAGCAATTTTTAAAGTATTCACTGTTACAAAATTATATCCTAAGCTACTTGATTAATATGGTCTTGTTAGCACAAATGTTGTTTGAAACAGATTTTTGTTTTCACTTTTATTTATAATGGAAAAAAAATGTTTGCTTATATATGACAGGTTATTGACAGCTATTATTTTACAATTACAGGCTGAAGGTCCTAAACATCCGACAGACATCATGTTAATCGACTGGCAACTCCTACGTCAAGCCTTACCAGTCTTCGATATATCTTATTTCTTCTACACAATCGCCTCAGAAGAAGCCCTCAATAATCTGGATAATTACCTTAGGATATACCACAAGGAATTATGCAAGAGGATGAGAGACCTCGGCAGCGACCCCGATATCTTATACCCCTTCAAAATTTTACAACAAGATTGGAAACAACATGGGAAATACGGATTCGCCATGTCTTTCATGCTGATCCGAATGATGCTGTCGGCTACGGATGAAGTCGTCAGCATGGAGGGAGTCGATTTCGATAACGCCGAAGACTGTGAAAGGATGTACCCTAAGATTAAGAACGAGGATGAGTTTATAAGGAGGATGAAGATATTAGCCGAACATGTTATAAAGAATGAATTTTTGTAGAGTTCAGTTTTTTAGATGTAATTGTATTGTAGTTATTCTTAGTTAGAAATAAATTTTATTTCAGAGCTTGTTAATAATTTCAAATGTAAATGTGCGTAAATAAAGCGGCGATTACGATGCAGAATTTAATCGGAATGTGGAAACAATGGGACATATATTCGTCGTGCAAATGTTATCATAAAAATATTGTAAACATAGTACTTATGTTAAAGATTATCGTTTCAATAATACGATGGAAAAAAAATGTGGAAAAACGTAGGTTACGTCACAGAGATAAGAACGCATTTAATTAATGCTGTTAGTATGCATAATGCAATGTTTAAGCACCAATCGCATGCAAAGAAGGTATGTGCTGCGTCAGCGTATAGAGTCTATACGGATCAAATGCCAATATGAAAGCAAAAAAAATATCTGTAATGGGAGCTTTCGACCTTTCAGGTCTCGTCAGCGCAACTCCGTTTAGTTTGTTTACTGTTTAACTCAAATGCAATTCGTTTTAAACTTATTCAAATGATGAAAACAACGCATAACAACGTGACATGTAACAACTTTATTATAATAATAACAACACAGTAACAGCGAGCGAAATTTACTTCCAACAGTATCCATCAAGACGTCAACCAAATAGAACATTGTTTGGTAAATTAGAAACGTTGTTCTTTATGGATCTTTTAGTAAAATTCGAAGGAAGTAGGAATTTCGGAATTTTAGTACAAATTCAGAAAATAACAGTCACATTAACAACTTTTAATATCCAGCTAATTGCTGAAAAATTAAGTAGGTATTATAACATTCACAAATAGGAAAAAAACCCAAAATACGAGGGAGCGTTTTTATATTCGCGGAATGAGCGCGTTGTAGGGGGGTGATTAGGCGCATTGGGGGCGTGGCCTATGCAGCGACTCATAATCAGGAGCATCAGGAGCAATTCGGAACAAATCTTGACCTTTTTGTGGAAGATGTCCCTTCGGACATCGGTAATGCGAACGAGCTCGAGGCATTGTCTGCCAGGTTCACTGAGGGTGTCACTAAATCTATCTTAAGGGCCACTACGATGTCTGTACCTTCATCTGACAGATGGCTTCCCCCAGAAATAAGCGATCTTGTAGGGGAAAAACGAAGGGCCAGGAAGAGGGCCCAGAGGACTGGCTGCCCAGCTGATAGGGCAATGGCTAATTTTTTGTCGAACACTTTGCGGGTTGAGCTCAGGGAGTTCAATAACGAGAGATGGTGGAATAGAGTGTCTTCTTCTTCGACTGAGGACGGTTCAATTTGGAAATTGGCTAGAACACTAAAGAGAGCAACGGCTCACACTACCAATCGCCCAATTCAAGGGCCGAATGGTCTAGTCTATGACGATGCAAGCAAGTCTGAGGTGTTTGCCGATCATCTTGAGTCGCTTTTGGCGGGCAGGTTGATTTATTTGCTCATCGGCTACCCAGCATGGAGGGTGAGCCAATCCACTCAACGGACGTAGGCGAAGTCCAGTCGTACATCAAAACGAGAAAATCCGGGAAGGCTCCCGGCAGTGATTTAATTACTAACACTGCACTCAAACGGCTGCGTGAGCGTCTCATCTGCAGTCTAGTCAATATCATCAATGCCATAATGTCTCTCAGGTACTTTGCTTCCATCTGGAAACAAGCTCTAGTCGCGGTTACCCCCAAGAAAGGCAAAGACAGTCTCTTCCCGCAGAACTACAGGCCCATCAGCCTGCTTTGCAACCTGTCCAAAATTGCCGAAGCCATTATTTTAGTCCGAATCAAGGACGAGATTATAGATAAGAACGTTATTCAAGACGAGCAATTTGGCTTTCGGGAGGGGCTGTCGACTGACTTCCAGCTTCTTCGGATAACCGAAGAAATGAGGAACGCCTTTGAGAGACGCGAATCAACAGGAGCGATTTTCTTGGACGTGGCCAGCGCATTTGATTCAGTCTGGCACGACGGACTTCTTTTCAAGATGAACCGTGTGGGATTTAACCCTAATTTGATCAATATTGTGGCCTCTTACTTGGCGGACCGTTCTTTCAGTATCAAGATAGGAAATGATGTTTCCTCCGCTCGGAGAATTGCTGCTGGTGTCCCTCAGGGGTCCCTCTTGGGCCCTACATTGTTTATTATCTACATGTGTGACCTTTCTAGACACCCGGGTAAGCAGTCCGCTCTGTATGCGGATGATACGGCGATTTTCACAACCTCGAGATCGGACGCCTTGGTTTGCAAAAGATTACAAGGAGCGATGGATTCATCTATTGAGTGGTTTGACAAGTGGCGGCTATCCGTAAATAGGGACAAGTCGATTGCGATCAGATTCTCCAGGAAGCAGTCCGCGCCTCCGGAGAATATTTACATCGAGGACGTGCGACTACCATGGAGCAAGTCTATTAAATATCTGGGTATGACGCTGGACTCTAGACTAACTTTAGCACAGCACTTCTCCGAAGTCTCTCAGCGTTTCGTTGCGGCATGGTTGGTCGTCTCCCAGCTGATGTGCTGTAAAAATCAACTGCTGCTGGTCTTCACAACCTACTCCAGAACGTACAACGTACTCCAGAACAAGATTCTCAGGCAAATCACGAACGCTTCATGGTACGTCAGGAACGTCCAAATACAGCAGGATCTGGGCATTCCAACCCTCCTTCAGTATGCGGCAGGCCTGGAACGAGTCTCAAGATCTGAAAACCCTCTCGTGGAGCATCTAGCACGCTTGGACCCGGATCGGCATCCTCCCCTGACCAAGGTCAACAGGATTTCGACGACTACCGAGCCTCTCTGAATTGTCGATATCGGCCTCAACTCCAACGCCAACGGATCCTATAGCATTTCATCACTTTATTTTGTTTTGTGTCTTTGTTCTTTTGATTAAATAAAGTACCTTCACAATACCTTCAACCTGTGGCGACAACTTACACATTTATATGACTTCATTGAAAAAAACAGCGGGGATGGTCCCGCACATTGGAAGACAATGGGGTTTAGGGATAACAATCCAACCCTGGAATGAGACAGATCGACCATAGTATCAGATAGTTAGTCTTTGAGCTATCGTCAACCAAGTAACATAATCCGCAAAAACAACAAGGATGGTGTATTGAGTCGAATTGTTACTGGAGACGAAACTTGGGTTCATCATTATGAACCTGAGTCCAAACAAGACTCCATGCAGTGGCATAAAAAGGGCACAGTAATGAAAAAATATCAGAAAAAATTGATCTATTTAATGATGCCAAGATCTAATATGGCGGCCACAAGAAAAAATGAAGTTGATGGTGGTTAAAGCGAGACGAAACGCATTAAGCAAAATCTAATAATACCTTCGTAAAGAGCTCAAGAAAGTGTCTGTAGAATGTATTAATCTTGTTTTGATCCCTGCAATAATAACTTTTATAAATTAATATTTTTATTCTGCGTTTCTTAAAAATAAAACTAATCTGCCGGGATTCGAACCCTAAACAATCCGTGCATTTGCGTTATTAAGCCGTCGCGCGAACCATTGCGCCATGAACGCTTGAACTAAGTCACGTATTAAATTAGATTTAAAAATAATAATTTTTTGGCTTTATTAAAATGACTTTCTTTGTACTATGATTGTGGAAATGTTCATTGTTAACCCAGTTATAATATGCGGCCCTTAATTTTGAATGAAGTAGTATTAGGGAGATAATATTCACCAAAAACCGATTTTATATGTATTCTCCCTATGTCCTACTTGGCCGTGGAAACCCTGTATATGTATACAGCGTTAGTAAAAAGTCCCGGAACGGTCGAATAACTTTGTTATTTGAAAATTATGATTTCTTAAATTTGGTATGGGGCTATAGTTAATATAAATGCATTTTATTCAATATCTCGCAAGGATGAAGGCTAACAGAAGTGTGAAAGACATAGGTAGCTTGGAAGAAACCGGAAGGAAGGAGGAAAAGTAGTAGACCAAGGAAAAATTGGAGGGACGAAATAGAAGAAGATCTGAAAGAGAAGAATATCCGGAACTGGAGAGACGTAGCAAAGAATAGAAAGGAATGGAGAAGAGTCACACAGCTCTAGGCCTTAAAGGCCTGTCCACAAGCTGTATATACGGGGTGACATAGAAAAAAGTACATTGCATAGTGCCACACAATAGAGGACACTAAAATAAGAAAAAAAAAATCCTATGAACATGGGTCCGCAAAACCTTCGGTTAAAAGATACGGGGTGTTGAATTTTATTTCTTTTTTTGGGTTTTTTTTTTGAATATTTATGGTTCCAGTACAAATGCATCTGAAAGCCGACAATGCACGCTAATTAATCAAATAATAACAATTGAATAATTTGTCATAATGACACTTGTCAAACTGATGTAATTGTTGTTTGAGGAATTTTGTGTTCGTGATTAAGTTTTTCATTGATTTTCTCACTGATTATTCAAATTTGCTTTCAAAAATGGTTCACTACACTTTTGAAGAATACAGGGACATGATTATGTGTTACGGCGAAGCTAGATCAAATTCTTACGAAACTCAACGTATTTATCGAGAAAGATATCCTTTAAGACAAGTTCCTAATGTTCGAACATTTATTGATGTGCATAGGCGTTTGAGAGAAGATGGCTGTTTTAGAAAACCAAAATTGAATAGTGGGGTTTCCAGAACTCGTCGCACTGTGCGAAACGAAGAAACTGTTTTACGAATGGTAGAAAATAATCCAAGAACAAGCACCAGAAAAACAAGTTCAGCGGTACGAAACCTTAACCGTGAATCAGTTAGACAAATTTTCAAAGAACAACTTCTTCGCCCATATCATTTCCAAAAAATTCATTCACTATTGGAACATGACTTTGTTCCTCGTGTATAATTTTGCCAATGGTTGCAAAACCAAAGATAAAACATTATTTCATCAATTTTGTTTACTGACGAAGCTGGTTTTAGTCGTGATGAAACCTGAACCTATATAACATGCACCATTGGAGTGATGAAAATCCTCATCAAACTGTAATTCGAAGTCACCAATATGGGTTTTCAATTAATGTATGGGCAGGTATAATTGACAATTATTTAATTGGCCCATTTCGATTGCCCAATCGATTGACAGGTGCGCTGCATCGAAATTTCTTGGAGAATGATTTAAACACATTATTAGAGGATGTCCCATTGGCCAATACTGGAAGAATGTATTACGTGCATGATGGGGCGCCAGCTCACTTTTCTCGAGTGGCAAGGGAATATTTGGACAGGAGATTTGGAAATATGTGGATTGGTCGAGGGGGACCAGCTCGTATTCCCGATACCTTAATCCCCTCGTTTTTTCATTTTGGAGATTTATAAAAAATGAAGTTTATGCTGTAGAAATACATAATGAAGAACAATTGTGGATAAGAATTATGGAATCGGCAGATAGATTTCGTAATAACCCAGGAATATTTCAAAGATGCCGTCAATCATTAAGAAGAAGAATGGAAAAATGTATTCAAATACAAGGGCAACAATTTGAACATCTTCTAAAAACTTAATTTTTTGTTTTAATTAATCATTGTTTTTGCAAATAAATTAAAAAAAAATTCAACACCCCGTATCTTTTAAGCGAAGGTCTTGCGGACCCATGTTCATAGGAACTTTTCTTCTTATTTTAGTGTCCTCTATTGTGTGGCACTATGCAATGTACTTTTTTCTATGTCACCCTGTATAAGTGTAAACTATTAAGCTCTTAAACGCATCGTACAGTATCCTGAGAAATTAAATTCAGAAGCATTCAGTCTCATATTAGAAAAAACTCTCAAGGTCTCTCATCGAATCCCCGAATAAGAAAAAAAAAATTCTATTTTTGTCAAATTGAATACCCATTCAAATATAATAATTAACCATTATCTCATTATTAAAAAGGAAGATACGTTTATTATCTTATTACGCTTATTACGATTATGTAGGTAGATCGCGCACGGATGCATCCCTATGGCGGGGCCTGAGGCACCTTGATTTAAACAGACGTAAAAACACATACATTCCCGACCACTTGAAAGATGTTGCAACTATTAATACTACTTTTATAGATTCAATTCCTTCACCCAATATTGCAACTACTCTTAATTTATATTCTGGCAATTTTAATGATAATATTTCTTTTGATCTCCAGTACGTTGACTCAGACACGATATTTAAGATAATTTCAGATATTGAATCTAATGCAACGGGCTATGATGGTATTAATATTAGTATGTTGAAGTTGTGTTGTCCTGTAATTCTTCCTATTGTTACGCACATTATTAACTGTTGTATTGAGAAATCTACCTTTCCAAGCATATGGAAGCTGTCTGTGATACGACCCTTACCTAAAGTGCCTGAGCCTAAAGTCTTTGGGGATTTACGCCCGATTAGTATACTTCCTACTATATCTAAAATTTTCGAACGGGTAATTTCCTCTCAGCTTAATGAGTACATTAATGCCAACAATTTGCTTCCAGGAGTACAGTCTGGTTTTCGTAGAGGTTTCAGCTGTTCTACTGCGCTTGTTAGGGTTACGGATGATATAATTGAGGCTACTGATAAGGGAAGGGTAACTGCACTAGTACTGCTTGACTATAGTAAAGCGTTCGACACGGTTGATCATAACATTTTGATGGATGTACTACGATATATTGGTTTCCAGGAGAATTGCCTGCATTTATTTAAGAGTTATCTTTCCAATCGGATGCAAAGGGTTGAATTAGATTCATGCACCTCCGAATTTGTACCTGTAGCCGCTGGCGTACCGCAGGGTTCCATTCTAGGACCATTACTGTTTACCATATATACCTCGAGACTTTTCAGTTGTATTGAGTTTTGCAGTACACATATGTATGCGGATGATACGCAATTGTATCTCTCCTTTGAACCTTCTGACTGGCGGTCTGCCCTGGATAAGATTAACTCCGATTTAAAAAAAAGTCCATGAAATGTCTGCCGCGCATTCACTAATTATCAATCCCATTAAAACGCAGGCCATTCTCTTTGGAAAGTCACTCCATTGTACGGAGCTAGAACATTGTATGCGAATTCAGATCGATAATCAGCAGATTGCATTCAGTCGTGAAGTAAAAAATCTAGGGTTGATTATAGACAATAGCTTCAGATACCGTACAAATATATCCAAATGTATTGCTAGGGGATACTATTATTTAAAAAGAATTTACCCTTACAGGAACCTACTCAATACTAGTGTCAAGAAAAAATTGTGCGAGGCATACGTTCTGTCTGGGTTTAACTATTGCGTCCCTGTATATCATGCTGCCATTGACCACAACACTACCTACAGAATACAATTAATGCAAAACTCTTGTTTGCGTTATATATACGGACTACGAAAATTTGATCATATCTCACGTGCGTTTGATTGGGCGGGTTGGATGGACATGCGGCGCAGGAGGGAAGGACAGGTGCTATCCTTTTATCACAAAATCATTCTAAGTAAAACTCCACCTTATCTATATAATAAAATTACATACAGGTGCGACGTCCACAATATCACCACTCGGTTTCGCGGATTAATTTCACCTCCACGGTATTTCACTGCATTGTTTCAGCGATCATTTCGTTACAACATTTACAGCAAATATAATAATATTCCTTCTGAACTAAAACAATATAATATAAAACGGTTTGCGTCTAAAATCAAGGAGTTGCTGAGTGAAGGCCTTGAGTTTTGATGTCTGCAGTCCTGAGATATCACTTGATAGCATAGGTAGAGTCTATTGATACTTTCTTGTTTGTTGATTACTTCTTCTTTGGTCGTTCGAGAGTTGTGTGAATATGGCACGGGAATGTACGTTGTGCTCCTTATAATCAATGTCAATTTATAGTAATTGTGAATCGCCGAATAGTAAAAATTGTAAAATTAGCTTCTGTTTAATTACTTCATATGAAGTTAGTATGTATAAGTAGTATTAGGCATTTTTGTTTGTTTATTTGTTAATTTGATAGTGTTGTCATGGGTGGATCAATCAGGAGAGGCAACTCTACTGTATCTCGCCATGTGATTGTGTGGAAATAGTATCTATTAGATGTTGTACCATGGTGAATAGTTCATTGTTGTGGCTGGTATTATTTCTGTGTAATAAAGGCATTTATTATTATTATTATTATTATTATTTCATTTAATGTTTCATACATTTAAGTAACCTTGGGAAGTGACAACTCTATAATAATAGAATACTGTCATTTATTTTTAGATTGTTTATGAATTTTGCTTTATATAACGAAAATATTATTACATAACTTAATAGATGTGGTACAAATAAATATGGATTATATAAAATCATTATCTATTAAATGTTGAAAAAGGACTGTGATTCTCTTAGCCAATTCTTCGTTGTCGCAAAACTCATTGGAAAATTGTGATTGTTCTTCCACAGTCGTTGGATTATCTACGGTGTCCACTATATTTAACTTTACATTGTAAAACGAAGAATGTATCACGGGAATTGCAATTCCAAGGGCAAATCCGCAGTATCTCTTCCAATGCTCCTTCATCAGCGATTTAGGGTATAAAGTATCAGGGTTACTGCCCAACTCCTTAATTGTCGTCGATAATACTTTGTAATATTCATCCAAGTAATAATCCAATTGAGATAGATTCTCCTCCGAGCTGCACGACGCGTAAAATGAATATGTAAGATCGATCATCGGTGAAGCGACCTTCATACCTTGGAAATCGATCAAGCACAATTCTAGATCACCATCCTAAAATAAAATAGAATTAAATGTTATGGAGAGTTTCTCCTTTTTTTTGAGTCGATATACAAACCTTCCTCCTGAACATCAAATTGTTACCATTGCAATCACCATGAAGTACAGCACTACCACTAGTATTAAATTCCTTAACATCTAACAGAATTTGGTCAATATTATCAGTAAAATATTTGAATTTCTCTAAAATTTTCCGACCATTCGTCGAACTTCCGATAAATTTTTCCAATGTCTCGTAGCGACTTTGGTGATTGAACATCCCGGGATTCTTCGTCAACAAATTATATAATAAATCAGAGATATCCTTGGTAATATCTTCGAACACTTCCTTCTTCTGATCTTTAAATGCTAAAGATGTACCGTGAAGTTTAGCATAAGTTTTCATCATGATGAGGACGTGGTCTTTATCGAACGGTTCCCTCAGGTTTTTAGCGGCAAATCCGTCGACTTTAATATTTTTCATCGCGAGGATTTCTTTCATTTCCTCATCGCTTCCACCGAAATATTTCGTGGCAACATTCAAAGGTTTTCCGGTCTTTTCTTGATAGAACTTGTCGAATTCTGGATAAATTGTGCTATAAAAGTGTACTTCGTTACGATACGCTACTCTAATACACATCCTTTCCCTGAATTTTTCATGTTTAGGCGCGGTTTTGACGAATAATTCTAATTTTCTGTTACCTTCTGTGATATTAACGGCTGCATCTACTCCTAAGAAGCCTTGACCGACCGGGGAGCCTTCCGAAAATACTACATCGGGATTTTGGAACTTCTCTCTGGTGATGATTTCCTGGAGCACCTCGTTGACGTCTTCCGGGCACAATGGTAGATCGATAGTCATGGTTTTGGGCGCCAAAAATTAACGGTAACTTGCACTAAACTATTCGAATTAATTATGCGGTTAATACAAGCTCTGCTTGCAGTTTAAATACCTTAATGTTTAATCTTATCTTTTTGCAATATAATAGTAAATCATCGTGATGTAATTTAATGGATTTTATGCAGTTGACTTGTGGAATTTATAATTAATAGTTGTAGTCGAAATTAGATAATTGATTTTGTTGAGTCATCGAGAATTCATTGTTTATAACAAGATACGCGACTAATTGAGAGTTTGTAATGGAATTCAATTGAAGACTAAGTACTAAGGTCAACTATATTAGAAACATTCCACCGGTGTAGGAATTGGTTGAAGAGTGATTTCATTGAGAATTTTTTCATGCTAACGGGAATGTCTGAAGAGGATTTAACATGTTTGGGCTTCATTCGTACGTCATAGTCGTTAAACCACTCCCTTTGCTTTCTCTAGAATCAATCAAATCAAGGAATTAATAAATCTGTCCATATGTGAGTATATACAGGGTTTCCACGGCCGAGTGCGACATAGAGAAAATACATGTAAAATCGGTTTTCGGTGAATATTATCTCCCTAATACTACTTCATCCAAATGTAAGTGCCGAATATTATAACAATGAACATTTCCATCATAGTACAAAGAAAGTCATTTTAATAAAGCCAAAAAAATTATTATTTTTAAACCTATTGTAAATGAATTCCTAATAAGGCTTTTAACACGTAACTTAGTGCAAGTGGCCGTGGCGCAGACGTTCACGTGACGCCTTAACAACTTAAGGCACAGATTGTTTGGGGTTCGAATCCGAGAAATGAATTTTATTTTTTATTTTTTTTTTAATCTTAAGTTTTGTTGTTTATTTTGACAAATAATTCGTCGTTAGTAACAATTAAAAATAGAATAATATAATAGCACGTGGTCATTTTTGTTATTGTAAAAATTATTCATTATTTACCTTAATCCTCAAAAAATCGATTTTATAGTCTTCAAAATCTCTGATTTTTGTAGCGTTATTGAATTTGTAGCATTATTGTTGGAGATAAAAAATAAAAAGTAAAAGTAATCTGCCGGGATTCGAACCCTAAACAATCCGTGCATTTGCGTTATTAAGCCGTCGCGCGAACCATTGCGCCATGAACGCTTGAACTAAGTCACGTATTAAATTAGATTTAAAAATAATAATTTTTTGGCTTTATTAAAATGACTTTCTTTGTACTATGATTGTGGAAATGTTCATTGTTAACCCAGTTATAATATGCGGCCCTTAATTTTGAATGAAGTAGTATTAGGGAGATAATATTCACCGAAAACCGATTTTATATGTATTCTCCCTATGTCCCACTTGGCCGTGGAAACCCTGTATATGTATACAGCGTTAGTAAAAAAGTCCCGGAACGGTCGAATAACTTTGTTATTTGAAAATTATGATTTCTTAAATTTGGTATGGGGCTATAGTTAATATAAATGCATTTTATGCAATACCTCGCAAGGATGAAGGCTAACAGAAGCGTGAAAGACATAGGTAGCTTGGAAGAAACCGGAAGGAAGGAGGAAAAGTAGTAGACCAAGGAAAAAATGGAGGGACGAAATAGAAGAAGATCTGAAAGAGAAGAATATCCGGAACTTGAGAGACGTAGCAAAGAACAGAAAGGAATGGAGAAGAGTCACACAGCTCTAAGCCTTAAAGGCCTGTCCACAAGCTGTATATACGGGGCGACATAGAAAAAAGTACATTGCATAGTGCCACACAATAGAGGACACTAAAATAAGAAAAAAAATTCCTATGAACATGGGTCCGCAAGACCTTCGGTTAAAAGATACAGGGTGTTGAATTTTATTTCTTTTTTTGGTTCCAGTACAAATGCATCTGAAAGCCGACAATGCACGCTAATTAATCAAAAAATAACAATTGAATAATGTGTCATAATAACACACAAACTGATGTAATTGTTGTTTGAGGAATTTTGTGTTCGTGATTAAGTTTTTCATTGGTTTTCTCACTGATTATTCAAATTTGCTTTCAAAAATGGTTCACTACACTTTTGAAGAATACAGGGACATGATTATGTGTTACGGCGAAGCTAGATCAAATTCTTACGAAGCTCAACGTATTTATCGAGAAAGATATCCTTTAAGACAAGTTCCTAATGTTCGAACATTTATTGATGTGCATAGGCGTTTGAGAGAAGATGGCTGTTTTAGAAAACCAAAATTGAATAGTGGGGTTTCCAGAACTCGTCGCACTGTGCGAAACGAAGAAACTGTTTTACGAATGGTAGAAAATAATCCAAGAACAAGCACCAGAAAAACAAGTTCAGCGGTACGAAACCTTAACCGTGAATCAGTTAGACAAATTTTCAAAGAACAACTTCTTCGCCCATATCATTTCCAAAAAATTCATTCACTTAATGGAACATGACTTTGTTCCTCGTGTACAATTTTGCCAATGGTTGCAAAACCAAAGACAAAACATTATTTCATCAATTTTGTTTACTGACGAAGCTGGATTTAGTCGTGATGGTATACTGAACCTATATAACATGCACCATTGGAGTGATGAAAATCCTCATCAAACTGTAATTCGAAGTCACCAATATGGGTTTTCAATTAATGTGTGGGCAGGTATAATTGACAATTATTTAATTGGCCCATTTCGATTGCCCAATCGATTGACAGGTGCACTGTATCGAAATTTCTTGGAGAATGATTTAAACATATTATTAGAGGATGTCCCATTGGCCATTACCGGAAGAATGTATTACGTGCATGATGGGGCGCCAGCTCACTTTTCTCGAGTGGCAAGGGAATATTTGGACAGGAGATTTGGAAATATGTGGATTAGTCGAGGGGGGCCAGCTTGTAGTCCCGATACCTTAATCCCCTCGATTTTTCATTTTGGGGATTTATGGAAAATGAAGTTTATGCTGTAGAAATACATAATGAAGAACAATTGTGGATAAGAATTATGGAATCGGCAGATAGATTTCGTAATAACCCAGGAATATTTCAAAGATGCCGTCAATCATTAAGAAGAAGAATGGAAAAATGTATTGAAGTACAAGGGCAACAATTTGAACATCTTCTAAAAACTTAATTTTTTGTTTTAATTAATCATTGTTTTTGCAAATAAATTAAAAAGAAATTCAACACCCCGTATCTTTTAAGCGAAGGTCTTGCGGACCCATGTTCATAGGAACTTTTTTTCTTATTTTAGTGTCCTCTATTGTGTGGCACTATGCAATGTACTTTTTTCTATGTCACCCTGTATAAGTGTAAACTATTAAGCTCTTAAACGCATCGTACAGTATCCTGAGAAATTAAATTCAGAAGCATTCAGTCTCATATTAGAAAAAACTCTCAAGGTAGTGCATTGAATCCCCGAATAAGAAAAAAAAATTCTATTTTTGTCAAATTGAATACCCATTCAAATATAATAATTAACCATTATCTCATTATTAAAAAGGAAGATGCATTTCATTTAATGTTTCATACATTTAAGTAACCTTGGGAAGTGACAACTCTATAATAATAGAATACCGTCATTTATTTTTAGATTGTTTATTAATTTTGCTTTATATAACGAAAATATTATTACATAACTTAATAGATGTGGTACAAATAAATATGGATTATATAAAATCATTATCTATTAAATGTTGAAAAAGGACTGTGATTCTCTTAGCCAATTCTTCGTTGTCGCAAAACTCATTGGAAAATTGCGATTGTTCCTCCACAGTCGTTGGATTATCTACGGTGTCCACTATATTTAACTTTACATTGTAAAACGAAGAATGTATTACGGGAATTGCAATTCCAAGGGCAAATCCGCAGTATCTCTTCCAATGCTCCTTCATCAGCGATTTAGGGTATAAAGTATCAGGGTTACTGCCCAACTCCTTAATTGTCGTCGATAATACTTTGTAATATTCATCCAAGTAATAATCCAATTAAGATAGATTCTCCTCCGAGCTGCACGACGCGTAAAATGAATATGTAAGATCGATCATCGGTGAAGCGACCTTCATACCTTGGAAATCGATCAAGCACAATTCTAAATCACCATCCTAAAATAAAATAGAAGTAAATGTATTATGGAGAGCTTCTCCTTTTTTGTAGTCGATATACAAACCTTCCTCCTGAACATCAAATTGTTACCATTGCAATCACCATGAAGTACAGCACTACAACTAGTTTTAAATTCATTAAGATCTAACAGAATTTGATTAATATTATCAGTAAAATATTTAAATTTATCTAAAATTTTCCGACCATTCGTCGAACTTCCGATAAATTTTTCCAATGTCTCGTAGCGACTTTGGTGATTGAACATCCCGGGATTCTTCGTCATCAAATCATATATTAAATCAGAGATATCCTTGGTAATATCTTCGAACACTTCCTTCTTCTGATCTTTAAATGCTAGAGATGTACCGTGAAGTTTAGCATAAGTTTTCATCATGATTAGGACGTGGTCTTTATCGAACGGTTCCCTCAGGTTTTTAGCGGCAAATCCGTCGACTTTAATATTTTTCATCACGAGAATTTCTTTCATTTCCTCATCGCTCCCACCGAAATACTTCGCGGCAACATTCAAAGGTTTACCAGTCTTTTCTTGATAGAACTTTTCGAATTCTGGGTAAATTGTGCTATAAAAGCGTACCTCGTTACAATACGCTGCTCTAATATTCATCGTTTCCCTGAATTTTTCATGTTTAGGTGCGGTTTTCACGAATAATTCTAATTTTCTGTTACCTTCTGTGATATTAACGGCTGCATCTACTCCTAAGAAGCCTTGACCGACCGGGGAGCCTTCCGAAAATACTACATCGGGGTTTTGGAACTTCTCTCTGGTGATGATTTCCTGAAGGACCTCGTTGACGTCTTCCGGACAAAGTGGTAGATCGACAGTCATGGTTTTGGGCGCCAAAAATTAACGTGAAACTTGCACTAAACTATTCTAATTAATTATGCGATTAATACAAGCTCTGCTTGCTGTTTAAATACCTTAATGCTTAATCTTATCTTTTGCAATATAATAGTAAATCATCGTGATGTAATTTAATGCATTTTATGCAATTGACTTGTCTTATCAAATTTATAATTAGTAGTTGTAGTCGAAATTAGATAAATAAATTTGCTGAATCATCGAGAATCCATTCTTAATGGAATTCAATTGGAGAATAAATAAATAATAAAATAAATATAAATAAATAAAATAAATGGAGCACACAGCTACCTACTACTGCAGTCAGAACAAGGAAATGTAATTTAGTAACTCACTTACCGGGAACCAAGGGCGTAGCTAAATTGATAAATGAAATTGGTGAAACAACATTAATTTTTAAACCAAACATAAAATAGGAAAGTAGGTATTTCAGAGAGAGAGAGAGAGAATATTAATGTAAATTTTCAGAAAAATAATTAGTAGGTATGGGGACATTAGAGTATACAGGTGGTGCAACCAAGATGGGGTGGACGGTTATAATTAAGCGGTGAGGAATTTCGAAAAACCTTTTTCGGGATTTGGCAGCATTTTTAAAAAAATACTCTAACTGGTTGAGTTTAACTATTCGTAGCAAATCCCAGAAATACTTAACAATTTTGGTTTACCAATGGGGAAAAATACTTTCAGGTAATCTTAGATGATTATAGCCATTTTGCAATAGTTAAATTGTTAAAAACTAAAGATGAAGCTGAAAGTAATCTAATTGAATACATCTCTGAGCTAGAAAGACAGCATGAATTGCCAGTAAAACGGTTAAGACTAGATAATGGAGGGGAATTTAGTTCAAATAATTTTAAAAGATTTACTAGACAAAAAGGAATAAAACTTGAGTACAGTATGAGCTACAGTCCACAAATGAATGGAAAAGCAGAAAGAATCAATATGGTAAGAACCAAATTGATTGATTCAGGTATTGCTAAGCACCACAGCACTCGACAAAGGAAAAACTCCTGTTCTCATATGGCATGGAAGAAATGACATATCCAAGCTAAAGATATTTGGATGCCGTGCTTGGTACAATGTACTTCCAAAGGAAAACAAATTGAATCCTAGAGCAAAACGTGCTATAATGATAGGATATTGTGGTGGTGGATATAGATTGTGGTCTCCTGAGGAACTGAAAATCATTCGGTCAAGAGATGTCAAGTTTGATGAAGAAATTATGGATTGTAAATCACTACAAAACAGTCAAATATTTGAAGGTGGTGAAGAAAACAATAAAGAAAACCAAAATGAGCATGGCGAAGAAGAAAACGATAAAGAAAATCACAACGAGCATGGTGAAGAAGAAAATGATAGAGAGAGGAAAGATGAAATAGGTGAAAAGGATAACGATGCAAAGCCACACATAGAAAACCGAAAAGAAATAGTCAGAAACCATCTCATCTTAGTGACTACGAGTTGTACACAGCATACTGTATGCTTACATCGTGTGGTGAACCTGAGACATTTGAAGAAGCTAACAAAGTACCTGAATGGAATGAAGCTATCCAGAAGAACCTGGACACCAGCAAAATTACCAGATGGAGAATTGGCCATAGATACTCGTTGGATTTTCAAAGTAAAAAGCGATGGTAAAAAGAAAGCAAGATTCGTTGCTAAAGGTTTTCAAGTGCCATTTGAAGAGGGCGAATTTTCGTATGCTCCAGTGTGCAGAATATCGACAATCAGAATATTGTTATCAATAGCAGCTCAAGAGAATTGGCCATTAAAACAAATAGATGTTCCGACTGCAGGGAGATTTGATCAAATCCCTAAACTAGATGATCAATTCACGGAAGATGTTCAAATAACAACTCTGTTGGGTGATTTCCCTAAAGAAAGTACGTGATTTGATCAAATCCCTCAACTGTTTTAGTGAAAAGATGAAATAAACAAGTCAGGACTTGCACAGCTCTATGTTTCGCTTGTTACCCCTCTCCTTCACCTTACCGCTCCTCTCCGGCCACCGTGCCGGCCAGCGCCGCACTTATAACGTGACGCACACGCACTATTGCACACAGTGGCACAGTAGCGCCTAAACATTACGCGAGGAAGGTTGCGCGCATTTTTATTATTATTATTATTTTTTTTTGCCAGGGGAAAATGCTTAATGCACACCAGCGCATGGGCTCGTTCGCGACTGGTAGTGTGGGACTCCCAGAATCTCTGTCTACCCACTAAAAACCCCTCCTCCGCTCTAAGCAATGTCCGGAACCATTTAGTATTAACCATTTGCGAACACCGCCAGCTGTCTCAGTCCTCTCATCTACTTCCCTGCACCTCTATTTGCTGTCGTTTTCGTTCATCTAGTTCCTTTCTATTCATGATGGTCTTGAACATATTTTGTATAGTTTCCCAGTTTCCTGCAGACTCCACCATCAACGGAATTAGAGTTTCCTCGGTGATTGGGCTCCCGATCTTTCCTTGCGCAGTTCTTCTATTTTCGCACCATCTGTTACACACGAAAGCCGTATGTTCTGCGGTATCAACCAGGCTGCAATAAATACATCGGTCCTCGCTATCCTTTCCCATTCTTTTTGCGTAGGCCCGGAAGGTACCATGAGCCGTTAACGCTTGTGTCAGGTAATAATCAACGTTGCGATGTTGGCAGCTTACCCAACTTCTGACATCTCTAATTAAGCGCTTTGTCCATTGTGCCTTGTCTCTCGTTTGGTCTTTTATTGCATTGCTTCGATCTTCCTGTGCGTTGTTGAGAATCTCAGTCCTTTCGAATACCATTAGATCAATAGGAGTTGTACCCGTAATCACTTGTAAGGACGCCAACGATGCTACTTTTAGGGCCGTTTATGTTCGGCATTATTCTTGCAAGACTGGCCGTTCTCTGTTCTGCTTTGTTTGTCACCGCTACCACGTGTGGTCCAAAGGATCCCCTCTCATCTATAATTACTCCCAAGTACTTAACTACATTCGTATGCGTTATCCTCACACCCTCTAGATTAAAGAAGACATGATTTCTCTTTTTCGCGCCTTTCATTATAATTGCTTCCGTTTTATCTGGTGCCAAACACAACCCGCGGTTTCTCATCCATGTACTTATCTGTCCCAAGCACGTGTTAGTACTTTCCATCAGTGTGAACTCATCAATACATACTGCATCTCTGGTCAGTTCCAGGCTCAACACCCCATCATACAAAACATTCCAGAGCACTGGACCCAGGACCGACCCCTGTGGCACTCCCGTATTCACATCAACAGCCTCATTCTTTACTATACTGATTTTTCTTTCAGTTAGGTAACTGCATATGAACCTAATGAGGTATTCCGATATCCCTCCGTCTTCTAACTCTTGTATGATTTGCCTGTGTAACGCAGAATTAAACGCGTTTTTCACATCAATAGTTATTAAAACGCTCCATTTGCGCAGGCTTTCTTGGACCGTTTCCATAACTGCCTGGATTGCATGGATGGTGGATTTTCCTTTCCGGAATCCGTACTGGTGCCAGTGGAGGTCCCTCTCTCCTCAAGTTCCACGATTAGGCGGTTTTTTATGAGGGTTTCCAGGAGTTTGCTCAGTGTATTTAACAAGCACAACGGTCTATAAGAACTAGCAGAATTTGGAGGTTTTCCACTTTTTGGTATTAACAATACCTTAGCCACTTTCCAGTTTGATGGGAAATTTTGAGACTCCAGCAGTTGGTTCATGACACTCAGCAGCCATCCTGGTGCACACTCCGCGACTATTTTGATTGCCTCAGGTGGAATCCCGTCCAGTCCAGGTGCTGTTCCACCTTTAATACCGAGAGTTGCGCTTCTTAATTCCTCCCCATTTTTATTATTGTTTTGTATATTTCTAGTTTTATCAAGTACCTACCGTAGAAAAATGGGTTTAGATAAAGAAAAAAATCAAACTCTGACCGAATTTGTATTTGAAGACCAGTTTAATGAAACTATCAAGACGTTTTTGAACCAGCGGCATGATAAAGAAAAACCTTTGTGGACTCGCGAAAGGATAGAAGAAGCTATCACAGTCATTGAACAATTATGGAAAAAAATACGATATTATGGAAGTAGGTACTAAAAAATCTTTGATTTTGAAGAGAAAATCTGACTCCGATTCAGTTGTAAAAATAGTGCCAACGGAAAATTTTTACCACATACTTCGGGAAACGCATCAGCCAACTGGCCACGGAGGAAGAGATAAAATGCTGTATAGCTTGAAATCGAAATACCTAATACCTACTTCAGTTGTACTGGAGTTTTTAAAGCTGTGCACGGTATGGCAGTCTAAAAAAAAATTTCCAAGAAAAGGAATCGTTGTTTGCCCAATTGTATCTAGCGACTTCAATCATCGTGGCCAAGTCGATTTAGTAGACTTACCCCCCTAGACCCCAGACAGAAACTACAGATGGCTATTACACTACCAGGACCACGCGACGAAATTCAGCTCTCTTCGACCGTTGACTTCAAAAAGAGCTGCTGAAGTAGCAATGGAGCTAGCCAACGTGCAAAATTATAAATGGTAGGCCTAGACATCCAGCTAGTCAAGGATCTGTTGAGCGATCAAATCAAGATGTTGAAGCTATGTTACGTGCTTGGCTAATTGACAATGGCACAAAAAATTGGGCTATAGGTTGTTACTTTGTTCAATTCCTTTCATCGATCACCTTACAAAGCTTTATTTGGAACAGAACCAAAAACAGGACTCCAATCTAGTCATATTTCGAAAGAGTTGCTTGAAAAACTTGTTACGGAAGAGAACTTGGACCTACTTCTTAAACAGCAGGACCATGAAATTATTTTAACACCAGAAGACTTACCAGGAAGGATTCCTTAGAGAACAACAACGACGCTTCAACACTCAAAAGATCTACCAGCATCTGAATTAATTGATAACAATGCTTCAACTTCAAATGATCTATCAGTTAGCAACTCTACTTCAACTCCTGTAGTGTTACCTGCATCAGAAGGGGAAGCAGCTGTCAACAACAATAAAGCATGTTGTGTTGTTTGTGGAATGGAATCTACTTTTTACCAATAGGTATAAAACTTTCGTTGAAAGCCACAATTCGTGGAATAAACAATACCTCTTTAAACATATCTGCACGCGGAAACATGATCACCTAGAATAAACCCAAACAAAAAAGTCATTCGATTCAAGTAATACTGTAGCAACTATATCTTTTGAAGGTCGGACGAAACAAAAAGCTCTTCAGTTGCTTCAGCAGGTTTTAAAGTCACCGATCCCAGTTCATTTTTTCGTAGTGTTTTGAGGATCCTGTCGTTTTCTGGTGGATACCCCAAAGTTGCAAGAAAATATATTTTGCATACTTTGGTAGATATCTTGATCTTCATTATTCTTCAAATAATATTTAAAAGTTTGACCTGCAGTGTTTCTTTTTTTATGAAAACGCTTCATGTGATGTATAATAAAAGTATTACGAGCTTCTCAATTTAACGCCCAGAATTGTTGATTTATATCTTTCTGTCTTTCTACTGAAATACAGGATGGACATTGTAAATGACAAGGATTTTTAATTGTGTGATCCGCTATCATTCTGGATAATTGTTTTTTATTCATTTTTCTTTATAAGAACAACATGATTACATGATCTATTTAACAGATGTGATACAATGAAATATAAATTAAATAAAATCATTATCTATTAAATGTTGAAACAGGACCGTCATTCTTCTAGCGAATTCTTCGTTGTCGCAGAAATCATTCGAAGGCTGTGATTGTTTCTCCTCGGTTCCTGGATTCTCTAAGGCTTCCACTATATTAAGTTGTTCATCACATAACGAAGCTTCTATCACAGGAATTGTTATCGTAAGGGCAAATCCGCAGAATTTCTTCCAATGCTCCTTCACCAACGATTTGGGGTATAAAGTATCGGGATTACTGCCCAACTCCTTAATTGTCGTTGATAATACTTTGTAATATTCATCTAAGTAATAATCCAATTGAGATAGATTCTCCTCCGAGGTGCACGATGCGTAAAATGAATAGGAAAGATCGACCATCGGTGAAGCGACCTTAACACCTTGGAAATCGATCAAGCACAATTCTAAATCACCATCCTAAAATAAAATAGAATTAATAATATTATGGAGAGTTTCTCCTTTTTTTGAGTCGATATACAAACCTTCCTCCTGAACATTAAATTGTTACCATTGCAATCACCATGAACTACAGCACTATAACTAGTATGGAACTCCTTAGCATCCAACAAAATTTGATCGGTATTATCAGCGAGGTATTTTAATTTCTCCAAAATTTTCTGACGACTCGTTGAATGCCCGAGAAATTTTTCCAGTTTATCGTAATGACCTTGTAAATTAAGTAGGGCGGAATTACTCTTCAGGAAATCATACAAAAAATCAGAAATATTCTTGGTAATATCTTCGAACACTTCCTTCTTCTGATCTTTAAACGCTAAAGATGTACCGTGAAGTTTAGCATAAGTTTTCATCATGATTAGGACGTGGTCTTTATCGAACGGTTCCCTCAGGTTTTTAGCAGCAAATCCGTCTACTTTAATATTTTTCATCGCGATGATTTCTTTCATTTCCTCATCGCTTCCACCAAAATACTCCGTAGCAACATTCAAAAATTTGCCGGTCTTTTCCTGATAGAATTTGTCCAATTCTGGATAAATGGTTCTATAAAAGCGTATCTCGTTATGATACGCTGCCCTAATATGCATCGTTTCCCTGAATTTTTCATGTTTAGGTGCGGTTTTCACGAATAATTCTAATTTTCTGTTACCTTCTGTGATATCAACGGCTGCATCTACTCCTAAAAAGCCTTGACCGATTTTGGAACCTTCCGAAAATATTACTTCGGGGTTTTCAAATTTTTCTCTAACGATAATTTCCTGGAGGACGTGGTCGATGTCTTCCGGACACAATGGTAGATCGATAGTCATGGTTTTAGACGCCACGCGAAACTTGTACTAGATTATTCGAATTACTGATAAAATACGAGATCTGTTTACAGTTTTAATAATTTTTATAGTTAATCTTATCTGTTTTTTTTTATATGCCGAGTGACTTTCCGTTATTAAACTTATCTTTGATATAATCGATTGTTTGTGATAAGATACAGAACCGGTCGAGATTTTTTTAATGGAGGTTAATTGACAAACTTTCACCAATTCATGTTTAAATCCATCTTGTTTATAATAAACCAAATACCAAAAGTTATAGTTCAAACAAATGACAATAAGTAACGAGGGGAGAACATTCTGATTTCAACTTTTCTATCGTTTTGAAGAGTAACGAAGATAAGTGTTGTTAACTGGTCTACTGTTCTTCAGGAGATTGTCACTTCATTTCCTTCCATTCCTTCCTTCCATCCATTTCTTCCTTCCACCCATTCTTTCCTCCCTTCCATTCATTCCTTCCTTCCATTCCTTCCTTCCATTCAGTCCTCCCATTCCTTCCTTCCATCCATTCCTTCCTTCCACCCATTCTCTCCTCCCTTCCATTCATTCCTTCCTTCCATTCCTTCCTTCAATTCCTTCCTTCCATTCCTTCCTTCTATTCCTTTCTTCCATTCCTTCCTTCCATCCATTCCTTCCTTCCTTCCTTCCATTCATTCCTTCCATGCATTCCTACCTTCCATTTCTTCCTTCGATCTATTCCTTCCTTCTATACATTCCTTCCTTCCTTCCATCCATTCTTTCCTTCCTTCCATCCATTCCTTCCTTCCATCCATTCCTTCCTTCCACCCATTCTTTCCTCCCTTCCATTCATTCCTTCCTTCCATTCCTTCCTTCCATTCCATCCTCCCATTCCTTCCTTCCATCCATTCCTTCCTTCCACCCATTCTTTCCTCCCTTCCATTCATTCCTTCATTCCATTCCTTCCTTCCATTCCTTCCTTCCATTCCTTCCTTCTATTCCTTTCTTCCATTCCTTCCTTCCATCCATTCCTTCCTTCCACCCATTCCATCCATCCATTCCTTCCTTCCACCCATTCCTTCCTTCCTTCCTTCCATTCATTCCTTCCTTCCTACATTTCTTCCTTCCTATTCCTTCCTTCCATTCCTTCCTTCCTTCCATCCATTCCTTCCTTCCTTCCATCCATTCCTTCCTTCCATCCATCCATTCCTTCCTTCCATCCATCCATTCCTTCCTTTCATCCAACCACCAGCCTATTCGTTCGTGACCCTTTTAAAAACTGATTATGCACACGAAAAAAAATCTGGCTGAAACGGAGTTGGAAGTTTACAAACATGTAGTTATTACCCAACTGGATACCACCGCAAGAGGCTGAAACTAATTTTCCTTAGAGCTGGTGGGAAATCGATTCCAAGTAACATTTTTGGAGGTGGAAATTGCAAAAGGGAAATTTGAAGTGTTTTTTTAGCAAAACTAGTAACTTTTTTAATTGATAATTTATTTTCTTCAGATAAAATCATTTTGAATTAAATGCTTCACAATAATCTTAATCCTATCAACAAAATCTTGTTTATTTTTATCGGTGATTGTCGTTATAAAATCAGGTGGTTGACTCTCAGCGAATTCAACAACATCAGGTGGACTTTCAGTTTCATCGACGACATAAACCATAATCATGAACGCCATGATTAGCCCGAAACTAGCAAATTTCTTCCAATCTTCTTTTAGGATGGATTTGGGGTACAGCTTTTCGGGATCGCTTCCTAATTTCTCAATAGTTATCGATAGGCTTTTATAATACACATCGAGGTAATAATCCAATTGGGATAGGTTTTCTTCAGAAGATCCTGAAGCGTAGAACATGTAACACAAATCCAATACAGGTGAATTGATTCTGATACATTGGAAGTCGATTAGGCGGATTTCCAATTCGTTATTCTTCAAAATAAAATCAATTATTATAATTTTTTTTCCAAAGTAATTGGTACTAACCTTATTTTGACGAAACATCATATTATTAGACCAGCAATCACCATGCAACATCGTGGCGAAATCCCTCTTATGCTCCTGAATTTTTAATAATATTTTATCCCAATTCTCACCTAAAAATTTTATTTTTTCCAAGACGATTGCGTCTCGGAAGATTCCAAATATCTCTCAATAAATTTGCATCTAAACTTGACGATATCACCCAATCCCATCGAGGTGAACATCAGATGTAATACGTCTGGAGTATTGCTTGAGATACTCTTAAAAGTCTCTTCATTTTGATCCTTGAACGCGAACGAACAACCGTGGAATTGGCCGTATTTTTCCATAATTAATTCGAGCTGCTTCTTAGTGAAAGTCTTCCTAACACCATTCAATTCGAAATCGGATTTTTTCAAATTTTCCAACACGATTAACTCCTTCATATCTTCAATAGATCCAGCGTAGAATTTCGGAGCAAATTCCAAATTCTCTCCGGTTTTATTCCGGTAAAATTCCTCAATTGCAGGATAGATAACTTTATAAAATTTAAACTCGTTTTGATAAGCGTATTTAGTCTCTGATATCTCGCGTAATTTCAAATGTTTCGGTGCCGATTTAATGAATAGGTGCAAGTTCCTGTTTGTGTCGTCACTGATTGTAACCGCGGTGTTGACTGCTAGGAAACCGTCGCCCATTTTCGAACCGTCTTCGAAAGTTAATTTAGGATTTTTTAATCCTTCCGTTTCGATTATCACTTCTAATATGTTCTGGACGTCTTCCAAACAAATCGGTAGATCGATAGTCATTTTTACCGCGTGTAAACGAAAGAGAAAATTGTCACGACCTTGTTGGTTTAATACCGCTGTTGTAACTGGAAATAAAAATCACCAGAATTGAGTCTAGGTATCTAATCTTTTATAATTTATAAATAGAATGTATGTTAATTTGTGATGACGTGGTTTATATCGGGTAATTTTATTTTATTAATTTTATATTAAATTATTTTTATAAAACATTTTATTTATATAAAAATATCACTTCAATTTTAAATTAAATTTAAATGTCAAAATTGCGCAATACAGAGTCATCTATCCGGCCAAAGCAGAACTACAAATGCATGACATTTAAACACATAATACAGTTACCTGTATTGGTTGACGCGTTAGTAATTCACCTACCGTAGCATAGATGGCGGCGCACGATCTACACAGGTAAGACGTTTAAAAGGATATTTATTTCCTATTTAATATTAATAAATTGTTGCTTATTTTGCCACGGCACTTTTTAATATTGGAGGAGTTGGAGAAACGAATCAATATGAAGTTTTTGTTATTTTTGACCGTGGGTGGCCAGTAACTTCAGAAACTGCTTAAACACCTTGGTCAACGCCTATAGATCGGTCTCCCTGCTATCTTCAATCTCAAAGGTCACTGAAAAAGTTCTAGTCAGTAGAATAAATGGTGCTTATGTAGATTCACCAGGATTTTATTAGTAGGTACCTATGAGTGTTACAGGATACTGCCTTTCTAACATATATAAAGTGAGAAAAGGTGAAAAAATTTTATTTACAAAAAAATTATACTATATATAACAATATTGGAATTAGTTTAGTACTGGTGGAGAAATCTGGATCAACAATCTGTTGCATCCGAGGCGTGGAACAGAATGTACTCATCGTCCTGAGTGTAATACCGAAGAGATTTCGGCCCTATCTCTAATAATAGCGGAGATATCGCGAAAAACTCCAAGATTTGGACCTCATTTTTCATGAAAATCCAAAATTTGCTAGCCGGGCATTTGTCGAATTTTTTATCTCCGAAGGATGGAAACGATTGTACTCGACGTCCTGAACGTTGTACCGAAGAGTTTACTGCTCTATCTCTTCTAACAGCTGAGATATCACGAAAAAACCAAGATTTGGACCTCATTTTTCATGAAAATCCAAAATTTGCTAGCCGGGCATTTGTCGAATTTTTATCTCCGAAGGGTGGAAACGATTGTACTCGACGTCCTGAACGTTGTACCGAAGAGTTTACTGCTCTATCTCTTCTAATAGCTGAGATATCACGAAAAAACCAAGATTTGGACCTCATTTTTCATGAAAATCCAAAATTTGCTAGCCGGGCATTTGTCGAATTTTTTATCTCCGAAGGGTGGAAACGATTGTACTCGACGTCCTGAACGTTGTACCGAAGAGTTTACTGCTCTATCTCTTCTAATAGCTGAGATATCACGAAAAAACCAAGATTTGGACCTCATTTTTCATGAAAATCCAAAATTTGCTAGCCGGGCATTTGTCGAATTTTTTTATCTCCGAAGGGTGGAAACGATTGTACTCGACGTCCTGAACGTTGTACCGAAGAGTTTACTGCTCTATCTCTTCTAACAGCTGAGATATCACGAAAAAACCAAGATTTGGACCTCATTTTTCATGAAAATCCAAAATTTGCTAGCCGGGCATTTGTCGAATTTTTTATCTCCGAAGGGTGGAAACGATTGTACTCGACGTCCTGAACGTTGTACCGAAGAGTTTACTGCTCTATCTCTTCTAATAGCTGAGATATCACGAAAAAACCAAGATTTGGACCTCATTTTTCATGAAAATCCAAAATTTGCTAGCCGGGCATTTGTCGAATTTTTTATCTCCGAAGGGTGGAAACGATTGTACTCGACGTCCTGAACGTTGTACCGAAGAGTTTACTGCTCTATCTCTTCTAATAGCTGAGATATCACGAAAAAACCAAGATTTGGACCTCATTTTTCATGAAAATCCAAAATTTGCTAGCCGGGCATTTGTCGAATTTTTTATCTCCGAAGGGTGGAAACGATTGTACTCGACGTCCTGAACGTTGTACCGAAGAGTTTACTGCTCTATCTCTTCTAACAGCTGAGATATCACGAAAAAACCAAGATTTGGACCTCATTTTTCATGAAAATCCAAAATTTGCTAGCCGGGCATTTGTCGAATTTTTTATCTCCGAAGGGTGGAAACGATTGTACTCGACGTCCTGAACGTTGTACCGAAGAGTTTACTGCTCTATCTCTTCTAATAGCTGAGATATCACGAAAAACCCAAGATTTGGACCTCATTTTTCATGAAAATCCAAAATTTGCTAGCCGGGCATTTGTCGAATTTTTTATCTCCGAAGGGTGGAAACGATTGTACTCGACGTCCTGAACGTTGTACCGAAGAGTTTACTGCTCTATCTCTTCTAATAGCTGAGATATCACGAAAAACCCAAGATTTGGACCTCATTTTTCATGAAAATCCAAAATTTGCTAGCCGGGCATTTGTCGAATTTTTTTATCTCCGAAGGGTGGAAACGATTGTACTCGACGTCCTGAACGTTGTACCGAAGAGTTTACTGCTCTATCTCTTCTAATAGCTGAGATATCACGAAAAAAACCAAGATTTGGACCTCATTTTTCATGAAAATCCAAAATTTGCTAGCCGGGCATTTGTCGAATTTTTTATCTCCGAAGGGTGGAAACGATTGTACTCGACGTCCTGAACGTTGTACCGAAGAGTTTACTGCTCTATCTCTTCTAATAGCTGAGATATCACGAAAAAACCAAGATTTGGACCTCATTTTTCATGAAAATCCAAAATTTGCTAGCCGGGCATTTGTCGAATTTTTTATCTCCGAAGGGTGGAAACGATTGTACTCGACGTCCTGAACGTTGTACCGAAGAGTTTACTGCTCTATCTCTTCTAATAGCTGAGATATCACGAAAAACCCAAGATTTGGACCTCATTTTTCATGAAAATCCAAAATTTGCTAGCCGGGCATTTGTCGAATTTTTTATCTCCGAAGGGTGGAAACGATTGTACTCGACGTCCTGAACGTTGTACCGAAGAGTTTACTGCTCTATCTCTTCTAACAGCTGAGATATCACGAAAAACCCAAGATTTGGACCTCATTTTTCATGAAAATCCAAAATTTGCTAGCCGGGCATTTGTCGAATTTTTTATCTCCGAAGGGTGGAAACGATTGTACTCGACGTCCTGAACGTTGTACCGAAGAGTTTACTGCTCTATCTCTTCTAATAGCTGAGATATCACGAAAAAACCAAGATTTGGACCTCATTTTTCATGAAAATCCAAAATTTGCTAGCCGGGCATTTGTCGAATTTTTTATCTCCGAAGGGTGGAAACGATTGTACTCGACGTCCTGAACGTTGTACCGAAGAGTTTACTGCTCTATCTCTTCTAACAGCTGAGATATCACGAAAAACCCAAGATTTGGACCTCATTTTTCATGAAAATCCAAAATTTGCTAGCCGGGCATTTGTCGAATTTTTTATCTCCGAAGGGTGGAAACGATTGTACTCGACGTCCTGAACGTTGTACCGAAGAGTTTACTGCTCTATCTCTTCTAATAGCTGAGATATCACGAAAAAACCAAGATTTGGACCTCATTTTTCATGAAAATCCAAAATTTGCTAGCCGGGCATTTGTCGAATTTTTATCTCCGAAGGGTGGAAACGATTGTACTCGACGTCCTGAACGTTGTACCGAAGAGTTTACTGCTCTATCTCTTCTAACAGCTGAGATATCACGAAAAAACCAAGATTTGGACCTCATTTTTCATGAAAATCCAAAATTTGCTAGCCGGGCATTTGTCGAATTTTTTATCTCCGAAGGGTGGAAACGATTGTACTCGACGTCCTGAACGTTGTACCGAAGAGTTTACTGCTCTATCTCTTCTAATAGCTGAGATATCACGAAAAAAACCAAGATTTGGACCTCATTTTTCATGAAAATCCAAAATTTGCTAGCCGGGCATTTGTCGAATTTTTTATCTCCGAAGGGTGGAAACGATTGTACTCGACGTCCTGAACGTTGTACCGAAGAGTTTACTGCTCTATCTCTTCTAACAGCTGAGATATCACGAAAAAACCAAGATTTGGACCTCATTTTTCATGAAAATCCAAAATTTGCTAGCCGGGCATTTGTCGAATTTTTTATCTCCGAAGGGTGGAAACGATTGTACTCGACGTCCTGAACGTTGTACCGAAGAGTTTACTGCTCTATCTCTTCTAATAGCTGAGATATCACGAAAAAACCAAGATTTGGACCTCATTTTTCATGAAAATCCAAAATTTGCTAGCCGGGCATTTGTCGAATTTTTTATCTCCGAAGGGTGGAAACGATTGTACTCGACGTCCTGAACGTTGTACCGAAGAGTTTACTGCTCTATCTCTTCTAACAGCTGAGATATCACGAAAAAACCAAGATTTGGACCTCATTTTTCATGAAAATCCAAAATTTGCTAGCCGGGCATTTGTCGAATTTTTTATCTCCGAAGGGTGGAAACGATTGTACTCGACGTCCTGAACGTTGTACCGAAGAGTTTACTGCTCTATCTCTTCTAATAGCTGAGATATCACGAAAAAACCAAGATTTGGACCTCATTTTTCATGAAAATCCAAAATTTGCTAGCCGGGCATTTGTCGAATTTTTTATCTCCGAAGGGTGGAAACGATTGTACTCGACGTCCTGAACGTTGTACCGAAGAGTTTACTGCTCTATCTCTTCTAACAGCTGAGATATCACGAAAAAACCAAGATTTGGACCTCATTTTTCATGAAAATCCAAAATTTGCTAGCCGGGCATTTGTCGAATTTTTTATCTCCGAAGGGTGGAAACGATTGTACTCGACGTCCTGAACGTTGTACCGAAGAGTTTACTGCTCTATCTCTTCTAACAGCTGAGATATCACGAAAAAACCAAGATTTGGACCTCATTTTTCATGAAAATCCAAAATTTGCTAGCCGGGCATTTGTCGAATTTTTTATCTCCGAAGGGTGGAAACGATTGTACTCGACGTCCTGAACGTTGTACCGAAGAGTTTACTGCTCTATCTCTTCTAATAGCTGAGATATCACGAAAAAAAACAAGATTTGGACCTCATTTTTCATGAAAATCCAAAATTTGCTAGCCGGGCATTTGTCGAATTTTTTATCTCCGAAGGGTGGAAACGATTGTACTCGACGTCCTGAACGTTGTACCGAAGAGTTTACTGCTCTATCTCTTCTAATAGCTGAGATATCACGAAAAAACCAAGATTTGGACCTCATTTTTCATGAAAATCCAAAATTTGCTAGCCGGGCATTTGTCGAATTTTTTTATCTCCGAAGGGTGGAAACGATTGTACTCGACGTCCTGAACGTTGTACCGAAGAGTTTACTGCTCTATCTCTTCTAACAGCTGAGATATCACGAAAAACCCAAGATTTGGACCTCATTTTTCATGAAAATCCAAAATTTGCTAGCCGGGCATTTGTCGAATTTTTTATCTCCGAAGGGTGGAAACGATTGTACTCGACGTCCTGAACGTTGTACCGAAGAGTTTACTGCTCTATCTCTTCTAACAGCTGAGATATCACGAAAAACCCAAGATTTGGACCTCATTTTTCATGAAAATCCAAAATTTGCTAGCCGGGCATTTGTCGAATTTTTTATCTCCGAAGGGTGGAAACGATTGTACTCGACGTCCTGAACGTTGTACCGAAGAGTTTACTGCTCTATCTCTTCTAATAGCTGAGATATCACGAAAAAACCAAGATTTGGACCTCATTTTTCATGAAAATCCAAAATTTGCTAGCCGGGCATTTGTCGAATTTTTTATCTCCGAAGGGTGGAAACGATTGTACTCGACGTCCTGAACGTTGTACCGAAGAGTTTACTGCTCTATCTCTTCTAATAGCTGAGATATCACGAAAAACCCAAGATTTGGACCTCATTTTTCATGAAAATCCAAAATTTGCTAGCCGGGCATTTGTCGAATTTTTTATCTCCGAAGGGTGGAAACGATTGTACTCGACGTCCTGAACGTTGTACCGAAGAGTTTACTGCTCTATCTCTTCTAATAGCTGAGATATCACGAAAAAACCCAAGATTTGGACCTCATTTTTCATGAAAATCCAAAATTTGCTAGCCGGGCATTTGTCGAATTTTTTATCTCCGAAGGGTGGAAACGATTGTACTCGACGTCCTGAACGTTGTACCGAAGAGTTTACTGCTCTATCTCTTCTAATAGCTGAGATATCACGAAAAACCCAAGATTTGGACCTCATTTTTCATGAAAATCCAAAATTTGCTAGCCGGGCATTTGTCGAATTTTTTATCTCCGAAGGGTGGAAACGATTGTACTCGACGTCCTGAACGTTGTACCGAAGAGTTTACTGCTCTATCTCTTCTAATAGCTGAGATATCACGAAAAAACCAAGATTTGGACCTCATTTTTCATGAAAATCTTAAATTTGTTAGCCGGGCATTTGTCGAATTTTTTATCTCCGAAGGGTGGAAACGATTGTACTCGACGTCCTGAACGTTGTACCGAAGAGTTTACTGCTCTATCTCTTCTAACAGCTGAGATATCACGAAAAACCCAAGATTTGGACCTCATTTTTCATGAAAATCCAAAATTTGCTAGCCGGGCATTTGTCGAATTTTTTATCTCCGAAGGGTGGAAACGATTGTACTCGACGTCCTGAACGTTGTACCGAAGAGTTTACTGCTCTATCTCTTCTAATAGCTGAGATATCACGAAAAAACCAAGATTTGGACCTCATTTTTCATGAAAATCCAAAATTTGCTAGCCGGGCATTTGTCGAATTTTTTATCTCCGAAGGGTGGAAACGATTGTACTCGACGTCCTGAACGTTGTACCGAAGAGTTTACTGCTCTATCTCTTCTAACAGCTGAGATATCACGAAAAAACCAAGATTTGGACCTCATTTTTCATGAAAATCCAAAATTTGCTAGCCGGGCATTTGTCGAATTTTTTATCTCCGAAGGGTGGAAACGATTGTACTCGACGTCCTGAACGTTGTACCGAAGAGTTTACTGCTCTATCTCTTCTAATAGCTGAGATATCACGAAAAACCCAAGATTTGGACCTCATTTTTCATGAAAATCCAAAATTTGCTAGCCGGGCATTTGTCGAATTTTTTATCTCCGAAGGGTGGAAACGATTGTACTCGACGTCCTGAACGTTGTACCGAAGAGTTTACTGCTCTATCTCTTCTAATAGCTGAGATATCACGAAAAACCCAAGATTTGGACCTCATTTTTCATGAAAATCCAAAATTTGCTAGCCGGGCATTTGTCGAATTTTTTATCTCCGAAGGGTGGAAACGATTGTACTCGACGTCCTGAACGTTGTACCGAAGAGTTTACTGCTCTATCTCTTCTAATAGCTGAGATATCACGAAAAACCCAAGATTTGGACCTCATTTTTCATGAAAATCCAAAATTTGCTAGCCGGGCATTTGTCGAATTTTTTATCTCCGAAGGGTGGAAACGATTGTACTCGACGTCCTGAACGTTGTACCGAAGAGTTTACTGCTCTATCTCTTCTAATAGCTGAGATATCACGAAAAAACCAAGATTTGGACCTCATTTTTCATGAAAATCCAAAATTTGCTAGCCGGGCATTTGTCGAATTTTTTATCTCCGAAGGGTGGAAACGATTGTACTCGACGTCCTGAACGTTGTACCGAAGAGTTTACTGCTCTATCTCTTCTAATAGCTGAGATATCACGAAAAACCCAAGATTTGGACCTCATTTTTCATGAAAATCCAAAATTTGCTAGCCGGGCATTTGTCGAATTTTTTATCTCCGAAGGGTGGAAACGATTGTACTCGACGTCCTGAACGTTGTACCGAAGAGTTTACTGCTCTATCTCTTCTAATAGCTGAGATATCACGAAAAAACCAAGATTTGGACCTCATTTTTCATGAAAATCCAAAATTTGCTAGCCGGGCATTTGTCGAATTTTTTATCTCCGAAGGGTGGAAACGATTGTACTCGACGTCCTGAACGTTGTACCGAAGAGTTTACTGCTCTATCTCTTCTAATAGCTGAGATATCACGAAAAACCCAAGATTTGGACCTCATTTTTCATGAAAATCCAAAATTTGCTAGCCGGGCATTTGTCGAATTTTTTATCTCCGAAGGGTGGAAACGATTGTACTCGACGTCCTGAACGTTGTACCGAAGAGTTTACTGCTCTATCTCTTCTAATAGCTGAGATATCACGAAAAAACCAAGATTTGGACCTCATTTTTCATGAAAATCCAAAATTTGCTAGCCGGGCATTTGTCGAATTTTTTATCTCCGAAGGGTGGAAACGATTGTACTCGACGTCCTGAACGTTGTACCGAAGAGTTTACTGCTCTATCTCTTCTAATAGCTGAGATATCACGAAAAACCCAAGATTTGGACCTCATTTTTCATGAAAATCCAAAATTTGCTAGCCGGGCATTTGTCGAATTTTTTATCTCCGAAGGGTGGAAACGATTGTACTCGACGTCCTGAACGTTGTACCGAAGAGTTTACTGCTCTATCTCTTCTAATAGCTGAGATATCACGAAAAACCCAAGATTTGGACCTCATTTTTCATGAAAATCCAAAATTTGCTAGCCGGGCATTTGTCGAATTTTTTATCTCCGAAGGGTGGAAACGATTGTACTCGACGTCCTGAACGTTGTACCGAAGAGTTTACTGCTCTATCTCTTCTAATAGCTGAGATATCACGAAAAAAACAAGATTTGGACCTCATTTTTCATGAAAATCCAAAATTTGCCAACCGGGCATTTGTCAAATTTGTGGAACAGATTGTACTCATCGCCCTGAGTGTTGTACCGAAGAGATTTCGGTCTTATCTCTCATAATGGCAAAAATACTAAATAAATTTGCCTTTGTTTTTTTTTTTTTTAATAAATACACATCTGAAACAGGCCTTTATATCCACATATTATACTAATGTATCCTCTCGTTTTCCTGGAAAATGTACGGTTGAAAACAGTGTACAAATGAAAAAATATAACAATAAAACACATACCTTCAACGATCGAAATTGTGATATAAACGACGGACGAAAGGTGTTCTAAGAATTTGAATTATATGGGAAAGCAGAAAATTCTAGGAAAATTGTTTTTATTTTAGTCGTAGAATATATAATTTTTTTCAGTTTTGTAGAGGTAATAAAAACAGATTCCTTTGTTTAAAATTAACAGACAGATTTGAAATAATTAATATGCACGATCCCACCTTTATTCCAGAACACAGTATCCATGATCTTTTTGAATGCTAATTTGGTATGCTCCCATTCAAAAGCTGAAATTTGGGTCTGTGGTAATTCGTAGTAGAACCAAGTCGTATCGATTTATTCAATAAATCATCCTATTCGACACAATACTCGTCTAAAATCAATTCGAGTTTTCAATTCTTTTGCTCATTAGACAGCAACTTGGGAACCTATTTCGCTGAGACTTTTCTGAACTGAAGACGCGTTTTAATAATGCGTTGTTGGCATCCTTTTGACTCGCCAAGTTTGAAAGTAGGGCCAGTCCTTCTTTCCCCTGCGTGGTGGTTTCTGTCAATAAAACAACAATTAATTAAATATAAATTTATTCCAGAACATATAATATTATGTTTTTGTTAATAAGACTTCTTCAGTGGAAAAAATTGACATTTAATATTTGTCAAAATATAAATAATATAAATAAATTGGTATTTTAGGTAATTAATTGTAATCCCTCATATTAAATTTTTGGGAAAAGGCGGCGGAAGAGGGAGGGGAAGGGGTGATAACCGCCGCCTTATAAATCGGCCATTTCACCTAAAACGCATACGTAACGAGACAACGAACAAATGACGGCCATCTATCGTCGGTACCTTACATTTCCGTGTATTTGGCACCGGGTTGATATCTTTAATTTGCATTTTGAGCGTGTGACGGTTCCAACACGCACCACACGTCCCCCTTTTCCTCCTCCAGTGCCCTACCACTCCCCCAACTGCTTATCCTCAGCTCCCGCCACCTTTTCTTCGACCTACGCCGCGGAAACGTTTCGCACGTGTAAAGTGGTGTCAGTGTGAGAGGAAATGTGTTAGGTTTGCGGTCAGTGGCGTGCTTGAATTGCACAGGTCCGCAAAAAATTTTTTTTTTTCTTTCAGCTGCATGAGATATTTTTACTGAATTATATGTTTTAAATTCAAACATAAAAAAATGGTAAAAGCACTCGTTTATTCAAAATTATCAAACTTTTTCTTCTTTTCCTTGATACTGCCGAATCCTTTTCCGATTTCCATCTTTAGTTTCCTGCTTAAGCATCCAACAGTAGTCTGCAAGCATAGTGACATCCCATTTTCTTTGGTACCGTCTCTCGATAGCACGGACATCCTGGTGAAACCGCCCCCCCCCTGTTCTTCACTTTAAGCTCCCAGATTTTCAGGAAAATATTCTATGTGGGAGTGTGGAGTAAAAATGGACTTTCTAATTCATCGGGCAGCTTTAAGCTTCGTAGTATTTCCCAAAAATTTTCGCACTACATCATTGAACGATACCCAAGTTTCTTTTTCCTTCTCTAGTACCAAACATTTTTCTCTCCAGGTTTTAAAGTTTCTCGGGTGGCCAATCAC
The DNA here is from genome assembly GCA_023690525.1 of Holotrichia oblita. Classification (NCBI taxonomy): domain Eukaryota; kingdom Metazoa; phylum Arthropoda; class Insecta; order Coleoptera; family Scarabaeidae; genus Holotrichia; species Holotrichia oblita. The sequence goes on along the minus strand of CM043016.1, from coordinate 7,425,926 downwards.
TTTTAGTCCAGTGCTGTTCTCTGGCTCTACTATCCCACAGGCATAAGAAGCATGGGTATTTAGTATAGTCTGCTTGCTGACCCAAAAGCATCGTGAGTATTTTGAAATCCCACAAAACCATCCACGATGGTCCTGATATTTTATTGTTTCTGGGATAATGGCCAAATCGTTATAGTTCTCTTCCATATGCATAGAATGTCCCATCAGAAATGAGTGCAATAATACTATTTTAAGACTAGTTTTTCAGATGAGTCATACTTTATATCAAAGCAATGCATGAGTCCTTCCACATCATTGCAAAAAAACTAAATTTTCTTCTTTTGTGAACAACTGGGTAAATTCTTTTTCTCGGTGTTTGTACCATGGAAATGAGGTGCCCGATGGTAAAAGGTTTTTATTTTTTAATCTGGAACCTAACAGTTCGGCTGCATCTTTTGAAAGATCTAAATCTCTTACTAGATCATTGAGCTCACCTTGAGAAAATAGTTGAGGCCTTTCATCAGATTCACTGACAGAAGGAGCTGATGCAGTCGCTATCAAATCTGATAAAGATGCTGTATATCAGAAGATTATGGACACAAAAACAGCTCATGACATGTGGGAAGCGTTAAAGCAGAATTTTGAAGCATCGTCTAAAGATTAACTTTTTAAAATTTGTCCTGATTTCTTTTCGTTTAGTTGGACATCAATAGATGATGTGTCGACACATATTGCAAATTTAAGAAGTTTCTAGAATGAGTTGAACAATGGACTAATGGAAAAAAATGAGGTTGTTCTACCCGATTTGATTTTAGTATGCAAAATCTTGCATATTTTGCCAGCAAATTTTGAAACATTCAAATCAAGTTGGATGTTATTGTCAAAAGATGATAATAAAACGTTGGACGAATTACAAAGTTATGCATGTTCGAAAGTAGTGATAAAGGGCGTGTAGAAAGGTTGTGGTACTTTGTGGACGTTTCGTTCATCTTGTCGTGATCTTCGCTTCATTTCACTTCACTTCTGAAGAAGATCACGATAAGATGATCGAAACGTCAAGTACCACAACCTTTCTACACGGCAGAGAACCCGAGAACCGAAGAGCAGCCATCAACAGCGGCCGTGAAAGCCTGAAGACTACAGTAGTGATAAAGTTGAACAAGAAGCATTAGTAGTCAAATCGAAAAAGCAGTTCAAATACAAAGGCAACTGTAATTACTGTAAGCAAGCGGGTCATTGGATTAAACAGTGTCGAAAGTGGATTGCTGATGGAAGACCACACAAAAATGTATTAGTGAAGAAGAAGGAGGATAAAACAGTGGTGACAAACGTGATATTACTAGCAATTTGCAATGAGGTTTTTTCTATAGAATTAGATGCAAGCAACTGGTGGATAGACAATGGTGGAAGAAAACATTAGACAAATTGTTCAGATTATTTTGTTAGTTTTGAAGCATTTACTATTCCTCATAGTATCAAAGCTGCTGGACAAGAATCTCTAAATGCAATAGGAAAATGATCAATAGGGATCTTGTCAACGTTTGGAAAGCACAAGACCGTAATGAGGAGAGCACGTTTGAGTCAACACCTACGTCTTGTTTTCTTAAAATTAACGATCAAGTACGACTGTGTGGAAAACATGAAGTCAATGGTACTTTTGACAAAACAGCAATTAAAGAGTTAGTTCCTGAACATAGTGCTGATTTAATTGTCGTCATTGAGGATAAATCTGATTTACTGCAGCTTTATCACGAAAGATGGGGTCATCAAGATAAACGTCATGTCAAAGCAAACCTCAAGAGGGATTTTAACATTGAACGGAATAAAAATGATGATATCAAGATTCATCAAGAAGCATTTGCTTCTAACGTCCAGGAGTTCACGTTAAAACCTGCTCAGTCTCACCAGTCAAACGTGAATGAACACGATCTCTCAACTTTTTAACACAAAATCTACTTCGGTTCTCGGGTTCTCTGCCGTGTAGAAAAGTTGTGGTTCTTAACGTTTTGATCATCTTGTCGTGATCTTCTTCGATCATCTTGTCGTGAATCTTCTTCAGAAGAATCTTCAGAACTTCACAGAAGTGAAGATCACGAACCGAAGAGCAGTCACAAAATCTACTGTACCCCCCTCCCTGCCTCCCCTTCCTCTGCCACGAAATGGTGACAAAGAATACTTCAGATTGTAATTTTTTTTAATTCAATTATTACATTTTAAAAAAGCCACTGCCACAAATACTGGAAAACATATAAAATCCTATTTTTGGGAGATCAAAATCTATAAGATGTTAAAGAATTCTATGCAGTTTTTTATTCGCGAACCCTTGGTCGTTCAAAAAATATGTTTTCTGATAAAATCAGTTCCCGTTTGATTTGAGCTGGGAGTGGAAAACTGCAATAATTTTTTTCAAATATGTTATCTCGATTTGGAATTTAATTTAGTCCAAATTCGTAACACGAAAAACAGAATAAATTAAAAAAAAAACAAGAGAACGTCCGACTCATGTCCATACCAGAGCACTAGATTGTAATTGCACAACGCTGTTGAAAATAGATTCAATTTTAAATAACTGCGGTTACAGGAATGGCATCCATCAAAATAATGAGCGCAGCTTGCTAGATAATAAAATTTTAAATCAAAAAAAAAATTGAAAATCGCAATCGACTGACACATACATATATAGAAGGGAAGCTATAGAACGGCTTCATCTCCATTAATATAAGCTACGAATAAAGCTTCCTTTAACATGCGAATTTCGTTATTTTAAGATCTACACTAATTGCGACTGAGTTAATTAAGAATAGTCGATTCGCCTTCGCGAACAAGCTTTAATCCTTGCTCTGCTTCTCCACCTCTTCTACGTTCGGTATGTCTCTGGAGATCGTCATCGAGAAACTGTAGTAAGCGCTTTTGACACGGAATCTATCTCCTGAAGGTAAATCTTGAAATTAATTTCGTGATGGATGTATCTACTTTAGCCCACCTGCTTTTGACCTTTACGTTTTTTCGGTTCGTATTGGTTTTATTAGATTGCTAAAATTGATGGGTGAAATTAGGTTTTTTTTCTTCTTGTTCATTCGTTTCGACCGCCTCTAATTTTTGAAATTATTTTTTTTTTTTGATCTGGAAAGCCAGGGAGATAAATTCGATTCACGGTTTTGTAATTTTAAAATTTATATAAGTTTCACCAGCGAAATATGTATTTGCTACTACCAACATTATAAGATAAAATTTTGTATTGATTTTTCCAACTTGAGTTGTATCGTCTGCGGAAGGAGCCACTATTGTTGGCTTGCTATAAAATCTAATCGATCTAATCTAATCTAGTCTAATCGAGATGCACCGATATTGTTGGCTTCAATACAATTTTTGATAGATAATCAGCTAAGTGTCAAGACTTAAAAAAAAATGTTTTACAATCACTTGAGTTGAGTTTTGTCGTCTGTCGAAAAAGCCAGTCTTGTTGGCTTCCTCTCTGTGCAGTCCTAGATATTTTATAGACTTGTTCGGTAAGATTGTACTATTCTTGACCCTTAATTAGGTTCAAGGACGGATGACAGAGGATCTTTTGATGGCCGGAGTAAAGTCAGATTTATATCCATCCAGGCAGAGAAGAGGGGTTCAATATATAGGATGTGGTGGTTTAATTTTTGAGATTTACCATTTTAGTCACCAACCCCTCGTGCCAGACTCGTTCGAACGCCTTCTCTGTGTCTCTGTAAAGTAGTGCCGATAATGTTTCCCTCTATAGAGAGAGAGAGTCATCCTTGGCTGCAACGTAATGCTTGTAGAAAGAGAGAGAGCCAGTTTTGTTGGCTTTCATCGAATTCGAGTAGATTTCTGTTGAGCAACGACAAAATGATCTCTATTTACAATCAAATTTATTGGATATTAAGATCCGACTAAACAATGTTACAACCTCCTCAAGCAAAACAGAGTTGCATCATGCTGGGTACCAGAGGACATACTGGAATCACAGGCAAGGAAGAAGCTAATCTATTACCAAGGAAGGCCAACACAACTTTGCTTGTAGGACCAGAACCCTTCTGTGGTATAGAGATGAGCACCTACAAAAAGAACTTAAGGATAGAGAAGAATCCCTCTGGGAGAATCTCCAAGCAATAACTTTGCTAGAACTTAGCAAAAATAGACTACACATCCTGTTCTTACAGGGCATTGCTACCTTGGGGAACACATGACAAAGATGGGTCTAAAACAAAATAGCGACTGTAGGTTCTGCAATCCGGTACACCTAACATCTTATACTGCACCGCCATCACGGAAACCCGAGCTAATTATTTCAGTAAAGACGTCATTGACGACCTGCTCTGAAACCATCACAGCTATTGCAGTTCATTAAAGCTCTTGGACTGGATGGGGAGCTTTCAGAGAGGACATACCTCAGCAGCTTACAGCTCATACAAGAGGGCGCAATAGCACCTGTTCCAGCTAAGCATTACATTGTAAAAGGACTTAAGGAACGTCTGTTCATTCCCAAACCTGGAAAGGATCCTCTCTTTCCTCAGAATTATAGACCTATTTCCCTTATATCGAGCGTCGCAAAAATCGCAGAGGCAATCGTCCTGAGACGGCTCAAGAAGGAGATCTTCGTTCAGGATATTCTTCAGGACAAAAATTTGGATTTCGGGAGGGTCACTCTACCGAACACCAGTTGTTCAGAATAATGGATTTGAGGCAGAGGAAAGGGAGTCTGGGGTGGTTTCTTTGATCAATCTTTAAGATGACTTCTCGGGAGGTTAATCCGAACATGGTGAGGCCCAATCTTACCTTTCTGGGAGAACCTTTCTACTCGATTTCCATCCACAGACTAATGGAAGCGACCGCACGGTTCATTGTTTGTTTTTGATCTTCATGAGCGACATAGGACGGATTTTGCTATTTAAGCGGACGATACAGCCAAGATCTACTCACAGCCTACAGCATTTGATGGACGACATTCTTGAATGGGCTTCAAATGGCGGCTAAAATTAACAATTCCAAATGCGTTGCAGTGAGATTCACTAGAAGAATTCGCCCTCCCCCGGACAACATTATGGTAGGGGGTTTTATTGCCATGGAATCCGTTGATAACCTATTTGGGGATGAGGTTTGATTCCCGCATGACTTTTAAACAGCATATGGAGAAGACCATTCATAAATTTAATGCAGCCAAATCCTGGATATATTCGTTGCTCTGCCCTAGATCTACACCGTCATTGAAGATCAAGACACTAATATATTTTTCATTCTTGAGTCCAATTACAAACAAAACGAATTTTAAGAGACTGGAATCCCTTACCTCTAATCACTGGTGCAAAACAAATTTTGAGAAACCAGCGTCTAATCAAGATCTCGAGGACGCTTAAACATCGATGAAGTTTGAACATTTTCGCTTTCTTTCACCATAGCTGAAAAATTAAATCAACACCTTATCACATTTCCAGGCTAGAATGAAGCCAATCCAAAGAAGAATGAAGGCCTATGAACAACAATTCGGCCTTAGCAACCACCGATGATAAGGAACGTCAATAATCTTATGGTCAAGTTCAAAAATCTTTGTTTTGCAATTTTGGTAATTTTCAGATGAGTCGCTACGAGATAGGTTAATTCGTGATTCTAATTAAGAAGATTGTCTATTGTGACTATGGATCAAGAGAATCAAATTAATAAACTGTCTCAACAAATTTCCAAGAAGATGTCAGAATTGAATTGTCGTTCCAGTTGAATATGGAAATTTTTTCCTCCAATTGTTCCTGTAGTGAAGAATCCTCTCTCTCTCTCCTCTTAAGCTAGACAAATAAATTGTAGGATGAAATGGAGTTTAGAAAAAAGATAGAAGATTCAATAGAGTTTGTCCTCCAATACCTAAAGACGATTTAGGATTATTTCAAGATCCTCTAAGCACCTTTTTTTGAATTCAAAGCCTACAGGTTTTGCTTTGACGAACATTTTGGACGGGTGACGTCCAAAGCATGGTAGCATTTGTTCAACGATTTAGCACTTTGAAATATGGTCTGAGACAGAGATGGAAGTTCTTTTCGACGTTTCTAAATTTAATCCAGCTCATACACTCCTTCAGTATACCTACATCTTTGTTGTCATCTATTTAACGTTGAGGACTGCGTTTTGATCATGTCTATAGCTGAGGATAGTGTCGCTGGTATCCTTTCCGTTATTAGAGAAGTAGCCAACGAGGATTTGAGTTAGTCGTAGATCAGTTAACCTCAGATCGACGTCTTCTCACTACGATTCTGAGCCACTCTATACTGGCTGTGTTGACCATCAGGCTTGAAGGTAGAACCAAGGAATTTCAACCAGCATCTTTAAGGTCTATTATCTTTGCCTCTAGGATTTCTTCCTACCCTGATACTATCGGATCTTTGGATGTTTCCTGATCTGTTGTGTTCATCTGTGATGGATCAGTAATTTTGCTGTTCTTCCGGTTTGGCAGGACAATCGTCGTGTTTCATCGTTCCTAGAAGCGTTGAAATGGAAGAGAACCGTCTGGTTGGCTTCCATTGTTTAACTGTGAAGTCGTGGATCAATATCGTTGGTTATCTAAAAAGTTTAAATTGATTTCCGTCATCTATAGAGAGTGGTGTGTCGATATTGTTGACGTCTATATCATTTTTGACGATCACCATTGACGAAGACTTCAATAGAACGTTTCATAATATCTTGGAGGGAGCCAATAGTGTTGGCTTCGATAGAATATGGCGTGACGTCACAGCATCTCTCAAAAATTTACTATTTTAGTCGATAAATGCCTTTCTAGAGTTGTGTCTAAGGTGTAAGAGGAGCCATGAAAAAACTTTGTTCGCTTATTTTTTAAGCCAACTTTATTTTTCCACAAAAATCACAGATGAAAAAATCTCTCAAACGCAGAAGAGAAAACCTTACGAATTCGAAATCGTAGATCATAAATAATACCACGAAATGAAACATCAAAGGTAATATTATTCCATTTCTCGCCCATTACTGAATCGACGACATAAATCCTATTTTATCTATTCTCGCCCCGTAAACAAATTGATCCCCTCGTACCTACCCGAGTTCGGCCACCTCGCTTTCTCACACATTATTTATATCGGAAAAAAAGGCGAAAACACCACAAAAAAAAAAGGGGATAGAGCCAACCTCTATAAGCAGCGAAAATAAAAAGGAATGAACAACGAAAGTTGATCGACCGAAATTGCTATCACGTTCGACTTTAAATAAATATATTCTGTAAGAGGGGTGGTTCAATGCTTGTATGTGGTAGGGGGATATTGAACTTTTGTCTTCATTTGTATCGCGTAGGAATAAAGGTCCGGTGCGGGTATAAATTTTAACGACATAAAACCGGAGCAATACACCGGGACTGTATTATTTATTATGCAACAAAGAGAAAAGGTAAGCGGGGATAAAGCACAGCTAACAAATAAACTACGTCGAGGACAATTTTTCCGCTTAGATATGCTGTTAACATGATATATGTAACCGAACGCTGGTTTCGTCGGTAAATACGGTTCCTGCATTTACCGCTGAATATGTCAAAGTTTGACAGGATCGAATATCGCATTTTACTTAACCTCACATATTTCAATTTACCCGTAGATACTATAATATAAATCTATTGACCGGTTTTTGTTAGAATAGGTTTCCACGGTAACTCCACAAGCGACTAAAATCAAGTTCCAATCAATTATTGTACACACATAATCGAAAACCCTCACCTCACGCACCTACAATAAATTCGAATCCTAAAGGATCTCTGCTTTATTAATAGCTCAGATCGCCTCCGGTATATGCTGGGAGATTTGCGGGTTCCACTTCGCTTTTAACTATCTCTACTATTTGTAGGTGGTCTTGATTGAGGTACGAATGGTTGGAAACCGGGCTAGAAATTAATGCTTCCTCGTAATAAAAGGGAAACAATTTATTACGCACGATGGTTGAGCTCTTAAATGTTATATTGTAAAAACGGTCGCTCATCATAGTTTCAAGACTAATAAGCGTTAACATGACATATTTCATTGTCAAAATATTTTCTGATGCCAAGAGTAAATATGTTTCATCTGACAGCTGTCAAATTCTAAGAGTAAACGTCCTATGTCATATTTTGACAATTGTAACTACCAAAACGTTCTTTTACAGTCGTCGCATTATAAACAATGGATCTGCACATTTTCAAAATCCAAACTTTTGTGGTATTAACATAAACAACTGTCACAATATTTATGACAGCTGTCAATTTATCAATTTATCAATATATTCATACAGAATCTCAAAAATTTAAAAAAATAAATATTTTTCAAATTCGGATCGTTTTCCCATTTCGTCGTGGCGTAATCGGAAAAAATTCTGACAGCTGTCAAAACTTTAAGGGCAATTAGTTTCATATTTTGACAGTTGTAGCTAACAAAAAGTTTCTGACCGGTATTAGATTGTAAACAATCGCTTTGTACAATTTCAAAACTGTGTCTTTTTGTGTCTCGACACAAACAACGATTTTTTGACAGCTGTCAAATTATCAGAAAAGATGTTTTTCATATTTTGATATTGTAACTTATCAAAAAGTTTTTGATAACATATTTGGACAATTCTAACTAAAATAACAAAACGTTCTTTTAGATTCGTAATATTGTAAACATTTGTAGTATTAATAGAAATAACTGTCAAAATATTTTTCTGACAGCTTGCAAATTATAAATGGACTATTTTCCAGATTTTACAGCAGTAATTGGTCCATTATCTTTTCCAATTTTGTTTATCTATTTTCAAGTTTATATTTTTCGATGTTTTGACAGTTATAATTATCAATAAATTTATGACAGCCGGCACATCGTTAGCAGACGTTCTTCGCTCATTAATGTGAAAACAGATAAATTTTATGATTTTAAGATACATATATGTAACCGTCAAAGTGCTTCTGGCAGCTGTCAATTTATCAATCTCTCTCTCTCTTCTGACAGCTGTCAAAATTTTAAGAGCAAATAGTTTAATATTTTGATAATTGTAGACAATAAAAAAAGTTCTGACCGGTATTAGATTGTAAACGATCGCTTTGTACAATTTCAAAACTTTGTGTCTTTTTGGGTCTCGAAATAAGCAACGATTTCTTGACAGCTGTCAAATTCTAAGAGAAGATGTTTTTCATATTTTGACAGTTGTAACTTATCACAACGTTTCTGACAGTCATTACTTTATAAATACTCGTCCTTTACGGACTTCAAAACCTGTCTTATAAGTTTTCTAAAATTTGACAGCTGTTAATTTATAAATACCGTATTCGTCTTACCATTAAATTTTACAATTTAATGGTAACTGTTAAATATCATTGACAAAATCGGTTATTTTTTTCCGATTTTGTATGTTGTTAAGAGCAAAAAACTTTCTGACAGCTGTCAAATTCTAAGAGTAAATATCTTATAATACATTTTGACAATTCTAACTACCAAAAACGTTCTTTTGAAGTCGTCACATTGTATATAAATAATGGATAAGCACAATTTTAAAACTCTAACTTTTGCGGTATTAACATAAATAACTGTTAAAATATTTGTGACAGCTGTCAATTTATCAATATATTCATTCAAAACCTCTAAAATGTAAAAAAAAATATTTTTTTTCTAATTCGATTCGTTTTTTAATTTCGTCGTGTCGTAACCGGAAAAAATTCTGACAGCTGTCAAAATTCTTAAGAGCAAATAGTTTCATATTTTGACAGTTGTAGCTAATAAAAACATTCTGACCTGTATTAGATTGTAAAGAATTGTTTTGTACAGTTTCGAAGCTTTGTATCTTTTTATGTCTCGAAACAAACAACGATTTTTTGACAGCTGTCAAATTCTAAGAGAAGAGAAGGTTTTTATATTTTGACAATTGTAACTTATCAAAACGTGACTGCTCTTCGGTTCTCGGGTTCTCTGCCGTATAGAAAACTTGTGGTACTTCTGAAGAAGATCACGACAAGATAATCGAAACGTCAAGTACCACAACTTTTCTACACGGCAGAGAACCCGAGAACCGAAGAGCAGCCATCAACAGCGGCGGTGAAAGCCTGAAGACTACATAAATAGTCGTTCTTTACAGACGTCAAAACTTGTCCTGTAAGTATTCTAAAATTTGACTGTTGTTAATTTATAAGTACCGTATTTGGCAATAGATAAGTGACGGTGAAATTGCGTTTTTTCTTTCCAATTTTGCGTGTGGTTAAGTGCAAAAAACTTTCTGACAGCTGTCAAATTCTAAGAGCACATATCCTACACCATATTTTGACAATTCTCCCTACCAAAACGTTCTTTTATAGTCGTCACATTGTACATAAATAATGGATATGCGTAGTTTCAAAACCCAAACTTCTGTGGTATTAATATAAAGAACAAAATGTCAAAATATTTGTGACAGTTGTCAAATTATATGTAGATACAATATTTGCTACAGACTAGTAGTGGTAGTCAGTTTTTCCTAATCGTGTGTCTAATTTTGCCGAAACATCCAAATCTCTCTGACAGCTGTCAAATCTCAGATTTAGTAATAATTATATCTGTCAAAATACGTCTACCAAATTTAAGTATCAACTATAAACGTTGTATAATCTGTATGTGAGTATGAAAGCACTGTTTTGTCGTTCTAATGGGTGTAAACTAAACAAAATATTTTTGACAGCTGTCAATTTCCAAATAATAATATCAGTAATTTCTTTTCAAGCCTTGCAATTTTGACTGTGCGAATACGTCTGATTATGTTCTAAGATTGTAAAATCAGTTTTTTGTTTTTAATTTTGAGTGTCGGAACAATAGAAAAGTTTCTGTCAAAACGCTATGTGAAATTCAAGTAATTTATTCTACATTTTTGAATATTGTTATTTTAATAACATTTAAAATACTTTTAACAGCGGACGAAATATGAATAAATTATTAAAATAAGATAAATGTTATAAATTTTACAATTTTTCTGTCAAAATATATTTGACAGCTGTCAAATTACAAAAATGTCCAAATTTTGCACAATTTTGGGTGTCGTAATATTTAAGATGTCCGGGAATAGAGAAAAAATTACTGCCAATTAACAATTGATTATAAATTATCACCTTGGGAACGATTTAGAAATAGTTTTTTTTTTGCCTTCTCCTAAGGCATTTAGTTAATAAAGCCGATCGCTACGGCTGAACGACCCTACACATATCGAAAAAGATATCCGAGGCGAGAGATGTGCCAAGAACACGGAAGCGATAATGGCAATTTCTCAGCCGTCCAAGGCCGTTTTATTGACGTCTAGCTACATAGATCGGGTCCCACGTTTCGAGTGGCCATAAAGATAAAACCAATTGTATCTAAATTAAGAGGAATACGTTTTTACGGGAGGGGGAGGGGGAGAGTTATACGAGTTCGAGAACGATTTAATCCCGCATCTTTTCTCCCTGTCAGTTTTATGCCCGTTCAGCACAAGCGACGACGCCGACGATGAGAAGTGAGGTCGGTGCCGCCGGCATCGGCAGGTGTAATAGTGGGAGAGAAGGAATTACTACCTACATACATGTATAAAGCCTTTTTTTCTTCATTTGAACACCTTCGCCACACTTTACCCAATATAATTATTAGCGCGAGGCTTCCATTTAATTTACGAGAGCGTATACTATGTAGAACATCATCGTTCGTAAAGTTTGGAAACCAATACTTACGGTAGGGTGAACGAGACATTTTCCTCGCACTTTTTAACATCCGTCCCTCTAGTTTCGTGATAAATTAGTTCTGGCCTCGTGAAACTTCGCTAGCGAATAATTAACGTGTTATAGCAATTAAATTAAGCGTACTTAAAACATATTTAGCGAGCAGTCAGTTTGAGAAATTACACGCATAAAACCTGCTACAGCGCAGAGGAGAAACTTTTCCAATTAATTTACTATACACCCCATATACCAATACACACGTTGTATGCATGCACGTTACTTATATACATATATCTACCTGTAACCCTCAACTTTGCAGCTTCCTCTTCATAGCCGATGAAACGATGCGTCGCTAACAGTTTAATTCAACATTTACGGAGACAATTTTCAATTAGCGTCGACAAATAAGAAGAATAGGATTGAATCATTCTGTCTGTATTTGTACATGTTTTGTTAATTTATATAAGTTGAGTAATTCCCCGACGGGCAATAGCAGGTTTTGTCAAACTATGTAGGAGAAAAACAACATTCAAAATCTGGAGTTGTAGTTAGGTCTATACTATCATGTTCTCGATCTCGATTCGCGACGGGGGTGAACTGTTTTAGAAGCACTCGCTTATTCTAATAATAATAACGAAGGGTACTTACCTTATTCTGGGGCTGGGGCTGATGCTTCCAAAAGAATCACACCAAAAACTCCTTAAACTTTTATTTTAAAAACTATTTACAGTACTACCATCTTCGGAGGTCACCGTCGGAATTCCGATACCTTCCCGTCGATCACCTTGCGAGCCCGATGTCTCGAAAAACGCTGACGAGGTTCCTGTCATAGATTAGTGATAAGAATTATTGTACGTACCCGAAATACGTGGGAGTTAGGGAACGGGACTAGATCATGCATAGTGTGTGTCATGGCGTCCTGAATGTTGTGTTGTATGAATTAAATTAATAAAGTAATGCTAGTAGTTACTGAGTGTTTTATTATTAGCATAATAGAAAACAGAACATGGCGCAGTCAAATAAAGGATTAAATTAAAGAAAAAAAAAATGGATACCTTAAAACAACCGCAACCCCTATCAGTAGAAGGTAACGCTTCCGAAAATTTTAAGAGATGGAAGAAAAAATATGAGCTTTACATTAAAGCAAGTGGAGCAGCGAAATTAGATGATGAAGTAAAAGTTGCATTATTACTACATACAATAGGAGAAGCAGCATATGAAATTTACGAAACTTTCGAATTAACGGAAGAAGAAAGTAAAAGTCATGTAGCCGTATTAAACAAATTTGAAAAGCATTTTACTCCCTTAAAAAATGAAACAGTTGCGAGACATGTCTTTTTCTCTAGAGAGAAAAAAAACAGAGGAAACATTTGATGAATTTATAACAGCGTTAAAAGCACTTAGTGTGGATTGTGGATTTGCCGATCTAAAAGATAGTTTAATTAGGGACCAAATAATAAGAGGAATAAAAGAAAAAGGGTTAAAAGAAAAGTTACTAAAAGAACAAAAATTAAATGTATACAAATGTATAAAGCAGTGGAATTAACAACGCAGCAGTTAAAAACAATGACTGATGTAGTTGAAATAAAGAAGATAGAAAAGAAACAGAAAGATCAATGGAAGCAAAGCAATATGAAGAGTACAGAAGGCAAGAAAGAAAAAAATGACAGGGAGTGCATGAAATGTAAGAAGCAACATCAGCAAGGAAAATGTCCAGCTTATGGTCGGAAGTGTGGAATATGCAAGAAATATAATCACTTTGCAGTCGCATGTAGATACCGTAATGTCAAGGCGGTAGGAAAAGAAGCCACAGATGAAACAGAAGAGGACGAACTTTTTATAGGTACAATTAAAAATATTTCTGTAATGTCAAATAGTTATTTTAATTATAAAATTGTATGTAATAATAAGAAGTTAGTAGCAAATTTAGATACAGGGAGTGATTGTAATGTTATGCCCATTAAAACATTAAGGAAGTTACAAATAATAAGTTTGAGTTAGAAAAGTCTAGTTTAAAATTGAATAATTATAATGGCTCAAAGATAGATTGTTATGGTCAAATAAATTTAAAGTGTGTAATAAACAATAAGGAAAACATACTTACCTTTCAAATAGTTAAAGCTAAAGAATCTACTCCAGTAGTTATAGGTCATCCGACATTGAAAAAAATAAATTTGGTAAAAATAGTAAACCAAGTTAACATAATAACTAATAATAATTATGATAGTTTAGTACAAAAGTATACTCAAGTGTTCGATATGAAAATAAGTGAAATAAAAGGTTTTGAATATAAAATTAAGTTAGTTGAAAACGCAGTAGGTAAAGTTGTACCATGTAGAAAAATTCCTTTTGGATTATTTGAACCTTTAAAAACCGAGTTAGCTAATTTAGAAAAGAAAAATATAATAGAAAAAGTAGTAGAACCTACTGATTTTGTGAGTGCCTTAGTTATTGTTAAAAAACCAGACTCAAGTCTTAGAATTTGTTTAGATCCCCAACACCTTAATCTCAACATCAAAAGAGAATATTATAAATTGCCTACCTTGGAGGAAGTAGCTGCGAAAATGTCAGGGGCAACAGTATTTAGCGTATTAGATGCTCATACAGCTTTCCATCAAATTAGGTTAAGTGCAGATAGTTGTAAGATTTGTACATTTGCGACTCTAAAAACGTCTAAAAACTAGTCCAGAAATATTTCAAAGATGCTTCAAACAAATTTTTGATGGTATTGATGGATGTGAACACGATTTCAGGTTACAACAAATATTACAAAGAGCAAATGAATATGATGTTAAATTTAATATAAAGAAATGTAAATTAGGTGTGGGAGAAGTTAAGTATTTGAGTAATATATTTTCTGGTAAGGGTATCTCTCCAGATCCTAGTAAGGTAGAAGATATTATCAAAATGAAGGAACCCAAAATGGCAAAAGAATTAGAAACTTTTCTTGGTATGGTTACCTATGTTGCAAGATATATTCCAAATTGCTCAGAGCTAAGCCATGAATTAAGAAATTTACTAAAGAAGAATTCGGAATGGGCGTGGACTGATAAGCATACCGACAGTTTTAATAATATTAAAAATGCACTAGCAACAAAACCAGTGTTGCAATATTATAATATGAACAAACCTTGTGTGTTATCTGTAGATGCTAGTAAAAATGGATTGGGAGCTTGTCTTCTTCAAGATAATCTACCAGTATGCTATGGTTCAAAAGCCTTAACCAGTTCGCAGCAAGTTTATGCTCAAATTGAAAAGGAAATGTTGGCGAACGTACATGGTTGCACTAGGTTCCATCAATATATTTACGGAAAAAGGGTCAAAGTTGAAACTGATCACCGCCCGTTAGAAGCCATATTTAGAAAACCACTTGTAGATTGTCCATTGCGATTACAAAGAATGAGACTACAAATACAAAAATATGATTTAGAGTGCTGTATAAACCGGGAAAATAACTGTTGTTATCGGACTCATTATCGAGGAATTTTGATGAAACAAGTTTTTTTGAAGACAATTATGAAGAAATAGAAGCACATGTTGGAATGGTAGTAACAAACTTACCAATCACGGACAAGAAAATAATTGAATTTAGAACTGAAAAAAGTGTGAAGAAATGTTAATAATAAAAAAGAATGATAACTGAAGGTTGGCCGAATTCGAAGAATGAAGCAACCTTATTACACGTGTAGAGAAGAAGTATTCATAAACAGTGGTTTACTTTTTAAGGGTAGCGCATTGATTGTACCGCGATCTTTGAGGAAAGAAATGTTAACGAAAATTCATTATAATCACATGGGTATTGAGAAATGTAAGGCAAGAGCTAGAGGTATTTTGTTTTGGCCTAATATGAATATGGACATACCCAATATAGTTTCCAATTGTGACACGTGTATAAGATTCCGCAATGCTAATACTAGTGAACCAATGCTTATGAGAGAACAGCCGAATAAATCTTGGGAAATTGTTGGTACCGATGTGTTTACGTATAAGAATAAAAATTATTTGCTAGTAGTGAGCTAGCAGAAGAAACTATCGTGAATTTGAAATCTATATTTGCCAGACATGGAATTCCAAAAATACTTTATTCTGACAATGGTACTAATTATTGTAACCAAAAGTTTAAAGATTTTCTTTACAAATGGAATTTTACTCACAAGAGTAGTAGCCCTTACTATCAACAGTCTAACGGACTAGCGGAAAGAACTGTTCAGTCCATTAAAAATTTATTAAAGAAAGCTGAATATGATGGCAAAGATGCATACTTAGCACTGTTAGAGTTTCGAAGTACACCAATTTCGACAGAGTTAAGATCACCTACGGAACTGTTATATGGAAGACAAATACAAGGATTACTGCCATTAATGAGAGAACCAAGTAAGGAGGAAGAAAGAATTGGATAGAAGAACGGAAATCCAGAAACATTATTATGATGATAGAAAAGGTAAACACGAATTAGAAGAATTGAATACGGGAGATGTAGTAACGGTTAAGGGAACTGGAAATCCAATGAGTAAAGCATTAGTGGTAGGAGAAAGTAATAGACCGCGTTCGTACAATGTTGTATTAGAAAATGGAACGCAAATAGACCGGAACAGAAAAGATTTAATTAAGTCGAGGGATAAAAGTTTTGAGTGGTCACCTGAACCTAGTACTGAAGAGCCAACTGATCATAAAGTACAAGATGCAACTGACTCAAAGTCAACCACAATTTATTCGAAGAAGTTAGATCAAGTTGAGGAAATAAAACCACATATAGCCATCGCGACTAGATCGGGGAGACAAGTTAAAACACCCAAATATTTAGAAAACTATGTAAAGTAGTAATTAGTTAAAGTAAGTAAAGTTAGAATAAAAAAAAAAAGAAAAAAAAAGGGAGATGTCATAGATTAGTGATAAGAATTATTGTACGTACCCGAAATACGTGGGAGTTAGGGAACGGGACTAGATCATGCATAGTGTGTGTCATGGCGTCCTGAATGTTGTGTTGTATGAATTAAATTAATAAAGTAATGCTAGTAGTTACTGAGTGTTTTATTATTAGCATAATAGAAAACAGAACAGTTCCGGTGTACCGATTGTGACCTCTTTAGATATCTTTTAAATCTACTTATTTTTATATAGTGGAACTTTCCGTGGCATTACTAACAAAAGGATGGAATCACAGAAGAAAGGTGGACCTGATAGATTTATAATCAACTCCCGATGGAGAATTTAAACGGCTAATGAACTACCAAGATTATCTTACTAAATTCGTACATTTGCGTCTTTTAATATCAAAACGTGCAGAAGAAGTCTGCGGGGAATTTCTTAAAATATTAATAGAATTTGGGGCGCCTGAAATTTTGCAAAGTGACAACCTATTTATGAGTAGTGTAATACGAAACTTGCTGTTTAGGTTGCCCACTTATAAAATGATTAATGATCGCCCACGTCACCCTCAAAGTCAAGGTAGTGTTGAGAGGGCTAATCAAGATGTGGAAAACATGTTAAAAGCATGGATAAAAGATAATTTTTTTTATGTGTGGTGGGTGCTTAGTTGCAGTGACTCCGTAAGCTTTATTACTTGTCTGGCTATCACTGCAACTCTTGCGGTGTAGTTTGGTGTGTGTAAGTTGTGTTCAAATGGCTTTGTGACAGCATCATATCGCCTTTTATGATGCCACACTGTTAATCACTTTGCTCCCTTAGATTTCTTCCAAATTAGGTCCGAAAGGAATGACCATTTATTGACCACCATTGATCACCGATTTGAATTGACCGTCTTTTGTTTAGGCTACAATTGAAGGGTACAGAGGAAGAACATACTAAGTCACAAAAGTAAAGTTGCAAGATAATCGAAGTTTAAAGTTTAAAACAGTGTGACAGGTTAATCTTAATAAATACCCTTAGTGTCATTTTTTTAAAATTGAGGGCTTCAGTGTAATAACCAGGTAAGTCCATGCAGGTGAAATGTTAAGGAGAAGTTAAAATCTGATCACAAGCTAAACATGATTTGCATGGTAGTTTGAGTAATGCTTACGTATTCACTAAGTGCAGGCGGATGTTTACTGAAAATTTGGAGCACCATAATAAAAGCATGCAAAAGATATGAGCAAAAATCCAATGGACTTGCCTGGTTATTGCACAGTTTTTGTGAAAAATTATTATAAAAGTAACAAAATCAGCAATAGTAAAAACAAATATTGGGTTTAGGTTTGCCGAAATTTATTTTAAAATTTTCAGCAAAATATTTCCTTAAAAAGTCGTATTTTTTTTAATGTGTGGTGGGTGCCTAGTTGCAGTGACTCCGGCACGGTCGTCGTTGGGCCCACTGAAAAATGTTATCTAAATCGGAATATCATGCAAAGCCTGTTCCTTGTTAAAAAGATTAAATAAATGGTAAAGAAGATCATCAGCATACATAGAGATTTTACAGGTTTTTACTGTCGATGGTAAAAAAGCAGTATAAACAATAAAAAGCAGAGAGCCTAGTATGGAAGCTTGAGGAACGCCGCGTTCTACAGGTATAGGCTTTGAGACGCGACTGGGTAATTTAACATATTGGCTTCTATTGGATAGATAACTACTAAGGAATTGGATAGCATCCGTAAAATTGATAAGAGAATATTATGATCCAACGTGTCAAAGGATTTGCTGAAATCCAGCAAGACCAAGACAGAGGCAAGACCCTTGTCACGCGCGAATATTAGAACGTCAGTGACGTTTAATAAACATGTTGTACAACTATGTCTTTTTCTGAGCCAGGCTCATATTTTCTCTACATGCTAAGCACTATCGGTCATAAAAAAGGGAGATAAACAAGTCCATTTCGGTCATTTCTCTTTAATTCTTCCCATTTTTTTTTGATTTGTCCTGGCTTGTGATTAATTAACAAACTCGCTTAAGAAAGGACCCAAAATAAATGATATAATCCCCTCAATTTCTTTCTGTTTACATTACCGTTATCCCCATCCATAACAATAGACGTGAAAATACTTGATTTGAGCGATTACGTTAACGAAGTGAATGACGGGAACAAAAAAAAGAGAGGAGGAAACTTTCCACGATAAAATCCGCGTCCTCAGTCTTTTTACCACAGCGTAACGAAAAACTTTCATCTCTTTTTCGAGATTTGTAGGTCATTATCGAAGTTCCACCGCCGTCGGCTTTGAATCTGTGCTCCGGTGGAGAGAATAGAATTGAAACAATAAGGAGCACAGAAGCGCTAACACACAGAGTTATATTAGCGAAAGAGCAACATCTCTAAAGGCATCTCTAATGCAGTAGTAACAATAAGTCACGATCATGGAGCATAGCGAGCGCATCGCATCGTTTTCAAAGCTAACGTAACTTTGTTGTCGTCCCCGTACGTATCCACCAGTAAATTCTAAACTCAATTACGTTAAGAAAGTCTCTGCGGGGAACTCTCGAGCTTTCTTCGTCCTTAATTGATTTGTAATGTGATCGATTCGTGTCGCAATTTATTGGAATCGTCAACTAGTAAAGTCCAGGACATGGAACGTTAGCAATTAACCTATAAAATACATGTTTACGACTACAAGGTACTTCCGTTTTAAATTATCACTTAACATCGTTACAACATGCATACGAATAGCGCTATTTAACATTGTGTGATCTCTGGACCTCGGGACAGTAGGGGAGTAGTAGGATGGACTCAATACATCGCAAGGGAGAATATATTTTTGCCGGTGACCCGGACTGGAATCCTGCCGATAAATCGCGTCTGTCCGAACGAACGCTCGTATTTACCGAGGCTATTAGTTTAACTTGGCCGGTTTAATTTGGTACTGTACGGACCCATCACACGGATACGTCCTGTCCGGTACGTAACCGCTAACAATACATTTTTTGTTTTAAAGTTCACTTTCGTTGTGTTTTGTTAGATTTAATGCAATCTAGTGATGCACTATTATAGGATTGAATGTATTGAGGTCCTCAAAGGAAACTTGTTTTTTTTTGTTTTATCCTTATCTTCATCATTCACCACCATATTTGATGTGTTAGTGTTCCAAATCGCAACGACGGCAATGCAAACACCGCTTTAAAGCGATTGTCGGAAAGTGCAATTGATGCTCGAGTTGTCTTGTTTAATGCCATGCTCCAGAAACCTCGCAAGGACGCGCTCTTAACATCTAGCTACAGACGCGATGCCATCAGCAAAAGTAATTTCCTCCCTGATGCTGAGCTGTTCGACTTCCGCGAACGCTTAATGGCAGATTTTCAACTCGTGCGTATTACGGAGGAAGTGCACAACATATAGCCATATATGGCCATAATAGTCATGGGCAAAAGGAGGAGGAGCCATATCGTCTTCTCGCTGGAAGGAGTTGAAGTGCATCCTGTCAGGACATTGAACTATCTTGGAATTACCATCGACGGAAGAGGGTCGTTTGGACCGCATATCATGGAAGCGGCAAACAAGGCAGAAAAAAAGTTGTCAGCCTTAACAGAATTATGCTGAACGTTAAAGGACTTACCAGTGGCAAACGTGCAGTATTGAGTGGCAGGCAATATTGAAGCAAAAATATAGGAAAATTGTGGAAAAAAACACAAAGGAATATACTTCTGCGAGCGGCTACTGCTGGTCATTACTGGAACTATGCCAATAGATTTAATGGCTCAGGAAAAAGCTTACATGTATGCTCACAAAGAAGACGATCGGAAAGTATGCTGGAAGTTCAAACCAAATGGCAAACGAGATGGGGCAATAAAACGGAAACGGCTCAATGGACGAAGCGACTAATAAAAAAACATTTATGAATGGACCGACTGCAAACACTGCAGAACTTTTCGCCTGCGATAGATGGCATGAAATTAGACGCGCGGCAAATATGAGGTTGGGTCACACAGTTACGCCAGACACGATGATGACTGAATCAGCCTATAACTAGGAAACCATATACCAGACGATAAGAGGTAATATGTGCAGCAAAGAGAAGGAAGAACTAGAGAGGTAGCGGATTGCATCAACAGTAAGCGAGCAGACAAGAGTTATGATACGGTGACGCCGGGGTTATCTGAAGATATATTTGCAAATGGTTCCAGATATCACAGAGGCCTCTGATAGCGGTTTTTAGTGGGTATGTGGTGTGCTAGAAGGCTCACTGGAGTCCCACACACGCAACTTGCGAAGATCAGAGCACTTAACAGCATCTTCCCCTGGCAAAAAAAGTCTTATATAAACAAAGTTTAGCCAGACTGTTAATAACTTCAAATATTATGCACATTAATTGAAAATTTAGCTAGATACGTAAAAAAATTTCAACTGGGCATGCATCAACCACGCCCCTGCTCAGCAAAAAGAAGTTTTCGCAAATTACTTTTAAATAAATTTAAAGATCCTGATACAACATGTTCAGGTAAGCTATTATAGCAAGCATATATTTGGTAAGTAAACGAGGACTGGTATAAGCTTGACTTGGTGGCGGAGATAATTTGCCCCGAAACCTGATTAGAAAATTGTGAACATCAGTTCTGTAACGGATCTTGCAATAAAGATATGAAGATGTTTTCAATGAAAGTATTTTATGATATAGTCAGGGCCGCCCTCGCCTGTCGCACCTTTGGGCACCATGCTATAGCTCCGTATGCTATCATGGGTCTAATTACCCTGATATATAGCCACAGAGTCATTTTGGGGCTAAGGCCCCAGTTTTTCCACATAACTTCCTGCACCTGCCCAAGGCAATAGCTTGTTGTGGCTTTGTTGGTTGTTTTTTAGATGTGCGTATTCCACGTGAGCCTTTGATCAAGCCATACTCCCAGGTAGTTCGTCTCTTTGACCGTATTCTTTCCCCACCTATTACTAGTGGTTGCAGATCTTCTAGCGATCTTTTTCTTGTGAACGTGACAACGTGCTCCATCAGAAGTTTTGGAAATCGACCTCTAACGACTATTGTTAGGTCGTCAGCATATTCCAGGCAATAGAAGCCCTTTCTAGTCAGTTTTTGGATTAGGGTCGTCAACGAGAGCGGCCCGCAGAAGAGGAGATAAGACTCCACCCTGCGGGCAGCCTCCTAACCTAACCTAACCTAATATGGAACCTTGCGGCACACCATTGCACACATCGTGCATTACCGAAAAATGATTTTCAATTCTAACTGTGTGCGATTACTCAAATAACTACGAAGTAGAGCGTTAGAAGTATCATCAAACCCAATGTAGTCCAGAATAGATAAAAGAACGTGCAAGGTTAACAGTATCAAAAGCTTTAGTGTAGTCGAGCAAAACCAGACATGTAATCATACCCCTATCAGTCGCATCCAAAACATCATCAGTAACCTTGAGAAGAGCAGTCTCACAACTAAAGTTAGCTCGAAAACCCGGCTGAGTAGGTGGAAGGATATTATGTGCGCAATTACTTTTTCGATAACTTAAGTCACGCAACTCTTGAGGATTCTTAAGTTTGGGTAACGGACGAACAATAGCGCTTTTCCATATATCTGAGGACACACCCTCAACCAAACAAGTATTAACTAAATAAGTAATTAAAAGAATAATAAGAGAACCACATAACTTGATTATAGCAATATTCAGGCCATCACAACCAAAAGCTTGCGATTTTATCCTAGAAATTATGTCCGCGACTACGCTCTCAGCAACAGGTTGCAAGGAGAATTGGGACGAAAATAGTTTGTTGGTAAGGTAATAAGCAACAGTCTCACCAACGTTTACAGTAGAAGGGGCATCACAAGAATCAAGGAAGTAGTCATTGATTGTATTCGGATTATTGAATTGTGATGGTAGACAAGTCGCAGTATCCTTTCCTTCCACTCCCAAACGGCTGAAATGCTTCCAAACGAACGAAAAGCAAAATCATAGTATGCATTTTTTTCAAGGTTAAAGGTATTGTTAGGTATGTAGATCCTGTGCGTTTCGAGTGACACAATGTTTAGCCTTAGGCTTTTCCCTAAGATTCATTAAAAGTTTATTGTTGATGGAAGCGAAATTTCTATAAGAAGTGTGATAGCGTGGAGTATTTTTTCTTTAGTGAATTTAATATTAAAATAAATAAAATCATAATCAGAGAGATTACAGTCAAGTACTCCACTATCTGAAATAAAATTTTGGTTGGATACGAATAACAGGTCAATTAGAGAACAGAAATTCGAGGAAAGTCTTGTTGGTAAATCGATAAGTTGAACAAAGCCCAGTAAATCAAAAAAATCAACCAGATACATTGTTTTTACATCAGTAAATATCTTTGATGTAGTCTGTTATGTTTATATTCAAACTTCAATTAAAAGACGTAATAATTTAAGAATGAGTTTTTAATTATCACTATCTGACAACTGTCTAATTATCAATCCCTTTTGTTTTTTTCCAAAGGTGCTATCATACTTGATAATATATATACATGACTATAACACTCTTCTTCCTAAACAATAGAAATGTACATATATGTAAATGTAGAAATACTTAACACTGTAAATACATAAAGAAAATTAAATAAGAATGTTCCTTCAATCTATTAGAAAATCTTTGAATTTATCTGGTAATTTTATCTTTCTGCGACAAATTTCCATTTCCGTAGTAGCAGTGGTGTTAGTATTGGTGTTGAAAGTATCGTTGGAACTCACTTGCTCTGTAACATTTTCTTGAGGTACGTTATGTGCAGTTAGGTTTACATCTGATCGCTCGTTCTGCTCGGAAGTGTCAACTGGCGCTGTAAATTCTTCTGGTGGCGGAAAATCTTCCAACTCTTCATTGTCTTCAATTGTTGGCGTTTCTTGACCGATTTGTCTTATTTGGTTAACATGTCGTTTTATTGTTATTCCCGAATCTAATTTGATTAAATAATGTAGTTTTCCAGTTCGTTTTGCTATTCTACCAAATTTCCATTTCTCTGATCCTCGGTAATTTCTGCATTGTACTCTCATATTTATAGCAAAAACATTAGATTCTAATTCTAATTTGTCTTCTGAACATTAATTCTGAAGGTGATTTATTTGTGGTGCAATGTGGAGCAATTCTATATTGTAGTAACAATTTTTGTAAATTTAAATTAAGACTTTGTTGTGTACTTTGCAATCTTTTTATAGAAATTTTTAAAGTTTGAACGAAACGTTCAACTTGCCCATTTGTACTGGGATTGTATGGTGCGGTTAATTTGAACGTGACTCCATTTACAGTTAAAAAATTCCTAAATTAATTTGAACAGAATTGTCGTCCATTATCGGTAACTAAAATTTCTGGTATGCCAAACATAGCGAAAACTTCTCTACAAGCTTCTATTGTAGTTTCAGTCGTAGTGTTTCGTAAAATCTTGACAATCGGAAACTTCGAATAAGCATCAACTATTATGAAGATGTAATTATTTAGAAATGGACCCGCAAAATCCGCATGAATGCGCTGAAAAGGTCTTACTACTGGTTCCCAAATGTGAGTTTCTACTTTCACCGGGTTATTTTTGACCAGGTTACAGTTTGTGCAATTATTGATTAAATGTTCAATATCTTTATCAATATTTGGCCACCAGCAATAACTTCTTGCTAATGTTTTTGTTTTAACAATACCAAAATGTCCAGTATGTAACTCGTTTAATATGTCTTTCCGTAACGATTTGGGAATTACAACTCTATGATTTCGCATAAGTACATTGTTGCACACAGTAAATTCATTTTCATTGATGTTTAGTCGCTCTTCAACTCCTAAACGCATACCTTTCTGTAACTTCTGAATTAGATTTTGTAATAAAGCATCCTTTTCATAACCTTTAACTAACGTTTCCACTGTAATCGGTAAAGATTCAATAATATCTAAATTGAAAACATGAATAACATCATAATTATAAGTATCATTTGTGCAGACTATTAAATTACTACTACTACTACTAGTACTATTAAATGTTGATTCAGAGTTATTTTAAAATCCCCACAAATTCTAACCGAATGATCTGCTTTTAGAATAGGAACAATGGATGTAGCCCATTCGGATGTATTTACCTTCTCTAAAATATTATACCTTCAGTTACTAGTTTGTCTAGTTGTTCTTCAACTAAAGACAGTAATTTGAATGGTACAGTACGATGTCGTAAAAATACAGATTTTGCGTTTGTTCGTAACGGTAACCTAGCTTGAACGCCTTTTATTTTATCTAATTTCGTATTCGTAATTTCCTGATATTTTCCTAACAGTTGTCTTACTCGATCATGTACTCCACTACAGATAGAATTTACTTCACTCAGTTGAATTAGATTTAGTTTTCTAATCCACTCTCGTCCTAATAATGGGTTTTTATCATTATTCCCAAGCAGCATCAAAGTACCGGTAACCGAGATCGGAACTTCAGACAAGTCGCTATTACGTTAATATCACTAAAAAAAACAACTTTCTAGTTTTTCCTACTTTTATTTAAACGTTTTTGGCAATTATGTAGTTATTATTACTACAATTTGGAACTTAATAGTTTCAGTACTTCTAGGTAGCTTTTGAAGTTTCTGGAATGAGACTGTTACTATATAAAATAACTTTAAGGTGGCACAAACTTTAAAGTCATATTCGATAGTCTCTGTAACGTTGTTTTGTTACCAATATTTCACTTCAAAGTTTTTATTACTTTATGGTAGCGTTGAAAGTAACTACGACGTCGTTTCTACTTTTGAAATTTCTTCAAAGTTATGGAACTGTGTAGTAATATTTAAGGTGAAATTAATTATCTCGCTACTCACAAAAACTACTTCACAGTAATTTTTACTTCCCACTCTGCCAATCCTACTTTCCAGTAATTTCTGCAAAATGCGCCATATTTACTGACAAAATGTAGGACGCCATTACATTAATTTCAATTTCCTTATTGTACAACAATTACAGTATCCTCAAAATATCATAAGAAAAAGAAAAATTAAAGCGAAACTGAATTCCTATAATTAGAAGGAAGGTTAGAAAAACATTTCAACACCTTTCACCAATTTCATGCATTTTTTTATTGTCTTTCCGAAAAAAAAAAAATTGTAAAACATATATTTCGAGATGGCGCGTTTAATTTTTCAATCTATCAATATCACATTTGACAGAATTTTTTTAAGCGTTTTGAATTTCTTTGTATTCGAAATTGTAAATCAGCAAAGTTGTGCGTACCCCTACAAGCGATATATTTCCTGAAACCTACAAATATTATTTGCATTATGGGTGCCGCGGCTGAATAATGACGGGACATACTTAAAAGCTATTTTTAAATATGTAAGAGAAAGACAAGGCGAAAACGACAAGCGAAGAAACGAAACCTTATAAAGTAGCAATGACCACGCTGCTACGTCCCCGCCACTTAGTTGGAACGTAAGTGCGACGTAGCGGTATAAGTAGCGGGGTAGTAATTTTTACGTAGCTATCACCTTCAAAATGTTCCCCATTTTGGTCGTTGGCACGTAATGGAAACGTGGCAATAACGTTCCCGTCATTAGTAACCACAACTTTATAATTCCCAACAACAGTCGCTGGGACGTAGCAGCGACTAAAAATGCTGCTTGGGTTTGCAATATATAAATTTAAATTGTAATCTTTGTTTTTATAATATATTAAGACTTCGGCATAACCATGCACTTTAATCAAATTTCCACAGTATGATGATAATTTTAAATCTGTATGTAACACAGTATGACTTGGAAAAAGTTTATCAAATAATTTTTTTCCTATTATTGTGACAGCAGCACCACTATCAATTTCGAAATTAATGTTTTTACCTGCTACTACTAGTGTACCGGTAAACTTTTCCCTGTCGCCTGGGTCGTCTATCTGTAATAGTTCTTCTACCTGATGTGCCGAGGATGCTTTTTTTTCCTTATTCATGCACACACGCTGTAGATGTCCACGTACCCCACATTTGTGACATTTAATGTTACGATCCAGCGAGCATTTACTTGCTAAATGAGTTCCTCCACACCTAAAACACTGTAAATGATTATGATTGGCCTTAATTTCATTCTGGGAAGCATATTTTATCCGTTGTTTTGTAACACCACTGTTGGAGGATGGTACTCCCTGCGACTTCCTCTTTGGTTTGGAATTTATGTAATTTATCGAAGTAGGTGAACATTTATTCAATTGTTGAGCACCTTTTTCCGACAACTCCATACTTAGTGCAGTTTTAACCGCTTTATCGAAGTTCAAATCACTTATTTCTAAAAGTCTCGATTGTATTCTCTTGCTTTGTAATCCAAATACAAATTGGTTTCGTAAAGCTGTTTTAAGGTATTCACCAAATTTGCAATTTATAGATAACTTTTGCAGTGCAGCTATATAATCCTGTAAACTTTCTCCATCTTTCTGACGACGTTGATGAAATCGATAGTTTTCTGCAATTTCCATTGGAGCTGGCGCATAAAATTCTTCCAATGTATTCTTTAGCATTTCATACTTTTCTTCATATGGATCTTTGGGATTAATTTGGTCACAAAGAATGTCAAAAGCCTTGGAACCAATGTAGTGTAACAGATATGGTGCATAGTCTGCATCTTGTACCTTGAATACTTTGAACGCGCCTTCCAACCTCTGTATCCATCTTTTGAAATTTGATGACGGTTCAAATGGTTCAATATTAAATGACGTTTGTAAACATAATCCTACGTGCTCAGCCATTATTGTAACGTACTGTAACTCCTGTAACGTACTGCGATATGTGATATGGTGTATTATCTTCGTTTCCTTTTTCAACGTATACTTTTGATAATCCTCGTCGCCAATTTGTTGTGTTTATATTCAAACTCCAATTAAAAGACGTAATAATCTAAGAACGAGTTTTTAATTATCACTATCTGACAACTGTCTAATTATCAATCCCTTTTGTTTCTTTCCAAAGGTGCTATCTTACTTGATAATATATATACATGACTATAACATAGTCTATATTAAAATCACCACAACACACTACGTTTTCGCTCAAAAGTAAAGCCTCAGTAATAGTATTTTCAAGATTATCTAGGAAAGTCTTGTAATTGAAAGTTGGAAGCCTATAGACTGCTCCAATAATAAACGTCGTGCTGGCGTTGTAAAGCAAACGAAATAGTTGCCCAATATTTCTAGATGTTTCGAGAACGCTGTGTTTAATATAAGACTCTCTATCTTGTCTAATCAGAATAAAACAGAAATATTTGAGTTTAATCAAGTTTCAGTTACAAACAAAATATCGATAGAATTAACCTGAACAAACACTCTCACATCAACAATTTAATTCTTAAATTTCAAAATATATTTCATCTTTATATTTATCAACGATTAGAGTGAAGACAGGAAAAAAAAATCAAAAATCAAACGTGAAGTTAGCCGCACATTTTGACAGCTGTCAAAATAAATTTCACAACAAATAATAATAATAATAATAACAGTGTAATAGCCGTAGCGATTCACCTCTAGCAACAAAAGATTTTATTGCCAACCCCGGCATAATCTCTCCCCTAGCACGCATACAAGGTTAGAAAGGTTAATACGATAATAATTTATATACAAACTCTCGGTTTTAACTCCGCCCGGCAATAATACCGTCTCCATACCCATCCCCGAATCGCCCACACTGTCATATATATATACACAACATAGTGCTTACAGTCGATCTGGCAAAATACACTCTCGCTCAGTGTGGGTAGAGAGCGGCCGTGTCGGGATGGAAACGCTAGCCGACTATTGTTTTCGGCTTGTTTGACCCGGTCGCTTCACGAAATTACAGTAGAAATATGCAAATTAAAGTATATTAACTTATGCAAATCCTACGCCCCTCCCTCCTCCCCTTCTCCTCTCTGTTAGATTGAAAGGGGGTGGAGAGAGGAAGCGAGCTCTAACGTCGGTGAGGAGGACAACTATGATGAGGACAAATATTAAAAGCTCTCACCCCGTATATAGTGATACAAAATAATAAAACTCTTCTTCTATTATTCACTAATTTGGAATGCAAATTAATCTTGGCATTCTTGATTAATCAGTCGAGAAGATGAAACTAATCCCCATAAATAAATACAGTATATTAATCCGTCCGAACATAGTTTCGTCTTGGTTTACCTTCTCACAGTTAGTTTTAGGATTATTCGCCTTCCTTGCGCGACCGTTAAGCTCTTCGAGTTTCCATGGTCTCCCCCTATCCCTATCAGTAACTGGCGTGTATAAGGAAACTAGATCCATTTAAATTGCTGATCGTGCCACTAGGACCTATCCAATGCTATGTAAATCCGACAAACACGGTTTTCGGACACCGCAATTTGCTTAGAACGATACTGATTGTATACGAGTTCTAGTGGGTAATTATTATGTATTTTCCTTAAATCGATATGTTAAATTATAGGGGTTGGATTTGTTTCGCGAAATGTAATCTTTCTGTTGTTATTAAGATAAGAAGAAAGAAAATTTTAGTTTTGTTGACGTTGCTGTAGAGAATCGCCTGACTTTATCTAACAATAATATTTTTAAAACAATTTACTAAGTTTCTCCTTCTCTCTCTTCAACTTAGATCTATCTCCACATAAATTCATCTTTTATATTGATCTTCTTTCATTTTGACAGGCCCCAAATATTGCTCTTTATGTCTTCCTTTCTTAGACGATCTTCTTCTTCTCCTTCTTCCTCTCTTTCCTAGTTAACCCTCAGCTGCATGATGTTTCTTTTGTCTTCGTTTATAGGTAATATAATAATAAATAAAATAATCAACAGCAGGAAATTAAAGAGGGAATAAAAGCTGCAGCAAAAGTGTATGGATTCCTCAATAAGAGTTTCATTGGTAGAAAAGAGGTGTCCAGGAAAACAAAGCTTAAAATGTTGAAATCTATTTACCTTCCGAACCATCAAACTTATTAAAACGTTGCTGGTTGCTTATTTAGCTACTTACATATTGTTATTGAATATACCCAGGTAGCACGGTCACGTCACATCGACGTTATTAATTGGGCATTTTTCCCAAAAGACGTCAGATCACCAAAATGTTACGGTATATACGGACGTCACTTTGGCGACGAAAAAATGCCGAAACTTTTTAGACGAAATAATGTCGTCTTTTTGACGTCATAACACATTTGGTTGATTTACGAAGTTTAAAGGTTAAGTCAATGTGTATTGCAGATCATATTTGAAAATAATAATTTTTTGATTTTTGCAATTAATGTTTAGTTAAGTATTTGATTATTGAAATAAAAAACGCAAACCTTCACAGTAAAAACATGACTGTAATTATAACTACATTTTAGTTTTTTCGTTGACATGCGACTATTACAAAGTTTTGATTTACCCGCCGGCGTCGTCAGTCTTTAAAACAGGCATCGATCACCATCCAATCATATAACAGCTTGGTAACAAAGCTTGTTTCGAAGTAGCGTGGAAGTGGAAGTGTTCTACATTTTCGTTTATGATAACGGTACCTCACGCTACCTAAACGAACAACTAATGATTAAATTTGTTTTATCGAGTTGTATTTGGTGCATTTTCAAGTAACGAGACCAACGTAGAGGTGAGTACCTATGGTAAAATATTGTTATTTAAGAAATGAGATATGCAACATTGGGTAAAATTATAGGTTATGTCGGTGTAGCTCAAGATTGTGTGGCCAGCGGGGAATGGCGAAAAAATATCTCTATATGTGCATATATGGCAATGGTAATTTTTTTTAATTTTAATAAATATTTTAAAGTATTTCGAGTTTGTTTTATTCATTACTGTAATTACTGTGTAAAGAATATATGTATATCTAAAGCTGACGGCGAAATAACGTCATTCTGACCACGTCTATAAGACGTCTAATTTTCACGTGACTGGTCTGTGACATAATCACGTGATCCTACCGTCATTTAGACGTCATATTTAAAGTTATAGGGACGTAACCGATGACCAAATTATGACGTAAAAGTGTCGTCGCCGTGCTACCTGGGTAAACGTGTAGAATGTGCTAAAGAAAGTTTATATTATGGACAAACCAAAATTGCATTGTATACTATCGCTATCGCCTCCTTTAAGAATGAAAGCACTTTCATTTTAAAAGTTTTTCTTTTATCGTTAATCGAGATACCGACCGACACCGCACTATTGAAACACCCTGTATATCGCTCCCTTTCTCTCGAATAGAACATTATTTATTCTTTCTATTTACTTTTAATTACCCGATACATTATAAAATAACATAATTACGAAATAACAACAATATTGACTTAATGACATCTTTATAACTTTCGGTTGACGTCACATTGACGTCACAATAACATTTTAACGACCTAAGGTGGACAAACTCAGTTCAGTTGACCGTCGACAATGGTAGAGGTAACATCTATAGAGACGGTTGTGTTATTTTAGATCGGACGAATTGGAAGTTATCGAAAGATAGGTTGTGTTGTCTTTTCTCGGTCGATACATCGTATTATTACTGGAGATGTTGGCTGCGGTGTAACAGTAGGAACTAACTAATATGAACGCTAGTTCGAACTCAAATTTTGCTTTGATGCAACGAGGTGTACGTTAGTGCGGGTTGTCCCTCTACAGCTCTCGTGTTCGTCAGATTCTCTCTCTTTGTTTTGACACTCGGATTCTGTCCGGGTGGGTGCTCTAATGGCATAGTTCCGCTGACGCCACATACCCTCGTGAGGGTCTATCAACCAATTAGAGAGGTTTTCACGTTCGTGAGAGTCTCAAAAGGGACAGTCTCAATCTAATTTATATCCCGTTTGGATTAATTAATGGCTGTAGAATGCCAAAAAAAGCGTTCATATTAGAACTGTTCTAATTGTTGATGGTTTGGTAGGTCGTTTCCGATAGAAGGTTTGGGTATTGCGTTGAATCTTGGTCCAAGTCTTGAGATAAGTGTTAAGCTACTTAAGGAGATCTTGGTCTTACTGTTGATCGTTTCGTTATTGCGTTGAATGTTGGTCCACGTATTGAAATAAGTGTTAAGCTACTTAAGGAGATTTTTGTCTTATTATTGATGGTTTGGTAGGTCGGTTCCTATAGAAGGTTTGGTTATTGCGTTAAATGAAGGAACTTCCTAATATGACCGCTAGTTCGAACTCAAATTTTGTTTTGATGCAACGAGGTGTACGTTAGTGCGAGTTGTCCCTTTAAAGCTCTTTTGTTCGTCAGATTCTCTCTCTTTGCGTTGACACTCGGAATTTGTCCGGGTGGGTGCTCTAATGGCATAGTTCCGCTGACACTACATACCCTCGTGAGGGTATATCAACCGATTAGAGAGGTTTTGACGTCCGTGAGAGTCTCAAAAGGGACAGTCTCAATCTAAATTATATCTCGTTTGGGCTAATTAATGGCTGTTCTTATTGTGGTTGGTTTGGTAGGTCGGTTCATATCGAAGGTTTGGGTATTGCGTTGAATGTTGGTCCACGTTTTGGGATAAATGTTAAGCTACTTAAGGAGATCTTTGTCTTAGTGTTGATGGTTTGGTAAGTCGTTTCGTGTTGATTACTGATCGGAATGGTATGTTTGCTCTAATCTACATAGAGGTGGTTTGAATTATTTTGGTATTAATCGTTTCTTGTATATCTACTACCGTCTTGCAAACGACCAGATATTTTGTTTGTTTCGTCTGCGTTCTTGCTGTTGATGCTTCGGTAGAAGGATCTCCACAGAAGATTCGAGCTTGCGACAAATTGTCAGCATCTTAATTCTAAATTATTTTCTCAGATGTTATAGTAGAATCTATCGATTTTAACTTTATTGCAATGAAGTTAGCTAACGATAAGTTTCATTTTTAATAACATAATTCTCAAAGACAAATCGATAGATTCGATTACTTTTTTTTTCTAATTTAACAATAGGATCTACCTGATATGAACGCTAGTTCAAACTCAAATTTTGTTTCGATGCAACGACGTATACTTTAGTGCGAGTTGTACCTCTACACCTCTTGTATTCGTCAGATTCTCTCTTTTTGTGTTGACACTCGGATTCTGTCCGGGTGGGTGCTCTAATGGCATAGTTCCGCTGACACTACATATCCTCGTGAGGGTCTATCAACCGATTAGAGAGTCTCAAGAGCCAAAAATGCGTTCATATTAGAACTGTTCCGATTGTTGATGGTTTGGTAGGTGATATTTTGTAGAAGATGTTACAAATTGTTAGGATTGTATGTATGATGTGCATTTAAACACACATTTTTTCAAAATTTTCGTAGTTGGGCTTGAAAATGTCACAGACTTTGTTCAAACGCTGCCTATAGCTGGGACTTCAACAGAAACATACACAAGCGATAGATGGCAACGGAAGGGTTCACCACCAGAAGCAGAACAGTAATATATCCTCCGATTATCCTTATTTTTACCACCACATCCTACCTACTAAGCTATCTTCAAGTGCTTATTCTTATTTCGCTTTTTTTTACACATCCGTGTTTCCTTCTCTTCTTTTTTAACTCTCGTTTTCATGTCGTTTATTTCTCCATTTTCTCATATCCTTTGTCATCTAATTTTCGGCCACGTCCGAATTTGTGGGTGCATAATTTCAGCTAGAACGCAACAAATCGCGTAGAAAAAAATTGCCAGCTAAAACGTGGAATAAAAAGGAAGGGAGATCAAGATCGGTTATAGTACAAAGTAGACCGTTCAATCATCGTTAAGCGTAAAAAAAGACGAAAAAAAAAACCTTGATGTCTCTCTCCTTCCAACACACACACACATTTTACCCGTATAAGATCGGTATTTTTCCGATGAGTATGTCGTTCGATAATAAGGAACCGCTAGAGCTACTGTGTGGATGTAATTTCATGTTGTTCGGGATAGAAACCCGCGCTACCACCGCCAAAGGATCAAGGACCATCAAATCAGTACTAACCCGTTTTCTCCCGTTTCTTTCCTCTCTCTCTCTATATATATATATATACTTACATGTATGTGTGTGTTTGTGTGTGAGAGCCCCATACGGATGTCGATCCATAACTCGTCCATCATAAAACCGAATGGAAAATAAATGATCCATAGCGTTTAGTGAAGAGGGTCCTCACTCTTATGACGCCCGCTCGACAAAAACGTGTATTTCGGGACGGGTGAACCTGTTTAAATAAAATTAACATGTGTATGCGTGATGAGTGGATTCCCTCGGTGTATAAATATTGTGTTATGTAAGCCGGTTTAATTAAATCCCCCCTCGCCATTCAAGTACTTGTTACAGGGTAGGACTAGCTATGTTGTCAGGTAGAATTTTTGTCGTGTTAAAAAAACGAGCGGTCCTAGGTTAGAATCTTGAGGAACCCCCTAACGAAGGCTCAAGTATTCTAAGAACAAATATTTTATCATATTTAGACAGTTAAAACTATCACAATGTTTCTGATACTCGTCACATTGTGAACAGACGGTCTTCGGCTGCATGTCGCCAGCCTCCCTCGCTCCCCCCTAACCGAATTTTCAAATTCTCTCTGGATTAAAGTTTTGTACAAACGGCACAAAAATACCATTTTGTACCAAACATAAAAAATTTTGTAGCTCGAAAGTTTATCGTTATATAAAAACAGAGAATTGCTTATTCTACTTTTGTAGGATGAAAAGTCTACTCCAAAATTTAAACATTCTCGTTGACGTGCTGATCCACCTGATTTGGCAGGGTTGGGAAGCTGGGCGATAACATGCTGCAGGTCAATATCATAATATGTAGAATGGTCCGCCAGAATGAATTTGGTTCCTTGTATTTTTCTTTAGATATTGGACTTGAGCAGTATCATTTTCCAAAGACATCACATGTGCAACAAAATGCTTTGGGATTTTCTTTGTTGAAATATTAACTAGAATGTAACCAGTTCTTTGTCCTCAAATTGAAGCTCATCATTAAACTCTTTAATTTCACTTTCATCAGAAGAAAAGTCTAAATTTTCTTCGCTTTCCGAACTATTTTCTACCACGGTAGGCGGTAGGCAAAAAGATTCTTTTTTTGACAGTTTAGATGGTTTCACTTTCTCGCTTGTTGTTTTTATTGCTGCTCGGGAGTGTCTGTTAATATTCTTGATTTACCTTTAGCTCGGCCTTTATTTGTATTCTTCCTTGGCTCTGCTTTTGGGTGAGGTCTTCCAACCTCTGGTGAAACGACTGTTACAGGCGAAGTGTTAACATCAGTGATAGTTCTGGAAGGAGTCTGGGTTGTTCTGGGTTGATCTTCTACGGATGCTAAAGATAAAGAGTTAATAGTATTAGCCCCACAAATATCCAAAGCAACATGTTGTTCAAGTGGCCTATCAGTGACTGCACTGGAGAAATATTCATCATCAGAAAATATGTTTTCATTTAAGGGTACAAAACCTGACACCTTGAAACTCTTCATTATGTTCTGCGGTGTCATAGACTTAAGAAAAGCATTACAAGAAAGCTTGGCAATATTGTACACAGGCTGTCTCTACTTCCTGGTCTCTTGAATTGCCAGATCAATAATAGGAATATTTACATGTGTTTCATGGTTATCAAGGAGCAGGAGTACTGGTTTTTCTTTAGACGGCTTGAAATGAGTTACAAAATGTTGAATAAATTTTACAAATATGGCCTCTGTAGACCAACCAGATGGATTAGCGTCCCCAATTGAATCTGTCGGAGCACCATGAAGCATAAAGGCTTTAAAATTAACCCTTGGGAAACGAAATAGGGGTAGTATGGTGTTACCTGTTGCACTAGCCGCATAAATCATCGTAACCGTTGTCCCTATTTCAGCCGAAGTTATCCCACCCACTTGTTTTTTACCCTTAGCTGTCAAAATTTTTGGAGGTTCATGAACGGTACTAAGACCCGCTTCATCGCAGTTCCAGATTTTATTAGGAGCAAAGTTGTGGCGTTTCAAAACTTCCTTATAGTTTGCAAAAAGTTTAGCTACTGTTTCTTTATTAAAAGCAGGAGATCTAGCCAAACTAGTGGCTTGAGGTTTTCTAAGGGACAGTTTGTCGCCGTGCCTTTTCCTGAATTCCCTGAGCCATTGTTTACCAGCACTTTTATTATTTTCCTAGAAAGGGTCTATTGTTTTTAGTATTAGCCTTGGCATAATCATAGGCCAGGAACATGATTTGCTTTTTAGATAAGCCAAAATCCAAAATGTAATTAACAAGTAGATGTTCCTCTAGCATAGGCTTCTTTGGACAATATTTATAACTGTTGTCTAATGAGTCAGCAGACTTACTCAGATGATAGATCAAAGTAGGCTTTTTCACCTCGAAGTGCATCGCAGCTCCTCGAATTGTCATCTTTCCTTCTCGTACATTTTTTATGGCATTTTCGAGGCATTCTTCTTCCGCTTTGCTCCAGTTTTACTCCTTGGCATTGTAAAGATCTTCAAACGTTCAGTCTGAAAAAAACATATGACTGTAGACTAGTGTTTAACAAAATTTAAAATACAAATTTAAATATCATATAATTTCACAAACATGTAGTTTAATATCAATAAAATAGCATTTTTCAATAATAACCAGTAATAACTAATGAATACAGATGATGTACCTTTGACCTGGTCAAAGGAACACCACCATGAAATGGTCAAAGGTACCACACAAATACTTGCAGCCATTTTATGTATATTCTCAAAAGGTTATAATATCAGTTTCAAATCTTCAAGAGAAGTTAAAGAATAAACATCAAATAACAACCCCTCACTTTCACTTTTCTTTGTAGCAAAATATAAATTTTATAACACAAACAATAAATTAATAAATACTTACTTTTCAGTAGCAAAAAGGAATAAAGTAAAATATTTTCCACCAAAGACAGCTTTCATGTTTCCGTGAAGTTAGCCTCCCCTTTTTCGAATTTCGAAATTTTGAAAGTTGTCCCAGGTTGTTCTAGGTTTGTTCTAAATTGTTCCAGAAGTTTGGAGAAAAATATTAAAAGATTGTCCAGAAAAATCGAAAAAACCGTTTTTCTTGTCCGCCCCCCCTCCTTTTCAAAATTCGAAGTTTTGACAGTTGTTCCAGGTTGTTGTAGTTGTTCTGAACATTGTTCCAAACTTTGAATCTTCTCACATTAGTAGTTTATGAAATAATTGAGAAAAAAAAATTTCAGTAACGCTTTTTTTTCAAAATTCAAAAATTTGAAAGTTGTTCCAGATTGTTTTAGGTTTGTTTTATATTGTTCCAAGATTTTACCTTTCTATTATGTCTACTTCGTGAAATAACTTAGAAAAACAAATTTTCAGGGGTGTGAAGTTAGGGCTTTCTATCATGTATACTTCGTGAAATAAATTAGAAAAACTAATTTTCAGGGGTGTGAAGTTAGCTCCTCCTTTTTCGATTTTCGAAATTTTGAAAGTTGTTCCAGGTTGTTCTAGGTTTGTTCTACATCGTTCCAAGATCTCTATCATGTATACTTCGAGAAATAAATGAGAAAAACAAATGTTCAGGGGTGTGAAGTTAGCCCCCCCTTTTCCGAATTTCGAAATTTTGAAAGTTGTTCCAGGTTGTTCTAGGTTTGTTCTACATCGTTCCAAGATTTTAGCTTTCTATCATGTATACTTCGAGAAATAAATGAGAAAAACAAATTTTCAGGGGTGTGAAGTTAGCCCACCCTTTTTAGAATTTCGAAATTTTGAAAGCTATTCCAGGTTGTTCTAGGTTTGTTGTATATTGTTCCAAGATTTTAGCTTTCTTTGAAAATTCGGTTATGGAGGGGGTGGAGGGGAGGGGAGGGTGGCGACATGGAGCCTCGGTCTTCATGGTTTCAAGACACAGATATGACACCTTTTGCAGGATCTTGATCCATCTGATACGGTCTTACCAGTTTTTTTTTGAAAGCTTGTTCAAAAAGTTTCTTCGTAGTAACCTGAAAGTCACTATGACGTCATGGGACACCATGTACCTGGTCAAAACCCGCGCTACTAGATCATTTTCGAATCATTCCACTCTGAAGGCTGATACTTACTAAAAGGGACTTTACTTGTCAAGGACAATTCTCTTTTTGTTGCAGGATAGAATTGATAGAAGAATTTTTTAAAAAATTATAAACAGTCACAAAAAAAAGGGATTTTTTTATCTCTCTGTGATGCCAAGTCTAAAACCCAAAACTCTTAGAAAGAGAAAATATTAAAAAAATTTCCAGAAAAATCGAAAAAACCGTTTTTCTTGTCAGCCCCCTTTTATCAAAATTCGAAATTTTGACAGTTGTTCCAGGTTGTTGTAGTTGTTCTGAACATTGTTCCAAACTTTGAATCTTCTCACATTAGTAGTTTATGAAATAATTGAGAAAAACAAAATTTCAGTAACGCTTTTTTTTTCAAAATTCAAAAATTTGAAAGTTGTTCCAGATTGTTTTAGGTTTGTTTTATATTGTTCCAAGATTTTACCTTTCTATCATGTATATTTCGTGAAATAAATTAGAAAAACAAATTTTCAGGGGTGTGAAGTTAGCCCCCCCTTTTTCGATTTTTGAAATTTTCAAAGTTGTTCCAGGTTGTTCTAGGTTTGTTCTACATCGTTCCAAGATTTTAGTTTCATCATGTATATTTCGTGAAATAAATTAGAAAAACAAATTTTCAGGGTTGTGAAGTTAGCCTCTCCTTTTTCGATTTTCGAAATTTTCAAAGTTGTTCCAGGTTGTTCTAGGTTTGTTCTACATCGTTCCAAGATTTTAGCTTTCTATCATGTATATTTCGTGAAATAAATTAGAAAAACAAATTTTCAGGGTTGTGAAGTTAGCCTCTCCTTTTTCGATTTTCGAAATTTTCAAAGTTGTTCCAGGTTGTTCTAGGTTTGTTCTGTATCGTTCCAAGATTTTAGCTTTCTATCATGTATACTTCGTGAAATAAATTAGAAAAGCAAATTCTTAGGGGTGTGAAGTTAGCCGCCCTTTTTTCGAATTTCGAAATTTTGAAAGCTGTTCCAGGTTGTTCTAGGTTTGTTCTATATCGTTCCAAGATTTTAGCTTTCTATCATGTATACTTCGTGAAATAAATGAAAAAAACAACATTTCAGGGTTGTGAAGTTAGCCTCTCCTTTTTCGATTTTCGAAATTTTCAAAGTTGTTCCAGGTTGTTCTAGGTTTGTTCTGTATCGTTCCAAGATTTTAGCCTTCTATCATGTATATTTCGTGAAATAAATTAGAAAAACAAATTTTCAGGGTTGTGAAGTTAGCCTCTCCTTTTTCGATTTTCGAAATTTTCAAAGTTGTTCCAGGTTGTTCTAGGTTTGTTCTATATCGTTCCAAGATTTTAGCTTTCTATCATGTATACTTCGTGAAATAAATGAAAAAAACAACATTTCAGGGGGAGGTGAAGTTAGCCTCTCCTTTTTCGAATTTCGAAATTTTGAAAGCTATTCCAGGTTGTTCTAGGTTTGTTCTATATTGTTCCAAGATTTTAGCTTTCTATCATGTATACTTCGTGAAATAAATGAAAAAAACAACATTTCAGGGTTGTGAAGTTAGCCTCTCCTTTTTCGATTTTCGAAATTTTCAAAGTTGTTCCAGGTTGTTCTAGGTTTGTTCTGTATCGTTCCAAGATTTTAGTTTTCTATCATGTATATTTCGTGAAATAAATTAGAAAAACAAATTTTCAGGGTTGTGAAGTTAGCCTCTCCTTTTTCGATTTTCGAAATTTTCAAAGTTGTTCCAGGTTGTTCTAGGTTTGTTCTATATCGTTCCAAAATTTTAGCTTTCTATCATGTATACTTCATGAAATAAATTAGAAAAACAAATTTTCAGGGGTGTGAAGTTAGCCCCCCTTTTTTCGATTTTCGAAATTTTCAAAGTTGTTCCAGGTTGTTCTAGGTTTGTTCTGTATCGTTCCAAGATTTTAGCTTTCTATCATGTATACTTCGTGAAATAAATGAAAAAAAACAACATTTCAGGGTTGTGAAGTTAGCCTCTCCTTTTTCGATTTTCGAAATTTTGAAAGTTGTTCCAGGTTTGTTCTATATTGTTCCAAGATTTTAGCTTTCTTTGAAAATTCGGTTATGGAGGGGTGGAGGGGGAGGGGGGCGACATGGAGCCTCGGTCTTCATGGTTTCAAGACACAGATATGACACCTTTTGCAGGATCTTGATCCAACTGATACGGTCTTACCAGTTTTTTTTTTGAAAGCTTGTTCAAAAAGTTTCTTCGTAGTAACCTGTCACTATGACGTAATGGGACACCATGAACATGGTCAAAATCCGCGCTACTAGATCATTTTCGAATCATTCCACTCTGAAGGCTGATACTTACTAAAAGGGGACTTTTCTCGTCAAGGACAATTCTCTTTTTGTTACAGGATAGAATTGATAGAAGAATTTTTTAAAAATTTATAAACAGTCACAAAAAAAAAGGGATTTTTTTTATCTCTCTGTGATGCCAAGTCTAAAGCCCAAAACTCTTCAGTTTTTTAAGACTGCATATTTTCGATTGCTTTGTTTAAAAATGTAGTCATAGCAGATTTCATGATACGATTCCTCCATAATTCATCTCAAACAAAACTAGAAGGACCATCAAGGAAATACATTCACCCCGACTACATCACATTAATATTGAGAAACGCTGTTTGTCTTTAAACTTGTATACAATGTGCGTATTTGTGTTCTAAAACTAAGAGATCGTCGTATCCTTAGGGGGAAATCTTGCGGTCCTTATCATCGCAAAGTTCGTGGTTTTCACTTTGTACCATGAACAGCATCATAAACGCAGATGGACAGTCCTTCTGCGGCTGGCATCTTATCTCCCCTACTCCCTCTTACCCCGTACCTCTTTAACCCATTTACTTTAGCTAAGGTTGTGCTTTCACCCTAACATACTCCCTGTTCTCTTTTTTTTTGCGGTTATATCCCCCCATCTATATAGCCCCTTCATCCTTCCGCGTAATATGCAATAAAGTTTAAGTAGCTTCCTTAACTGCTCCGGCGTTTCGGTTCCCCGGTTACGACCCTTCTAGCGGACAGTTGTTGTCACTTAATTGGGTTTTGATTCGAGATCGCTTACGGTCATTTCATGGCTGCAGTTTCGGACGTGATTGAATGTTATCGTTTTAGTTGTGTTTACCTAAAAATTTCGACTAATTTGTCCGCATTTTTCGAAATTGTTCGCGTTTCGATTTATCGATTCCGCTATGTATACTGTTCTCCCCCCTCTCTCCCTCTCTCGCGCGCGGTGATTTAAGGAACATCTCACGCGGTCCCAACAAATCATCGCGCTAGCGTTCGTTTGATATATTGCGCATAAATTTCGCGCTAGACTTTTATTATTTTCTCAACAATTAAGCGTCGATGTGGATGCTCCCTTTTCGTTGTGTATAATCCGTAGTCACCCTTTCCGCCCCACCCCATCTCACTCCACTTCACGCTGATTTTCATGCGTAAATCTCGTCCTAGCACTCCCACCTCCCAATAACACGCCCCTAATGCGGCAGTGTGTTAAATATTGCTAACGGTGCGTCGTCGATCCATCATTGCGTGCGGCGTTATTACTAACAGTAGCGATCCGTGGGATACATAAAAAATTTCCGATTAAAAAAATCGAACCGAAATACGTACGTATATGAGGAATGATGGCTCTTTAAGATCTTTTAAGTGAGTCAGTTAGATGGGAAACTGTGACAGGTTTCATTGTTGTAGTTCTGTGACAAATGTTCCACATCAAAAGGTGCATATTTTTAAACAAAATTAAAGATCTGGAAAAAAACCGGAGTCGGGGAAAAATGTTCCGGTTATTTTTTTCTAAAATCCCATTTATGACAACTAGAGAACATTCCTGAGATAAAAATGATTAAATTATAACGAGAGAACAATATCCCGCATCAAAAATCATGTTAGAATAATATACCAGGCGTGTTTTTTAGGTGGAGGTGCCGCAGCCATACTGGAAAGAGGTGAAACAGTGCTCCAATACGTAATTATTGTCTAACCTTCTAAACTAGATCGCAGATTACCTTAAAAGTTGACTACCACTGGTTAAAACGGTTAATTAATAATGGCCCTGAAGATCCTTACAATGATCCCCAGCCAAGTAGGTATTTCAAGTCGTCTTCGACAAGTTAGCCCCTACGACATTGTCCCTGTACCTGCAAAGAGGAAAAAGGTCACCAACAAAGGTCGCAGGGCTGTTGGATCTCGTGTTATAACCGGCATTCAACGCCTTACAAGGAAACACTAATTAAATCTCTAGGAAATTCTTCCAAAAAAACCTGCTAAAGTTATTGCTAAAAGAATGTTGAAATTTGACGAAAATAAAAGAAAAATGGGCAAAGAACTGATCAAGAAACCGAAAGAAACAACTATAAAAAAATTTAAAGACGTGCAAAAAATGATGGAGATAGCTTTTCAGAATCATCTATTGATGCAGAAGAAATTATGAGTGTTATGGAGTTTCTTGTAGGGAAAGTTTCTTGTGAAGAACTTATTTTGAATGATCTCATAGGAGAACCATGTGTGATGTGTGCAATGTGTAATCTTTGGGCACACAACCCTTGTGCTGGTGCTGAAAAGGACGTGTATATCTGTGATTTTTGCAAGTAAAGTGTGCAAAATAAAAGTTGTAAAATTATTTAAAACTGTTTCTTTTAATGTTCTGTTATCATATCAAATTATTATGGACTTATTTGTATTTCTTTAATTTATTCACCTTTGAGGCGAATCAAATCCAAGACCTCATCACGTCATTTAGCTGGGAACAACTCGATCACCCTCCATACAGTCCCGATCTAGGACCCAGTGACTATCAGTTGTTCCTGCATTTGAAAAAACATCTAGCCGGGGAACTCCATGACGACGATGGTGGTATCAAAACAACCATGCTGCAGTGGCTGACAAATTAGGCGGCCAACTTTTATGAGGGTGGCATCCAAAAGCTCAGTGTACAATATGAGAAGTGCCCCAATATTGATTAAAACTGCTATTCTAATATGGTTATCAAGTTATTCTAAGGTGTAGCATTGAAAATTGGACAGAAATATGGGACTGGATTGTCACATCTATATTAACTTTAGAATTTCATTCTCAGCCGTTCTTAAATAAAACAAGTGCAGTGAGGCTGGGACAAAAATATCTCGCTTATTCTTATTCTAAAATCTACTTTCATAGAGTATAAGAAGCAGCAGCGTCGCCATAAAATTGATTTTATGTAACAGTAATACTTGCTGTTCAAATCGCGATCGCTGCATACGAGACTGGCTATCTATGTCGATGATGTTGTCCTTTAAATGTCTTCAAGCAATGACGTCTTTATCCGCAGGCGCCTTCAACGTTCTATGCACGAAGAAGATTACCCTAGAGACAATACGTAAAGTATCATGGGGTCACCCTCTATACTAAATCTCTTTTCAATAATAATTCATTTAACGGGTCGATGGCCGCAGACTATTCGTTGTGAGAGAACGATAGGTGCCGGGGTTCAATTCTCTGGAGGGACGGTGACATTTTTTCGGAGATTTTAATCCCGGATCGACTTGCCATTCGCTGTTGGGAGCAAAGTGATTAACAGCGCGGCATCATAAAAGGCGATATGGTGCTGTCACAAAGCCAATTGAACACAACATACACACACAAAAACTACACCGCGAGAGTTGCAGTGATAGCCAGACAAGCGATACAGCTTACGGAGTCGCTGCAACTAACCACCCACCACATTAAAAAAAAATCATCACCTTAGCAGCGTTGCATCTCTAACATCCTGCGGGTGCACCACAATTTTGTGGGAAAAGCTCCCTAAACCCTCAAATTCATACAGATTTGCCCATCTTGGGGAGCCGGACTTGGACAGGCCACCGCCCCGCTTAAGGAATAGACGAATCCTAGAGATGGCCCAGTAAATCCAGGCTACACCCTTGAAGAAACCCTGTTGTTATTGAAAAATAAAATCGCGTGCTGTTCAAGCCGTCCTTGTCCGGAGAGTGCTTGCAGCTGTTGGGCCTGCAGGAGGGATCGGCCATTCCGCCAGTTGCCATACAACGACTTATATAACTCCATACTTCTTCCTGTAGCGATGGTACGCGTTGCTTGCTGATGATACTCCCACTATTGCAGCATCGCCTCCCAGCAGAGCTGCCAAACCAAATTTCATCGCGTTAGAATCACATGTTCAGATTATAGAGGGTGTGCTCGTCACTTTTGTCCAGCAGTGTATGTAATGATGTATTCTATCGAAAGTTTAGAGAACACAGTGTCTATAGTCGTATATACAGTACAAGTTGAAACTTGTATCGAACAGAAATTCGACAATTACAAATACGTACAAACCAACAAACGCTTGTTATCCTAGCGGAGACCTCAGACAATGTTCCAGATTAGACTTAAGTAAATAACCAAATTTATGCAAAGATCAGGGGAATATAATTCGGTCACAGATATAAACGGTCATTTTATAAGTGCTAGCCGTACACACATCGGAGAGATAGGGAGTGAGATAGAGTACAGAGACCAGAGAGGTGTAATTTCCATGTAAATGCGACGAGAACATACTCTCGTATTTTAAGCAAGCTGCAATTTACGCTTCGCAACTACTGTTGAAGCGGTGGAGGTAATCTGAAGCTATGTATTTCGCACAAACAGCTGGTTTTTTTTTTCCTTTTAGAGTTTGTTAAACAATGGCTTGATACGATTTGA
The DNA here is from genome assembly GCA_023690525.1 of Holotrichia oblita. NCBI lineage: Eukaryota > Metazoa > Arthropoda > Insecta > Coleoptera > Scarabaeidae > Holotrichia > Holotrichia oblita. The sequence goes on along the minus strand of CM043016.1, from coordinate 7,381,867 downwards.
TTAGATACACAGATATGTTTATTGCACGTTTTACACGTTGTGTTTTCCGGGTTAAAACGAGCGTGTTTGAACAATATAAAACTCTTTAAAACCTGCTACAATTCGGTGAGAATCTCAAATTAAATTTTCCTTTATTATAGCAGTCTAAATTAATACAATCAATCCAGTAAATATAGAAGTACTCATCGCTTAAATTACCCGACATTTCTCTTTCGAGTAATCGGAACTGCGTGTCTCCGTTTACCAGAAAATTAATAACTACCTTATTCTACTCCCATCTCCTTCTCTTTCTGGGGAAGACGTTCGTAACGTTGAGACGAAGGGAGAATAGATAGAGAGAGCGATAGATAGACACGATGCTAAATTCTCTCGTTCACCCTTCCACCAGGTTTCATCAGGCAGCAGTCATCACCTAACGATTGTGCACGACTGTTTGTTCGTCTAATTATTGTTGCTGTGAATTTATTATTTGTCTGGCAAACAATCGCTTAAATTTATTTCTGATGAGATAATTAAATCATCGACTCGTCGTTGCGTTGAAACTAAAAGGCGCGCCAGCTTGGTTGCGTGGGTTTGAGGGTTGGTGGGGTGGAGGTTGTGGAAATGGGAAAGGAGAAATGTTGAAATTAATTTTTGGATCTTTGTACTACGTTTAACTGAAGTGTTTCTAAAATATTCTTATATTACTGCCTTATATTTTTGAATTCTTGTTTTGCATACTTGATTACAATTCTTATTATTAATTAAGGAGTTCAAAACAACTTCGTTTAAGAGTATTGGGTGCAGTATATAAATTTCAATTCTATTCAACTGTATGACCTAATCTACTGAAGATATTAAAAAGAACCACAACGCCCTCGAAAGCCTTCAATATTTTAGATCATAATCTCCCGTTAAACAAACTGCAGATCATCGGTATCCGCAGAACAGCCTACAGTCTATTTCGATCATTGTCTTGTCAGAATGAACAACTATAGTGTTGCACTAGAAGATGAAGTTGATTGTGGTGTTCCTCAAGGATCTACCCTGGGACAGATACTTAGGGGAGAAGGAAGGAGGCTACTTTTGAAGCACCGATTGTCCACCGGTTGCCTGTTAGGAAAGCATCAGGACGGGACTGTATTTTAAACGTGGCCCTCAAAAACTTGCCAACATCATCGACGCCACCATCCACCTGAGGCGCTTCCATTCCAGCTGGAAAGATGAGATGGTGGTACTTCCAAGAAAGACCTTTTTCCGTTAAGATGCAACAGGTTTTGTCGTCCAAGAAATCATATCTAGGGCTAGTCCTTGAGAACATCTTCCTTCATGACCTTCCTACACATTCCAGCATCAACATTCTAATTTGGGCTGACGATATCCTCCCGTATCCACACATTCCTACCACCCTGAAACTTCAGTCTAAAAGCCAAATTATAATAATCCCTCTTTACAAGCATTTCTTAAAAATTGGTGCATGAAACTCAATCTAAGGATATCTGATGCTGGCTATCAAGACATCCAAGAACACCAGACGGTCCTTACAAGCATTCCTCAAGAAATGGTGCATGAAACTCAAGCAGAAAAATCTGAGCTGATGCTGGCTACCAAAATATCCAAAATCACTGACACCAGGATCATCTTCAGAGCGCAAAGGGTACTGATAGACGGTGCACATTTGGAATCAACACAAAAAATTTTATCACGAAGGCGTCTGTTCCTGTGGTCTTCAATCTTCTTTCTAGAGCCGAACGGTGGTTCTTGAGACCTTTATTCTTCTTGAATAGCCCCTGCTAGGCTGGGGTTTTTAGTCTTCTCTGTCTACGGCGACCGGAAAGAGATGGTTGAAGTTCTCCTAATTGTCCTCCTCAGCATCGATTGCGAGTACACGGTGAACTGTGACTCTAGGCGTGAGCCTGTCGAGGTCGAGCGAGTCGGCTTACGAGTGGGTTCCCGGATTTTGCCACTCTTTCCTGAGTTTTCGACGCAAGGCTGACGATGTACCTTCTCAGCGATGATATTCCCAGGTCGTCGCGGAGCTGTTGGTTGCCCACATACCATGGTGCCCCGATTATCAGCCTCAGGACTCCGTTCTGTAATACCTCGAGCTTCTTCAGATGAGTCTTCGCAATGCTTGACAACGGCAAGGCCTCGTAGGTAATTATCGGGCAGAGGAAGGTGAAATAAACAAGGAATTTTCAAAAATAAGGTGCTTTTAGAACAAAGAAGAGAACAGAGAAAGCTGCTTGCCCTGCAAAACTCAACCAATTTGTCTACATGTAATCGCATAGTTAGGAGGGAATCCAATGTGAAACCAAGATATATGACCGAAGGGCTCCAGAGGAGCCTGAAGTCATCCACGAAGATGTTTTCTGGCGGAGGACGCAGCCTTTTGATGAAACGGACTGCCACACATTTGGATTGATTGGTCTTCAGGCGCCAACTGGAGCCAGTTCGTCGATAACATTTGGAGGAAGTCAGGTTGAGGTCACTACCGGAAGCTTTACCAGGTTTTAAGGTTTTTAAAATTTGAGAAACCTCGTCGCTTGAAGTAGGGGCTAGAACTTCGCCCTTCAGGTGATCAAGGGTTTCCAAACCTGCTCCTTCACATCCTCGTCAGAGTCATCCTCGTGCGTAGCTTCATGGACCGATTGCAGGTGGTCTGCCAATAGCTCGACTTTTTCAAGAAGACGTCTGTTGCTATCGGAGAGCTATATTCCATCCTAGAAAGACTCAATACCTTCATAATAAGGCCCCTGCTACACTACAACTGTCCACATGGATGGGTATGCCTAGATATCACTGGAACCGGATAGTGGACACCCACAGAACAACGATTTCCTCCCGATTTTTTGCCCTAAAAAATAACCAATAAGCTGTTTAGCCCCTGACACAAAAGGTTTTACCAATACCGGGTGGACACGATGTAATCCTAAGCCGGTCAACGTCGCCAAAAAATTTTCTGTAATAAGTTCATGTTACCAGTTCTCCTCCTATAGTCTATACCGCAATAATAAATAGGTTTTGCCTCACAATGTGGGTTCAGAACAATATTATAGCCTATAAAATATGTTACTAAAGGTACGGAAGAAGGAGCCGCCATGTTGGCTCGCCCAAAATGCAAGATACCAAACAAGGTAGTGCTGTATGGAGCTCCTATCTGGTGTAGTGTTGAGCGAGTGTTTGTCTGAGTGGTATCAACTTTTCGAACAGCATCCATGATGACGTTTTAACTGCTAGTGGCGACTTCTCGAATCGACTTACTGGAGCACCCGCAAGGATAACAATCAACATGTAGTAGAGTAGCTGAGATGAAAACTCCAACACCCAGTGAATGCAGGAGGGGAGACGAAGTGGAGCAAGATAAGAATGACGAAGAAACAGCCCCACACCCTGACACCCTAAATGTCAATTTCTTTCACTAAAAAAGTATTTTTAACAAAAACATAAACATTTTTGTCCTGGAATAAATTGATTCTTAATTAATTCCTATTTTATTCGACCTGCAAGTGGAAAGATATCTAGCATTGGGGTATCATGTAAACGCGGCCTTAAACTTCTCTACCATTAAGCTTACGCAGATCTCAGACATATTTCTGACGAACTAGCGTTTAATTGCTTACGACATAGCGTCGGCGTTGGGGTAAACTCCCTTATGCTCCGAACGGAATCGTTACAAATACAACACAGATTATACAGAACAGGCGAGGTGTGACTCGGTTGCGTCCTGAGTAGATCTAAGGATAATACTGTTATTCGGGAGGATGCATCGTTGACGAGGAACATGTTTCGGTTTCCGCTTACGATTTAGTGTGAGGAACAGTTTAGAAATCTGATCGAATTGGATATATTAATAGTGGACGTATCATACTGTATATTTTATCCCTTTTTATAGATTTCGACGAACTGGAAGGTAATCGGTCTTTTAACAACAACTCTGCGTTTTAACGAGAAGCTGTTTGATGACTCAAGACGATCTTTCGCCGCTTTGATGATAATTTTCTACCTGTTCACGTGGAAGAAGCCACGGTAGAAAGTGTTAATTATTCCATCATCGTCTTTTAGCTTTCTTTGTTTCATTTAAGGGAATTTCTTTTGTAACCGACGTTTCGATAGAAGGTCTCGTTAGCCTTGATTAAAGGAGCTTTAATAACAGAGGGATATTGCAAAAAAATTAATACATGATCTAAAAATTTCTACAGCAATAAATATAATCATTTAATAGTAAAACGTGAGTGTACAGCTTCGGAGTGGAATTCGATTGAAATTCCCTCTAATTATGACTTCATTAATCTCTCATTATGAGGTACACGCTTATTATTGTTAATTGAATAACTTTTCCAACAATGTTTCATCATCCCGTACGAAACTGGGGGTGATAATGTTCGGGGAGTTTCATATTCCCGGGATTCATTATTTTCCACTTTATATGATCCCGAACGATTCGACCGCTCGAAAATAAGAACTAATAAAACTCTCTTTCAATTAGTTTCGCCAATCGAGGGAAGCAATATTGCATTGTTTACAGAACAGATTCGAAATATTCTAAAATCCTGGAAAATTTAACAGTTTTTCTTTGCAGAATGATGAAGAGAGAACTGATTTTTTTTTATTATAGTTTTGTAGAGCGAGTTTCAGATTAGAGAGTTTTAGATATTAAAAAAAGTTTAAAAAACAAAGATACGATTCGATTAGTTTTTCTACCTCAAACACTCCAAAATTGCAAAAGTTATAGCTATAATACGTCATAAAGTGTTAGTTAAGGTAGAAAATGTCTTAAATTGGTTGAAGACCTGACAATATTTTCATTGATGGCAAAATGTTACAACAAAAGGCATTGATTTTATATGAAGACATGCAGATCCAAGATCAAATTGACCAGGAAAGTACTTAGCCATGAAAAAAAGCAAATAAGAGAACCAACTCTTCAAAATTAATACACTTTTTCCATCTTTTTTCCAATTGCCCCATACCCTCACAAAAATCCCCGAAAATATCCTTGAACAGCTTCTTTGAGATGATCTTTTGATGATGGAGGATCTGTTTATTAAAATGAGAAGACAAGAACAACAACTTCCAATCAATCAAAGTTTAACAAAACTATCGATAAATCAATAAGACCCCAGTCCGAATTTCGGCCATTCGTTCCAAAACCACAGGGTCTTAGCAATTTCCATTAAAACATTACAAGTCGTTGTATCCTTTTTATAATTCTAATATGTAGATCCAGATTGTGAGGCTGGAACAATTCAATCAACAGCACTGCAGCATTATTTTGCAGCTGTCTATTTCAGTGTTCTTGACGAATCTCAAGACTAGTTTGGATGCCAAGGCTTTGATATGTTCAGGTGTTAAGATCGCTTGTCCTAGATGCTAAAATTTTTGCTGGGGCTTAATGCTTCGCACATTTTATTTTCAGATGAGGCAACTTTTTTTGTAGATACTGGACAGAACATAATCCTCACTGGATGCAGGAAGCTCGAAGTCAACACCCTCAGAAGGTGAATTGGGGATACCTATTTGGATTTTTTACAATAACAGTTTCTTCCTGCGCTTGTGGAACTTTATCCTGATCAAAATACCCATGACAGTCCTGGTAATGAAATCTGATTCCAACAAGATGGGGCACCTCCTCATTATTCTCGACCTGTGCGTGACTACCTAAATTTGATTTTTAATAACCGATGGATTGGCAGGCGTGGGGTTGTTGAATGGTCAGCTCGCTCCCCTGACTTAACACCACTAGATTTCTTCCTGTGCGAAATTGGAGCCGCTCCTTTGAGCTCTTCTGACTGGTTTTGTGGGGCGGTTCGTCACTCCTCTCCTGTCCTTTAACTTCTCTTGCCATTCAGTGATTCCCATTGCCCTTACATCATTAGTCACTTGGTCCTCCCATCTTATTTTAGGTCTTCCTTTTGGTCCACCTTCTTGAGGTTTCCATTTCGTTATTTTTCTTGTTATTGATTCTTCGTCCTTTCTGTTTATGTGTTCATACCAACGTATTCTTTTCGATTTGATTTTTTTTACTATATCTTCTCCGTTTAGTATTTCTCTTACCTCTTGATTAGTTAGTCGTCGATACTGATCTTCGTTTATCTTCTTTGGTCCATGGATTCTTCTAATTATCTTCCTTTCAAAAACTTTGTTTTCTGCATCCTTGTTTGTAATGAGCATAGATATCAAATGTAAGTCTATTTCCCTTTCGTAGCATTTTTCTACAACTTGGTTTAGTGTATGAATTGCATCAACTGTTGACTTTCCCTGCATGAATCCGTTTTGGTACTCTCCTATCTCTCTTTTTAGGTAGATATTCAGCCTTCTTAATATAATTGATGTTAGTACTTTGTACACTATGTTTAGTAGTGTTATTCTTCTGTAATTATCACACTTTTAAATCGCCATTTTTTGGTATTGGTATTATAATTCCCAGTCTCCCTTCTTCTGGCATTGTTTTTTTTTGTCCTCCATTCCTTAGCATTTCATTATTGATGTTATCGGGTCGATGGCCGCAGTGGTTAGGCGGCTGACTATTGTTGTGAGAGGACGATAGGCGCCGGGGTTCAATTCTCTGGAGGGACGGTGACATTCTTTCAGAGAGTTTAATCCCGGATCGACTTGCCATTCGCTGTTGGGAGCAAAGTGACTAACAGCGCGGCATCATAAAAGGCGATATGATGCTGTCACAAAGCCAATTAAACACAACATACACACACAAAAACTACACCGCGAGAGTTGCAGTGATAGCCAGACAAGCGATACAGTTTACGGAGTCACTGCAACTAAGCACCCACCACATTAAAAAAAAAATTCAATCCTGGGACTTTTATATCTTTTAGGTTATTGATAATACCATTTACTTCCTCTACTGTTGGTTCTTTTATAATTTCTTCTTCTGTAGTATCCATTCTTTCATTTTCGGTGGTGGCTTCCTCTATGCTTATCGTCTCTTCCATATATTCCTGCCATTGATTTTTATTTATTCTGATTGTTGCCGTCTTCCTTTTTTCTTGCTTCATCTGTCTATATAACTTCGTGTTATTCTTATTGTCTCTCTCTAGTTCGTCCATCCTTGTTTCTATCCATTTATTTTTTTTCTTTTATAAGTTTTGTTCCTTCTCTTCTTATTTGTTTGTATATTTCATAATCCTCTTCTTTATTTGTTTTAATCCATTTTAGCCTTGGCTGTCTCTTTCTTTCTATCGTAATTTGGCATTCCTTATCAAACCAATCAGTTTTCTTCCTTATTTATTTTCTTTTTATTATTTTTTCTGACGCATCATTTATTGCATGTTTTCCCACTCGTCTTCTATGCTTTCCTTCTTTTCTCTTTTTTCTAATTGAACTTTGACCTCCTCTTGGCGAGCCACATCACCTGACCCCACCATACTAGACTGGCATAGATCATCATTGATCTTATAAAACCATCTTATATAACTAGTATATCATATTTGTTTTAAGCCTCCAAGTTTTTCCAAAAAAGTCTTTGGCAAGTCTAAAATGCCATTGTAGCCGTTAGGAGGATTTGATCAAGATGTCGATTCCAGTTTAGTTTGTGATCGAGAGTAATCCGTAAACCTCTTAATACCACACATCTGCATGCTTCTGAAAAAAGTTTTGCCCTCATTAAGGGAGCTCCACATAACTTATTTCTGTTAAAAGCGAGGCAGGATCTATAGTTTGTTTTATTTTATCGCAATTAAGGCTCGTTTACACGTGATAGTAAAACCGTGATAGAGCTGTGAATATAAAATATGTCAACAATTCCGTTGATTGTGGCTTTTATTCGCGTTATTCGTGCGATTATGGCATTGGAAAAGAAAAATCATAAGAGAAAGATTTGGGTTAGAAAATGGATTCAGAGAAGAAATGAGCTAGGTGCCTCCAAAAGGCTAATAAGAGACCTTAGCTGTGAAGACCCAGGAAGTTTATGCAACTTTTTTCGAATAAATGAAGATATGTTCAATGTTTTGCTGGAAAAGGTAAGTTGTACATAGCAAATTATATTCGTACATCTACCTAGTCGTATAGTTTTGAAAAATATTTCTGCATTGATAGACAGCAGGTACTATTCAGAAGCAGGAGAGTGTAATGAGAAATGCATTATCAGCTAAATTAAAATTGGAGGTAACTTGCAACTGGAGATTCTCTGGCATCTTTACAGTATCTATATAAAGTATATAGTAAATAGAATTTTTCAAAATATTTTTTATTTCAATCGTCTTGCCAACTGTTGAAATATGTCTATAAGCCTACGCCTCCTTGTGAGTTTCCGTTTGTGTTGTGTCCTTGATTGTTGATACTGAAATTTGATGGTGTTTGTGAAGCTGCAACGTGAACATTTGTGTGCTGCAAAAAATTTGAACTGTGAGACTCCCCATGGCACTCAGCTTGGAAAGGTGATGGTGGTTCAGTATTGCTATAGGTGAAAGCCGATGAGCCCGCTGGTAATGTTCCAGAAGCTGACAATACTGAACGTGAAGCAGTAGGCATCGATGAATTATCACGCAGTTGTTCCAGATGTGCACGAGTAAGCAGACTCAGAATTTGCTTTTGGAGTTGAAGAGCCTGCACAACTGGAAGTTTTTCTAATTGAGCTGCAACATGTTGGCGGAAGATTTTAAATTCGCTGTTATCCAGGGAATTCTGGCACACTCACTTGTGTGAGAACGTGAACAGCCAGCAGTCCAAGCAGCTCTCAATTTTAGCCTATGCAACTATGCTAAATCCTTCATTGAGGAGGGCTCTGTTTCTTGGCAACAAAAAATGATTCAGTGATTTATTTATATTAGATAAAATTCTTGTTCCGATTTGTTATAAAATTGTGTCAAAAAATTGAAAATAAACATGTTATGAACTTACCAAGTTTGTTTCTGACTCACCCTCGTCTTCATAGTTTTGTTTTAAAAAACTGTCGGCATACTCAAACCAAATTAATTTTGGTTTATATCCTTCCTTCCAGTGCCTGTTCCCATAGATTTTTTCGAACCTTTGCTTTCTCTTGATTATAGGTACAACGAAGGTTTTTAATTTTCTGTCGAAGCTCCTTTATGGTTTTCATTCCTGAAAGGGGTAGCAGCTCTTCTTCAGCTACATCTCGCTTCATGCGATTTTTGTAATCCAGGCAACTCTTTTGCCACAGGCAAGGAAAATTCGGAAATATTCTTCCAAAAAATTTAAAACATTAAAATTATCATCTGTCCATTTTTAAAATTAAGCACGTGCACGTTTTAAAGAAAACGTTGTACAATCGACTACTTGACAGTGTGAGAGTTATTTCAAGACAGTAGAGAGCAACTGTCTCTTACGACAGCTAGTCTCAACTATCTCGTCAAGCTTGATAGTCTGACAGTTCTATCACGACAGCATGAGAGTGACTATCAACCAGTTTAGGCGAGAGCAACTCTCATGCTGAACTATCATCGTGTAAACGAGGCTTTAGGTCCAGAAGATCGCATAGTTTGATAATTAAACATTGGCCTTCTTTTCGGAGCCTAGGAGGGGCCTTCTCCTCGAGGGCCCTCTCCCCAGGGGGCTTCTAGCAGCTAAAGGGAGGTCAACCATCTAGTATCTAAATTGAGCCATCTAAAAATGTGTGAACAGCACCATCTCGCTGACAATGGACACTCCTCCAGTGCTTGCATTATACAACGTGTCTACGAGCGAGTGATGAGTCATCGGGAGGCCTGTATATAATGCCTGGCTTATACAGGATGTCCACGTCGAGCGACTGAGACAGTACCGGCATAGAATACCTACTCAGAGCTCTAAACGTCCAATTTTTCGTCTTCATTGCTAGAATCACGTGATTCCGATTGACTAAAATCACAAAACTTACACTGCCATGCCTTTCTGCCTTGAATCATACAGACTTTTACAACTGTTTGCTCTAGACTGACGCATAGTGGTCTTGAAATTAATGTAAATAATTTTCGAAATCAGCACAAAAATACGTTGAATTGTACCTACAATTAGTATTACATGCCTACTACTCAACTTTTAATGTAAAATTTGTTAAAACTAAAGAGTACACAATTTCGATCGCGTTTTTTTTGGCGTTGTGGACCACTGTGTGACGTTTAAACAGTGCTAAAATTCCATCAACAATCATGACAGGAATCATGACCCTATCAGATCTCCTTCCTACAGTTCTATTTCAGTAAAACTAAAATCTGTGTCGTCTTGTGTAAACTCAGTCTGAAATAGTACACACATAGTTCACCGTAGTAAGATTGCGTACGAAAGACGAATATAGTCGTCCCTGCGTATAATACCGGAGAGATAGCGAAAGTGGTCGAAAGAGAAGGCGTATTACACATAGTTAATTATAAAAGTGTCTTCGGGACTTTAATCTCGGAAGAGTAATGGTGGAAATTTCTCGAATTCTATCCCCATTCAGGAGGTTTAAGATTAATCGTACATAAGCGGTATTCAGTTGCTGTGCACCGTTTCCTGTTTTGGTTACCCACCATACAGTGGCTTACCCAACGCAAAAATTTCTTTGAATCTCCCCCCTTCACTTCCCTCGTTTGTTTTATCGTCATCAAACGCATACAGTATTAACACACACGTAAACAAATCAATAGTTTAGTTCTGCACTAAATGACATAAAGCGGTCACCTCAATAGCCTGTACAATAACGCACGAATGCATCCTCAATATATACGTACTTAATTAAGATAATCCCCTTAATTAGAATATCGATCTTCCTCCCTTCATTCACAAAGAGAAACGGAAGGCCATTACTCACTCCACGCTCCACATGACAAAGACTTGTCCGCCTCGTACCCGAGTCCGAATGCTGCGAAATGATTCTATTGGAATATCTGCATAGTTTGTCCCCCCTCCCCATCCCCATTTCTATACTTGCCCGATAGAAACCGCGATCCCCCCAATTTTAAGAGCTCATTCTAATCTCGACGATGGAGAGATAGAGAGAGTCAGACCTTTATTGAAGTAAAGGAGGGGTGGGGATCCTTTGTGGCAACCCTTGATCGTTATTGAATTAATGCCGTACCGTTTTTGTCACTTCTAGAGGACATTTATCATTACCCTCACGGGTTATATTAAGAAGAGAGGAGACAAATAAAAGAATCTCGGGAATTATTTCATTGGCTCCGCATAATTATATTATAGGACTCGTTCGATGTCGTTGAAATCTACTTGAAAGCTCTTTTTTTTTTTTTTTGGGGGGTTCAAGGGGATGCGGAGGTGGTAAACAGCAATTTCGCTATTAAAGATTTAAAAGGGATTTCGCGAAATTGATTTTTAATTAGCGGATATCATGGGGTGTAATCGTTAGCGGAAATTGGGTTCGGTTATTTTATTTCCCCTCTCGCCCTCACCCTCCTACCCTATAGAGAGATGAAGCAGAAATGTCGCTCTTAAAGCATCTATTCTGACGATGTCAAGTTGATTTATAATCTTCGTTCGTTCGGGGTAGCTTTATATAGAGTGGGTGTTAAGTCGCTCGAATTCGTTTGTGGATTTAAATCTATTTCTGTCTTTAATTATTCATTTCACATTATGAAAGAGTTGAATCAAATCTATCCCCCCAAATGCACAGATCACCTCACTTTCGCCTGATATCACATTCGACCTTGAAAAGTATTCTAGAGCCATTTCTTGCGGCTCCACAATCAATCCGGCCTCCCATTTTGGACATATGGTTCCCCCCAGAAATTAAGAGACTCAAGACTACGCAAAAAAGACTACAGAACACTTGACCCCCTCACATATCAGAATTGCCAACGTTCTTTTTAGAAAGTTAAGATCTGCGTTGGAGAATGTGCACGAGCGTGGGTGATGGTCCCAAGTCTCCTCTCTTGTTCATTGTGAGGAGAAACAGGTAGATGTTCGAGCATACCAATTCGATTCACGACCCAGAGAACCCACGACTCACGACCCACTCACCTCAACAGTTAACGCCATTCTTGTAACAGGATGGTTTCCCAAAGCGTAAAAGTTCTTCTGAAGCTGTAACACTCTCACGACTCGGAGAAGAACTGTTCCTGAACAACATCCTGCAGGACAAACAACTCTGGTTGTCAAGAAGCCATTACAAATACATTTTTCAAGCTAGGGAGACGATGGGTGAGGTTTTTTTGGATACTGTCCGGCACCAGGAAGTCCTCTTCAAAATGATTAGGGCCAGACTTTAACACCGAGATGCTCAGTCTCATTTCATCTTATTTTTAGAATCAGGGGTAGAACTGCGCCGAATCGAGAACGGGTCGCCTCGATATTTTTACCACACCCCACTGTTCTCCTTTCACTAAAGCACTTATTCATTTTACGGGAAGGGGAGAAGCGGAGTGTGGGGAAAGTATCGAGGCGGCTTGCTGTCGATTCGGCACAGTTCTACCCCAGATCCTTGTTTTGGTTTTGCATGAAGAGGATTCGTTCTCCTCATCCAAGTCGATCTCCGCTGGAGTCCCTCAGGGCTCTCTGCTCAAGCCAACGATGTTCCTGACTCTATTCTACATTGGGCAGCACACTGGCGTCCTAGAATTAACTTCTTCTTCTTCTTAATCTTGTACCTTGCTACCGTGAGAAGTAAGGCAGTTTGAGTTGAGGTTATTCATTCCTTCTCATGTATTTCTCTCTCCACAGTTTTCTGTTTTTTGTTTCTTTCTTTAATCCTTTCCACTGAATACCTCGTTTTTTTGCCTCTTCCCATGTTTTCCTAGGTATTCCCTTTTTGTCTTTTATATTCTGCATTCAAGTACCTAGTCTATTTTATTTCGGAGTTGTTTTAGTGTTTCATAAAATAGTTTCTGATTCTTGTTCATTTTTCTCCAAATTTTTTCCAGAATTCTTTTTTCGCTTCTTTAATTGCTATTTTTGCTCCTGCTCTCTTTTGTTTGTATTCTTCATATTCTTCTTGTCTTCTTGTATTTATATACTTTTTCCATGATGCTTTTTTTGTCTTTAGAATTCTTTGCAGGTCTGGGCTCCACCAATCAGTTCTTTTAATTTTTACGTTTGTTATTTTTGTTCAATATTGTTTCCTCAAATCTTGTCCATTTCTCTTCTGCCCCTTCCCTTTCCTTACTTTCTTTTAACTTCTAGGTTATTATATCTTTTTTATATCATTTTCTTTTAGTGTATAACTTTTTATCTTCACCTTAACTTGTTTTCTTCTTTTATCTTGTTTGTTCTGTTTTGGCATTTTTCTCCAGTTTCTCCTTCTTTTTTCCATTATGTTTTCTAGTCCTGAGTTATCATTTCCCACTCGTCCGTTCATATCTCCCAGTATCATTGTGTGACCCAGGATTAACGAACCCAAAAGCGTTGCCGTCAGGTTCACAAAGAGATTAAGCCCTCAACCACAACCTGCCATGGAGCTCGTCTCTCAAGCATCTGGGTCGAAGCTAACCATTCTTAAAGATCGACAAATTTCCAAATTGGCCAATCTACTTAATCTCAATACTACTTAATAATACCAGCAGCAGCCTCATTATGAAGCTTTGTTTTTGTCTTGTAAATTTAAGATAAAGTTCGCACAAGATTTTCGGATCTTTTGTTTGCTCTCAACTATTAATTTGTATCATTTGTTTCACAGATTTAAAACTAAGTTTACACGAGATTCATCTTTTTATTTGAAACATCTTCGTATTAAAATCGACCGATGTGAACGCAGCCTTACAAAAGCTTGTTGCTATTTACCCACTTTTCCTGAACGTTCCCCTTCCTGTTCGCCGCACGACCTCCATTATAAACGTGGTGTACACGTAGTCATTTAGCCGATCGCGAGTTCACGAAACAATGTTCTCGGGCAGGTTACGGCTTGTCTTCTCGGTAAGGGAGCCGGGAACCATAAAGGGTGTAAAAACACGATGTCCTTTTTTTGCACGTTCGCTAGATGAATGGTCATTCTATTCTCTTTTATTTTTTTTTTTTTTTGGCGGTGGTGCAGATTTACGGGCGGACGTAATTTAAAAGGGGAGAAGTTCGGTTGGAAAAAGATAGCCCCCGTCTGCAACTAAACAGGTCGGGACTTGCGTAATCTATCACGCATAATCCCCGAATACGAGGGTTAAGTTGTATCGATTGCGAATAAAAAAGCCTGTTGATATCTCGCGATGTATACAGGGTGTTCGAGTTCGAAATTGTATTGAGAGGGAATCCGATGAAACGATCGGAGCAAAACGGGGCGAAGGGGGAGGGGGTATCTGAGGCCAAGCTAAGCGGAGAGATCTTGTCCGAACGTCTCCGGCTGGAATTTATATTGCGCCCCTTTGAAAATATTGCAAATTTTTCCACTTTCTCGCGTGGGAGAAGGGGTATTCCACTGGGATCTGACCTTGCACCGGATGTTTTGCATATCACTTTAGCTCGGTTGTCTACTACTATACGAAGGGGGGAGTCGAGAGAGATCGATCGGACGATCTAGTCGTCGTCCGATCTGCCATCCCGACTCACCCTTTCCGGGATGTCCCCCCTTTTTTCCGCTTTCGTCGTGTACCGCTTCCGCTTCTTCTATTATTATTATGCCGCTATTTTTTCCCGGAGAAAAATATTTTAATATCCGATATTGGTTCCTAGGCGTTTTATTTATTGTTTTTCGACATTAGGCGGCTCGGAAATATTTTGATGTTATTATTTTATAAAATATTACAGAGAGGAGGAAATTGTTGGTGATAAATTGATTTTCTCGTGTTTTGGATTTCCTTTTTCTAATTTTTCTCCGGAAAATATTATAATGTAGTAAAATGGGAGGGGAGAGAGAGGAGGGAGGGGCGGTGGGGTCGTTTAGGAATTCGGATCGTCAACGATATCTGCGTTATTTTCATTTTACGTGCGGGAAAGAATCTATCGAAGAAATTAATAATAATCATGATAAAAAAAAGTTTGAGACTGCGTTCACATGATTGGGTGCAATTTTTCTCTCATTTGTGAACTCAGTCTTAAACTTCTGAGACGAAAATAATAAAATATTGCCGAAATAAGGAGGCAGCACAAACTTCTCTAAAACTACATTTAAATAGGGTAATCTGCGGTGTGAACTTAGTCTTATAATGCGGAGACACACACACAAGAATAATATGATCTATCACAGTTAATTAAAATTAAAAAATCTTCAATTTTTATGCATTTAAATCGATCTGCTTTGAATTTTAATTTAATCGCATCAGAAATATTTGTTAGGCTACTTTCACACATACAGTGCAATTGATTGTAACACAGATAATGCAGTTGTAGCGGTGCATCTAAGAAAGCAGATCATAAGTCTTAAATTTTTACTGGGTACAAAGTTTTGTAAGGCTATGTTCACACGAGTCGAAACTACTTACTACATTACTATTTAAATATTACAACTTCATGTGAACTTATTCGTACTTAAACGCTGTCATAATATTATCGAAACCATAAACCAACCTATAATAGCAATATAAGCTGTGTAAGACTAGGTTTACATTTGCGGATTCAATTTATTCAACAGATTTAGAAAGATTTTTTTATGATTCGTTTACATTTAAAGATACTACGACCGAAAGGTATTGAGGAGTGATCAATACTTCCTTCTAGTGTTAATAAAAGAGAATAACAGTATTTTATAAGACTGCGTTTACACAATTCCATTCACATAAATCCGCTAAACGTAATCGCAGCCGCTAGAAATAAAACTTAATTGAAATAGATATAATTTGAACCCAATTTTGCGGTTTCAAATTTTAACTTGTTCAGAACTTGTTTTTTAAACTAAATCCAATTTCACGAAATTATATTTTTTTACCTTTTACCTTGTAGTGTGAACTTAGCCTTAAATTTTGGTGAATTATAAAAAACATTTGCAATAGAAGGAATAAAATGAGTGATAGAAAAATATAATATCAAATTTTTGACAAGACTAAGTTCATATGAGCAGATTCAACTTCAATAATGCGATCACTCCACATCAGTTTAAAATTTGAAATTGTTAAACCAACCAATTCTTTAAGATGATAAATGCTTGTTTTATTACTAATGAGAAATCGCATGATTTCGTGTGAACACAGTCTTAATAGCTAAAAACAATGTCTAAAGCTATGTTCACACGAATCTATACTAAATGTTAATTTGTTTAAAGCTGAATTATAATTGAAATACGGAAGAGATTATATTTTATTTTAGCTTATCTTTAGTGTTTCATGTGAACTTAGACTTACTTAAATTTATGACAAAAAAAATGATGTAAGACTAAGTTCACATATGTGATCTCACTCCAGTATTTTATAGGAAAAAGCTGTGCAAGGCTATATTCACATCAGTTTATCAACAATTTATCTAACTATTACAGTTATTTGTGAACTTGTTCTTATTTAAGACATTTATGACAAAAATGGTCCACATTGTGTATTTATAATAGAAATTGTGTGAAAGTGAATATGAAAACACTTAAGGCTAAGTTCACACGAGCTTGAATATTGATATTAAGGTGAGCCGATTTAAATCCGTTCCTCCCTTCTAATAGAGAAAAAAAAAATTATTTAATTTTTACAGATTTAAATTTTATCTCGTATGAACTGAGTCTTAATAGCAGGATGTTGTGTAAGGGCTTGTTTATACGGGTCGTTTCAATATTTAATTTCCTCGGACATGCATGTTTAAATTTGTGTGAACTCAGTCTAAAACATGTGCTGTTTATAAAAATCCCACCCAGTCATTAAATGTGAACTCAGACTTACGACGAATGCGGTTACAATGCATGTGGCGTTGCGTTTTAGAGATGAATCTGAATTAAAGGGACGAACAGGGCGCGTTTTAAGGGAAGGACGGCCCAAGACTATACTACATACAATGGTGGACACATTTTGCGGTCTGTCTTGAATTGTAATTCCAAATCCTGATGGGCGGCAGCTATAATTTCTCTTGGTATTGCGTATTCTTGCCAGTTTCTCTTTCTCTCTCTCTCTCACACTTTCTGTGTGGCAACCCTTTGAATGTATAAATACATTATACAGCGTTTAAGTTGGTAAAGTTGGTAATACTGTGGTACTAATGGGGTCCTCCTGCAACAACACGAAATATTACGTGAGTAACGGTGCGTATGTGATTTGTTTAGATTAAAAGGCTCGATTTAAATTGCCGCGAAAGCGTTTCTGAATTGTAATTATCTCCGGTTTTAATTAAATTAGGAACATAAGAACAGGATGTATATATATACAGGGTGTCCGGATTTCGTAGGGACGTGGATAACTTTTTTATTTGAAGTCATAGAGAGACGGTTAAATTAGCAAAATGGTGTAGATTCAAAAGCTCACTAAGAATCCATTTTCAAATTTTACTTGTCATGCTTCATTTGTTTAATATTTAAGAAAAACTGAAATCTCCTAATTTAATCTTTAAGTAGTACCGTTAAAAATGTAATTCCCCCATTCATTCTTTTAGAATTTTAAAATAGATTAAAACTTTCGTTCAAAAAGAGGTTAAATAAAGTCAAACAATGTAATATTGATAAATTGAAAAAGTTGGATGATTCTGGGGCAAGTCCTAAAACTTGCTTTATCGATAATTCAAAATGGTTTAAGAAGCTGTCAGATGTTGATATTCCAAAGCATATTTCTGATTTTTCGTCACTAGTGCACAGTACCCATGAATAAGGTAGATTACACAGAAAAAACAGAACAAATTTTTAATGGTAAAAAACTTAACAACAATCCTACTGTAAGGATTCAAACCAAACTCAATATGCTCATCAAACAGCTTGAACAAAAATTACAAATTTCTATCGACGTCGCTAGGCAATTAACTAAACACAACTGCATTGCACAACTGCAACATGCCACAACACCTAATTATCTCTATTTTGGACTCTAACTGGGATCTTAAACTAAGCGACTACGGCCGCAGTCACTCGACGTGGACACGCTGTATAAGCCAGGCACTATATACGACCCCCGATGACTCATCACTCGCCCGTGGACACGCTGTATAATGCACACACTAGAGGTGTGTCCATTGTCCGCGAGATGGCGCTGCTGACCTCCTTTAGATAACAGATGGCGCTGCTGACCTCCTTTAGATAACATATGGTGCTGGTGGCCTCCTTTAGTTACTAGATGGCGCTAGAGGCCCCTTTCGGCCTCCGAGGAGAAGGCCTCCTTACGGCCCCGAGGAGAGCGCCCCTGGGGAGAAGGCCCCTTACGGCCCCGAGGAGAGCGCCCCCTGGGGAGAAGGCCCCCTTACGGCCCCGAGGAGAGCGCCCCCTGGGGAGAAGGCCCCCTTACGGCCCCGAGGAGAGCGCCCCCTGGGGAGAAGGCCCCCTTACGGCCCCGAAGAGAGCGCCCCCTGGGGAGAAGGCCCCCTTACGGCCCCGAAGAGAGCGCCCCCTGTGGAGAAGGCCCCCTTACGCCCCCGAGGAGAAGGCCCCCTGATGACGTAATCGACAGAGCAGGTGTCCGGGGAATCGCAGGAAATCTCACAGACATCCGCTAGGATGAAATCGCCAAATCAGCATTCTTAAGCACCTGTGTAAACATCTGGGAATAATGCATTCGCAAGATCAGCATTCTTAGAAATCTCACAGACATCCGCTAGGATGAAATCGCCAAATCAGCATTCTTAAGCACCTGTGTAAACATCTGGGAATAATGCATTCGCAAGATCAGCATTCTTAGAAATCTCACAGACATCCGCTGGGATGAAATCGCTAAATAAGCATTCTTAAGCACCTGTGTAAACATTCGGGCAGCATTCTTAGAATTTAAGCACCTGTGTAAACATCCGGCTCAGCATTCTTAGAATTTAAATGTGTGTAAATAGTCAAACTTTATGAATCAGCATTTTCATCAATATAAAAGCGGGGCGATCGTATGAACGCTTATCAGTTTACAGTTTGTTATTCTGTGAGTATCATCTTACATCAGGTAAGTGTTATTTATTACAACTTTAATATAATTTGAATATAATTTGTTACATTTTACAATTTTAATATAATTTCGTATATAAGTGTAATTTTAATATAAGTGAATGTGATACAATTTAATTTTTAGGTTAGATAAAAAATGGCATCTGAAATTGCAAAACAAATGATCGTGGCGATGGAGCGCGTAAAAGCGTCTCTTCGTAGAGGCGATGATGTTGCACCGTTCATCAGTATGTGCTCCGCTAACCTCAGGCTCTTAAATCGTGCCCTGAAGATAGCAGGTAACGTGGGGGAGCGGAGTAACCTCCAGGCGGCTATTTGTCGGATGTTAGGCTACCGTACCTTCTTCAAGGCGTTGGAAATTCGCGGAGGTGGCAGGATCCAGAGCGAAAGGATTCGCTGGCACGAGGTGCAATCGGCCTTCGCCAGTAGAATCCGAACGGGTTGTATCGTCAACTTACGGCATGTGGATCCGAGAACTTTCCTCGATGACGCCAGAAGTATGTTCGTACGCCGTGTGACGAATGAATTGAAGAAGGTACCGTTTCTAAAAGTAAATACAATATTTACTGGAAACTTTACCGTTCAGGATCGGGAAGAGTTGAAGCACATAGCTACTAGAAATAGAGTTATAAGTGTGGATACCAACCTGGTCCAATGGTACGACAACTTCGTTACAGCGGAGATTTTGCGTGAGTTGGACGAATTTCAAGTAAGTAAATGTTTTTTCCTACAATTTAGAAATTAAAATTATATCGTTTTGTAGGAGCGCGATAGTGGCTGGGCGTTAGCTGCGGTAGTTGATTTAAACGTCAACATTAACCATTATAATCCGCAGCGCGTGGGTTCATATCTGCCTCTTCCACCAGCCATAATGCGAAAGCAAGCCTGCGTGAACGTGCAGAATAACGACGATGCTTGCTTTGCTTGGGCTGTGGTTTCAGCGTTGTTTCCAGGAGCTCACGATCCTCAAAGAGTGTCTAGTTACCCCCAGTACTCCACCGTGTTAAATGTAACAGACATTACGTTTCCAATCAGCCGCGAAGACATTAAAACGTTTGAAAAACTAAATAATATAAGTGTAAATGTATATAGATTAGATAAGAAACTAAAGTGTGTTCCAAATCGCCTCACCAAAGACAAAAAAGAAAGACACGTAAATTTACTATTAATTCAAGAACGCGAAAAGTGCCACTATGTGTGGATTAAAGATTTATCGCGCCTTGTATCTAAACAAGTAACGCCTTGTAACGCACATAGAAAATTCTTCTGCGACCGCTGTTTGCACTACTTCTACACGGAAGAAAAACTGCGAACACACGAACTAAATTGCGGTAGTGTTAACGACTTTAAAGTGACATTCCCCGAAGAAAAGACAATTAAATTTAAAAACTTTAAGAACAAGTCAAAAGCCCCGTTTATAGTTTACGCTGATTTTGAGTGTTTGGTGCAACCCACAATCGATCCTAAAAAGACACATCACCACATCCCTTATAGTGTAGGTTATTATTTTAAGTGTACATATGACGATAGTCTTAGTTACTACCGTAGTTATAGAGGCGTGGGACCTGCAAAGTGGCTAGTGCGCGAGTTACAGGACATTGCGGAAAATGCCGAAACCGCGTACTGGTGCCCCATCCCCATGGACAAATTAACCCCTGAACAATATAGACAATTTGCTACTGCCCCCATTTGCCACATTTGCGAGAAGCCCCTAGGTGTAGAAAGAGTCCGAGACCATTCTCATCTAACTGGGAAATACAGGTAAGTTTTTGTACATTATTAAAAAATAGATACGTAATTTATATTTTATATGCAGAGGAGCTGCACACGTCCAATGTAACCTGGAATACAGAGACACCAAAACTATCCCCGTGGTGTTCCACAACCTCTCCGGGTACGACGGCCACCTGCTAGTGGAAGATTTGGCGGCAACGGGCAAATTAAATGTGATACCAAACAACACGGAGCAGTATATTGCCATGATGCTGTCCACTGACGAGTCTGAAATTAAATTCAAATTTATCGACTCCTTCCGCTTTATGGCCTCGTCCCTGGAAAAGTTGGCCTCATATTTAGACACATACCCCATCTTAGAGAGCCAATTCAACATGGATACTACCTTGTTGAAGCGAAAAGGCGTGTTCCCCTATAGTTACATGTCCTCATGCAAAAGGTTAGAAGAACGTCATCTACCGCCAGTCGAAGACTTCCACAATGATCTAACAGACAGCCCAATCAGTCCGGAAGAGTATGCGCACGCGCAAACGGTCTGGCAGATATTTAATTGTCAGACTATAGGCGAATATAGCGACCTCTACATGAAGACGGATGTATTGCTCTTGGCGGACGTTTTTGAAAATTTTCGCAAGAGCTGCATCGAAAACTACGGCCTGGATCCCGCCCATTACTACAC
Organism: Holotrichia oblita; assembly: GCA_023690525.1. Classification (NCBI taxonomy): domain Eukaryota; kingdom Metazoa; phylum Arthropoda; class Insecta; order Coleoptera; family Scarabaeidae; genus Holotrichia; species Holotrichia oblita. Next base: position 7,360,625 of record CM043016.1, on the reverse strand, counting down.
GACACCAGGATTGGCGTGGGATGTGATGTTAAAATACACTGGTGTTGAGCTGGACACTATACAAGACGTTGACATGTTAATGTTCTTGGAAAGCGGAATCAGAGGTGGGATGACGCAATGCTCTAGCAGATATGCCAAAGCTAACAATAAATACATGTCCGATTATAACCCCGACCAGCCAAGCAAATATCTCATGTATTACGACATCAATTCCATGTACGCCTGGGCCATGTGTCAATATCTACCATATGGAGATCTACAGTGGGTAGAAGACGTCACTAATGTAAATTACAATGTGTCGGACGACAGCCCCATAGGATACATTTTGGAAGTCGATTTGGAGTATCCACAGCGCATCCACGACAGGCACAGTGACTTACCAATGGCACCGACAAAAATGAAGCCTCCCGCATCGAAACAAGAGAAGATGTTGGCTACTCTGTACAATAAAGAAAAATATGTTGTGCATTACAGGAACTTAAAACAATATTTAAACGAAGGACTGGTCCTTAAAAAGATTCACCGGGTGTTACAATTTAAACAAAGTGCGTGGATGAAACCATACATAGATCTAAACACGAGACTTAGGCAAAATGCTAAAAATGACTTTGAAAAAAACTTATTTAAATTATTTTCGAACGCTGTATTCGGAAAGTGTATGGAAAATGTGCGACTGAGACGAGATATTAGAGTAGTGAATAAGTGGGATGGACGGTATAGTGCCGAAGCATTAATAAGTAAACCTAATTTTAAGTGTAGTACAATTTTTAACGAGAACTTGGTAGCTATAGAATTATTTAAAAATGATATAGAATTCGATAAACCGCTTTATGTCGGAATGTGCGTATTGGACATTTCGAAAACAATATTATACGATTTTCATTATAGTCATATGAAGAACTTTTACGATAATACGTGTAAATTATGTTATACCGATACGGACTCGCTCATATACGAAATAACAACGGAAGATGTGTACGAAGACATGAAACAAAACATTCATCGTTTCGACACATCGGACTATCCGGAAAACAACCCGTACAATATGCCTCGGGTAAATAAAAAATATCCAGGGCTGATGAAAGACGAAGGGGTGGGGAGGTTGTTGCTAGAATTCGCAGGGGTCCGTTCGAAAATGTACGCATGCAAGTTTGAAGAGGAGATCATCAAAAAGGCTAAAGGGGTGAAAAGTTATGTTGTGCAAAAGAAAATCACTTTTGAAGATTATGTGAACTGCTTAATGCTAGAGAAAGAGATGGTACATGAACAGAAGGGAATAAGATCTTTGAAACACCAACTGCATACCACGGTACAAGACAAAATTTCCCTAAGTCCGTTTGACGATAAACGGTTTCGAGTGAGAGGTTTCACCGATACCTTACCTTGGGGGCATTATAGCGTTCCGGCTTAACGTCCCCCCACCACCACAATACCTCCCACCAAAATCAACTAAATTATAATTAGGAAATAATTGCTTTTAAAAATTAGTATACCAGCATCGACCAGCAGGACAACAGCAACTATGGAATCAAGTAAGAATAAGAATATTGTGCTTTTTGAAATAGAATATTAATTTTGATTATGTTATAGCTCAACAATACAATGAATACATAGACGGCAAATTAGCAATGCATGAAGACAACATTGCCAATGAAAAACAATTAATTGGGCAAGCTACCTACATTTTGAATAAGAGCGGCTCCAAATGGCTGTCCATAGGACTGAGTCCAGCAATGGGGTTCCTTCCAGTCGTGCAAATTAGGTCTGCAACACATTGCATCTATTTCACGGAGCAAGAATGGGAAGAATTCAATAAGACGGAAGGTTACAGTCTAAATCATCAAATGGAAGCGGCCTCGTATAGAGACATCAGCATAATTAGACTAAAAAGTAGAGGGCAGCAGTTAACATTCGCAAGGGAAACTTACGATAATATCTACAACCTGCGAGAATTAGTGGATCAAATATTATCTATTTTTAACGATTGCAAATTTCATATATTTTACAAGTCGGTTCTGACGTCATGTTCACACCTATCTGGAGACCTTTATTTTAATATTAAATCTGTCTTATGTTCTCACGTCGGCTCTACGAATGCAGCTTTAATGCTAGAAAGCATACATCTAGCATTTGCAAATGTAAAATATGATTTTGAAGTGTTCAAATTAATGTTATAATTATATACGAAATAAAGAGTTTATGTTCTCACCTGAAAAATGTTTTTTATTTCCTCAGACACCTGTAAAATCATTGCATTGAATTAATAACAGCCAGTCTTTCCTTTTACAAGTATATTATTAAAGTTTTAATTAATTCTCAGCTATAAATATAATAACAACAAAATAAATATTAAAAAAGAAACTTACCCATTTTCAATAAGGAAACATAGTAACGTTCTTTAAAACCACCGTAGCTTATATAGTAAGAAGATATCTCTTATTTTTGATAATCCTCACGCTCCAATTCATTAATATTGCTGATTCAAGTTATTTGCACCAACTAGCTCGTCTGCTACAAAGTATGTTTATCTCGTAGGAGCTTATATTACCATGTGCAACATATGTATCTTATCAACAAGTTATCTGTATAATAGACAAACTAACATCCGTTATATGATGTAGTTCGAAATGACTGTGCGACTGCATTATGCGTATACAGCAAAATTATTAATCTTGCAATAGATGTTTAAAAAAAAGAGATAGCTTTCATTAAACGATTTATTATTTTGAAATATAACTATACAGTAGATTACAGTTATTCATAGCACAGAAATACTTTGTATTATTTAAATTATGATAAAAACATTTTACATTAGTTTTCGTAAATACAGGCACATTCTGATCGCTTTCTAAATTAACTATACAATTAGAATTAACAAATTTACAAAGATATTCGGCTTTCTGATGTCCTTTTACATAAATCCTATCATATAATGGTGCGAGACGTTTGAAAATACAAGGAATCCGTTCCACTTCTACGTGACCACACGAAAATTGAATTCCGTGATGATTTTTCTCTACCCATTTCACGGTTCTTTTTGCATCTGCATCCAATGTATGATATGATATGGACGTCTTAAATAGTAAATGCATAATGTGGGTCCCGTCTGTTATACACATTTCTTTCGGGATAAATTCGGGGACGTTGAATCCTTGAATATCAATCACGAGAAAACGTTCTAGTCGTTCTCTATAAATTTTAATTCGATGTTCTGCAGTTAACACGGGGTCGATGATTGTCGTAATTTGTTGCATTCTTTTATTAAATCGATGTCGGTCAGCTGTAACACGTTGCCATTCTGAAGAGCGATCTTCATCGTCCTCCCAGGAATGTACCGACAAATTTCCATCGAATGTTACCAGTTTAGTCATCGCCAAACAAATGACTAATTTTTTGTAGTGTTATGCATTAATAGCAAAGTCGTATATAAGTTCTGCTCAATTTTTTAAATACAAGACATTAAAAAGTTGCGTTTAGACTTGCATCGCGCATACAATTAATTTATATATTTTTAAATAAGTTTTTTTACACTTCCCGATAACGGTGTATATTCGACAATAGCATCGTGCAATATGAGACAATATGCTACCGTGCCGGTTTTAAAGGCAGTTTCCGCTTCCATCTCGATTTTCAAATCCACAGTAGATGCTTTGATAGAATCGTTCTGTTTGGAACAATCGATGACATAGAGCGCATTGGTTTTGAATTTACTATAATCCATCAAAGGTTGTGCTGGACGATCATAATAACTTTGTTGAAAGGCGGTATACATCTGATATGCTGTGACGTAGCTATTTTTAGAAATTTCTAGATTCATATTGTTATAGGGAAAACTCTCAGAGTTCAAATAGAGTTTTACATTTCTAATATCGCAATTATCAAATTTAGAAGCATCTGCTTTAAAATTATCTTTCCTATTGGTTTGGAATCCTATAATAACATATCTGGGTTTTTCGAGGTTTGTACTACCTTTCACGGACCATATATCATTTTTTGTACTTCTCATCGCAGGCAGTTCGTAAAGCTCCCATTTTCTAAACGGAATGTATAGAGGCTTATCGCTGCGAGTAATTTCCAAGAGTTTTAAACGAGCTTCATCGTTTACTTTGATATGTGGTACATGCCATTCGATTTTTTCAATTTCAAACGTTGCTTTCTTTGTTGCTGATTTATCTTCATTTTGATAAGAATTCTCGTCCGACTTACTACGTACAAGTACGAGCTCCTGAGATGCATTTATTATTATCTTGTTGTAATCCTCGGCGAAACCAAACAGGAATTTTAGTGGTATAGACGCGCTAAAGTTTTTGTCCTGTTCTGAATACGTTGGAATATCATTCGAATTGGGTGCCCATCCTGCTATCTGGAGCGAACGGCTTTCATTATCGTTTAGCGATATGTATGCCTTTATCGAAGAAGTAATACCAGGTTTTATACAACTATCGATCAACACTCCGTTAAGTTCATAACGTATTTGTTCAAACAAAAACGTGAAAGGATTATTTGTTAATTTACATTCACCAGTCCCTTCGGTGGTTGTGATTCTGCCCTGTATAAAGATTCTGCTATCCGATATATTTGTATATGCGTCTTGATTATTGATGTGAATTCGTATCTCATCATTGACATTAAAATTGTTAGTGCGTGGATAATAGATGTAATAATCTTCTTTTGTAATAGTTTCATCTACGCGTACTTCCTCGTATATTGACAGTTTTTCCGCCATTCTTAATTTTATAGCCTAAGGAGCGCAGATATGCTTTATTGATAGGTGTTAATTGATTGGCTTCAGGCCTACGACTGATTGTATTGTTACTGTAGAGCCCGTTTTTATTATGAAACACTAGGCCCATTTCCTAATCTCTTCAATTCTAAGCGAATAATAATATCTTCTCCTCTAAAATCTACTAGTCTGTCCTCTTGATCGACAATTTTTACTGAGATGTCGTCAATTCGATTAGTGGTTATTGGAAGGTAAGTTGGGGGCGCAGGAGAAACGTTTATTGCATACCCAGGTAGTACTAAAGGTTCAAATTGATATATAGTGTGCGCTGAACGTCCGTTCTGGTAGGCGCCCGTTGTTATATTACATTCAATGCGAATCGACGACACCTTTATAATCTTTATAGGGTCGTCGGACAAATGTTTCTTATTAGCTTCCAACACTTGTTCTCTAAAGCCCAAGATGTGCCCTATTGAATTGGGTTTTGTAAAATCTATTTGGACAGTACTCTTGATTGCACATTTCGATATGGCGATGATGGGTTCTATAAACAGAGTCTCGTTGGGCAGCGCACTTTGTAAGAATGATGTTATCTCCTCTATTTCGTACGCTCCTATTGGAATCTCTATAACCACATCTTTCTTATCATTCGTCGTGTAGTGGAATTTATTAGCACCTTCGTCTATGTTTGCAATTGTGTAATATGTATGAAAGCCAATGAGACCCAAGCCATACTCATATCTAGGATCCAAATCAATAGGAGGCGAGAAACTGTTGGTGATTTCGCTCCGGGCACCCGTTAGTGTGAACATGTACGACATGATTGACGCTTAAATCTAAATGCCGTTCCATTTATAGTTTTTCAAAAACTTGAGGCATAAATGCCCGCAATTAAAGTCATTATACTGTTGGTGGTTGGCGTGATTATATAATATTGTGCAATTTTTCATATAGTCCATCAATTCCAAAGGCGGTTTTAAATTACCGAAGGAATCGAAATAGTGCACCGTACTTCCTTCTTTACAGTATGTAACCCAGTGAGTACCGCTATTTTTAATGGAATCTAGATTAATGACTGCGCACTCTCGTTTTAGCGGTTTTTTCGGTAAAGTATCTCTCATAAAAACACCTCGAAAATACGGTATATCTCTGGCGAATTTTTTAATGTCATAATCCGTCAGAGGTCTCTGTGGCAGTCGATTTATTAGTTTTTTGGAGGTTTTAAATATAGTCCCAAGCCTTTTCTATACGGCTTCAGGGAGAGACCCTTACCCTTCAGTTGAATATCTTCCATCATTTTGTTATGTCTTTGCGATTCGGCCAATTTTTTTTGAGCGACTTTTGCCTTGTTTACCGCCTGTGCTATACCCGCTGCGCCTCCTGCTAAACTTCCTAGGGCGCTCAATCCTGCAAATATGGGTATTAAAGGTAACACTCCTCCCTGTTTGGGAATAGGAATTATTCTCGGAGCGCGGATACGTTTCTTTCCTCCCGCTTCTTTCACTGCAACCTTAGCAGCGGTGAGCGATAATTTGGAACCTTCTTTTACGTCACCCTTGAATTTTTTTATAATATCTTTAGCTTTCATTACGACCGACTTCCTAAACGGCTTCTTCTTCAAGCCCATTCCAAGTTTTCTTTTAATTTTCATTGCGTTAGTTACTGACCACGCCGCGGCCTTTTCACCAACAGAAGCGTCGCTAGACTTCACACGTGACCAGGCTTGATTTTCTAGAATTTCGTCTGCTTTATGTCTTTCCTTAAGATCGCTGCTCTTGGAGTAAGCAATGTCGTGTTCTTTACATGCGGCGTCCAACGGATTAATGCCAGGATCGCCTCGTGCCAGTCGTTTTTCTAGCTTTGTACCGGGACCACAATACTGGTAGCCGGGCAAGTGTAGTTCAATCGGTAATTTATTAATGAGACTATTTACAATACCTCCGCCTTGTGCGAACGTCAGCATTGCAATGATTGCATTATATATTGCTCTGTCTATTTATTCACTCGTCATTACACAATGAAGTTTGTTCAGCAAAAGGACGCTCTGGGCGTGCTCAATCTTGAATGTGGTGAAGAACCCAATGAAAGCAGACACGGAAGCTTGCTGCCTAATACTATACGATGTATAACAGTAGGGTTTTCGGGTGTAGGAAAAACTAACCTGATTTTGAGTCTCTTATTTCACGAGAACGGATTACGATTCGAAAATGTTTACGTCTATTCAAAGTCCCTTTACCAGCCAAAGTATCAGTTGCTAAGCAGTGTTCTAGCAAAAATTGAAGAGGTAGCATATTTCCCATACAAGGACAACGACGAGATTTTAGACCCAGAGGAAGCTAAAGTTAATTCAGTATTCATATTTGATGATGTAGCATGCGATAAACAAGACAACATACGAGCATACTTCTCTATGGGGAGACATCGGGCCGTCGACTGTTTCTATCTATGCCAATCCTATGCACGTATACCAAAGCATTTAATACGAGACAATGCAAACTTGATCATATTATTTAAGCAAGACGACTTGAACCTACGACATGTTTACGATGATCACGTGGGGGTCGATATGAAATTGGAAACGTTTAAAGAAATGTGCGGTGAATGTTGGAAAGATAAATACGGGTTCTTGATAATCGATAAGGATAGAGATATTGCCAATGGGCGCTATAGAAAAAATTTTGACTGCTTCATATGTCTATAAAGATGCTACAGACACTACCTCACCTCATTATACTATTAGCCGTTGTCTAGTATACTTGCTTTAGACCTGGTTTTGAACACAGCTTACCTGCTTTTAAACACAGCTTACCTGCTTTAGACCTGGTTTTGAACACAGCTTACCTGGTTTTAAACACAGCTTACCTGCTTTAGACCTGGTTTTGAACACAGCTTACCTGGTTTTAAACACAGCTTACCTGCTTTAGACCTGGTTTTGAACACAGCTTACCTGGTTTTAAACACAGCTTACCTGCTTTAGACCTGGTTTTGAACACAGCTTACCTGCTTTTAAACACAGCTTACCTGCTTTAGACCTGGTTTTGAACACAGCTTACCTGGTTTTAAACACAGCTTACCTGCTTTAGACCTGGTTTTGAACACAGCTTACCTGGTTTTAAACACAGCTTACCTGCTTTAGACCTGGTTTTGAACACAGCTTACCTGGTTTTAAACACAGCTTACCTGCTTTAGACCTGGTTTTGAACACAGCTTACCTGCTTTTAAACACAGTTCGCCTGCTTTAGACCTGTTTTTGAACACAGCTTACCTGGTTTTAAACACAGCTTACCTGCTTTAGACCTGGTTTTGGGAACACCCAACTTGTTATTATAATGAAAACTACGCGGGAGAATAAGTTGAAATTTGACATTGTAAAAGCTAGCAAAGCAATTCGAAAGAAACACTTGCAACTGAAGTTAGGTCGCGCTGCCGAGGACGAACTATTTAAAAGAATTTATAAGCCAATAACGAAGCCTATACAGGAACTGGTTGCGAATATTAAGTCTGAGGCACATGCTATAAGATCTCCTGTAAAAAGACTTGAAAGTACACTCAAAACTGAGAGCCGATCTATTAGGGCACCAATACGAGAATTAAGTAGCGCGATTAAAACCATTCAACCAACAAAGGCCTTCAAAGAAGAAGAAGAACAACAAGAAAAGCCATTACTCCCTTCAGTATACGAAATCACACCTCAGGTGAATGAGTTAGAGGATGAAAGACCATACCGTGAAATCATTAAGGAATATCGTGAATCCCACTTGAAAATGATAGATGAAAAACCTGAACTGGCTAATGATTTGTTTGGATCTCTCAATGCACTACCTAAAAAGTATAATGATGGCTATTTAATTGATGTAAATGCCACCAATTATGATATTGGGTATGGTATAAGATTTGATCCAAAGACAAGCAACTTGAAATTAGGGTCGGCAAAACTAGATTTCAAAGGAGATGATATTATTATTGGAAAGAAAATCTATAAAGGTACATCTGGACTTTATGAGTTGATATACAAATCAGAACCTCGTACATACACGGAAAAAGATGCTTCAACTTACTATGATATTTTACAACAAACCAGCATCCATAAACGTAAAAATAATCCAACAGAACAACTAAAAGGCACAAATACCTATAAATGGAAATCTGTAATCAAACCTATACTCGATAAATACGGGGGATGGAGTACGGGAGGAAATTTAGTTGCAGATGTGAAAACTCCATATCAGTATGTATATTGGGATGATATTAACGAATTAGTTGAACGACTTAGGCTACTAATCGCTTCTCAAAACGCGGGAAACACAAGCCACAACAACGAAATAATGTCTATAATTGAAGAATTGAAAGAGGCCGATGTGATTGAATAAATATATACCCATTGAAGTTATGATATACATTTACGTAATGAGTACTGACAAGTTCGGACGTTACCGGTCCTCGGTAGCAACATCTCAAGGGTTGGGAAAACCGATCAACCATGTGATGATGTATGGAAAACGCATACGTCTCTTGGGAGATCCAGAGTTTGCGTATGATGCTGTTAATAAAAAATATGTTATGGAAATTGTTGACCAAATATTTAAAGATATTAAAGAATACATTACAAATGAGCTTGTTTCTACAGAGGATATAGTAATTAAGCGTTTGGATGATGCGCTTATCGCTGTTAGACAACATGTAGACAATCAATTAGGTCAGGCAATTCAACAGATGGAGGATGCTCTGAACAATTTAAAAACTGAGACGAACCAGAGACTTGATGACACTGCGAACAAATTGAATGTTACTACGGCGTCTGTACGAAAAGAAGTCAACGTAATGCTTCAAGCTAACACAGAAGAATTAAAACAAGTGAAAACCCATTTGGAAACTCGTTTAATAAATTTAGAAGTAAACGTTAACAGTCTGCAGAGCGAAGTTAAAACTTAACTGCAACAGCATCTTAAATATCCTACATTAATACATCGTAGCATACCTCCACACTAGTATGTATTTAGAGTCGAAACAGGAATGATGTGTCCAAAAGACAAATCTATTGCAATTATTTGCGGTGTAAATTTGATTCTCAGTCTGCTTATTCTTTTCATAACAGTTCTTGTGCTAATCTTGGAGTTGGGATTAGTATGAGTAAACAGGACGTTGTCAATGAGTTACATAAACCGGCTAGACGAAATTTTCCTAGACGACGCGTTATTATTAAAGGACTGGACGATTTATGGCAGGTAGATTTGGCAGAATTCTCAAACTTTAACCGAGAAAATCGCGGTTACAAGTATATTTTGGTTGTTATAGACTGCTTTTCCAAATTTGTGTGGGCGTTGCCCGTTAAAAATAAATCCTCTTCTGAGGTTACAGAAGCAATGCAAAAAATTCTGCTGGGTTCTCGAAAACCTACTAATTTACAAACAGATTTGGGAACGGAATTTTACAATGCACATTTTAAAGCTCTCATGAAAAAATATAACATAAATCATTATTCTACGTACAGTACAAAAAAGGCTTCAATAGTCGAAAGAGTTATACGGACATTAAAGGAGAAATTATATAAACAGTTTAGCTTGCAAGGAAACTATAAATGGAGCGATATGCTATCTGCATTAATTGATAAGTATAATAATACAAAACATAGGACAATACACACTGCACCGGTCAATGTCACGCGGATGAACGAACACCGTCTGTTATCTAGTGTTTATAATAACATTAAAGTTCAAGGTTCCCGTAAATTTAAAGTAGGTGAAATTGTACGTATAAGTAAATACAAGTCTATTTTTGAAAAAGGTTATTTGCCCAATTGGACTACTGAATTATTTAAAATTACTAAAGCAAATATTACAAATCCCGCAACGTATACGCTTGAAGATATGGAGGGCAAACCAATTCTAGGAAGCTTTTATCAGGAAGAATTACAGAGAACAAAACATTCCGACATTTACCTAGTAGAAAAAGTTTTGAAACGCAAGGGAAACAAAATATATGTAAAATGGCTTGGTTTACCAACTACGCAAAATAGCTGGATATCAAAAAAGGACGTTTTGTAAATTAATATCTTATTGTACTACTTATTATATAAATAAAAACAACGTATTATATTTTTTGTTTTATTTGTGTATTAAAATACAATTTGCTTCTGCAAATATGGAACAATTATTCTTTAACCTAATTATAAAAGCCTTGCGTATTCGACAGGAAAGACGTCTGTTTACGGTAGTTATCAGCATTACATGTCGATCTCCGTGTTGCACTTATAATCAAATACTTCTTAGTTATTTATTTTGCAATTCAGATAAGGTTCATAAACAACGCTCTCTTATATTGCACAATCTTTATTTTGATTAAGATGTTATAATTAGAATATGCATTCATTAACGAATATTACAAACTGGACATTTAACTATACAGGGCGGAATTCCGTCAAAAGAGTCATACTGGGAGTTATAATGTTGAAAGCAGGGTAGCAATTGTCGTAGCCTATTCCTCATCTGTTGGGGAATCTTGTGCCAATTTTCATATAGAGATAGTGGTGTAACGTACTTTTCAATAATACATATAGGTATCATAGAAATTGTTGATTGTTGTGTACTGCAAAGTGAACCTGTTTCAAGTATTTCTTGGATCTCTTTTTCCATCGTTGATTCTTATACTTTGCAATTTTTTGGTTACTTCATATATATCTATAGCCCTCCTAAGGTCTTTCAAACGGATTATGTGCTTTTCAATTAGCTCCGGTGCGTCCATTCGTGTCTGTTAACTGTTGTTGAATGAGGTACCTATTAAGAGTGCTTACATTTATTCCAATTCTAAACTTGTTCTTCATCTGCCATTTATATATATAAATGTGTACATGTGTGCACAAAAAGATAGGTTTAATTAAATAAATTTAACATGTTTTATTATACAACTTTATTTTTTCTTTTCTTATTGCACATCCTACATTCACTTATTGGTATAGATTTATATATGCACCTATTACAGTTTGCACAATATGGCACCATAAACTCTACACAATTTGGCCTGGAATGATGTCTTCTTAAAGAAATGCTCTCCATTAGAAAGTCGCTGAACTCATCATATTTGGTTTGTAGTTCCAAGCATTTTTGGCACAGGAATACAATATTTTGATGTTTTCTGTCACATAACAAATGATAGCCTTCTATGGGGACGGTGCATTGTAGTGATCCACACATTTGGTTGTTTCTGTTACTTATACTACCAAATAAAATTAAAATTAATTAAAATAAATAAATTGTAATAAATAACACTTACCTGATGTAAGATGATACTCACAGAATAACAAACTGTAAACTGATAAGCGTTCATACGATCGCCCCGCTTTTATATTGATGAAAATGCTGATTCATAAAGTTTGACTATTTACACACATTTAAATTCTAAGAATGCTGAGCCGGATGTTTACACAGGTGCTTAAATTCTAAGAATGCTGCCCGAATGTTTACACAGGTGCTTAAGAATGCTTATTTAGCGATTTCATCCCAGCGGATGTCTGTGAGATTTCTAAGAATGCTGATCTTGCGAATGCATTATTCCCAGATGTTTACACAGGTGCTTAAGAATGCTGATTTGGCGATTTCATCCTAGCGGATGTCTGTGAGATTTCTAAGAATGCTGATCTTGCGAATGCATTATTCCCAGATGTTTACACAGGTGCTTAAGAATGCTGATTTGGCGATTTCATCCTAGCGGATGTCTGTGAGATTTCCTGCGATTCCCCGGACACCTGCTCTGTCGATTACGTCATCAGGGGGCCTCCTCTCCACAGGGGGCGCTCTCTTCGGGGGCGTAAGGGGCCTTCTCCCCAGGGGGCGCTCTCTTCGGGGCCGTAAGGGGGCCTTCTCCCCAGGGGCGCGGGGCCGTAAGGGGGCCTTCTCCCCAGGGGGCGCTCTCCTCGGGGCCGTAAGGGGGCCTTCTCCCCAGGGGGCGCTCTCCTCGGGGCCGTAAGGGGGCCTTCTCCCCAGGGGCGCTCTCCTCGGGGCCGTAAGGGGGCCTTCTCCTCGGAGGCCGAAAGGGGCCTCTAGCGCCATCTAGTAACTAAAGGAGGCCACCAGCACCATCTGTTATCTAAAGGAGGTCAGCAGCGCCATCTGTTATCTAAAGGAGGTCAGCAGCGCCATCTCGCGGACAATGGACACACCTCTAGTGTGTGCATTATACAGCGTGTCCACGGGCGAGTGATGAGTCATCGGGGGTCGTATATAGTGCCTGGCTTATACAGCGTGTCCACGTCGAGTGACTGCGGCCGTAGTCGCTTAGTTATTTTTCATTACAATCTTTACAATTGATTTCGTAAATACCTGACTTTTCTAGAGGTTGTATTTTATCTTTAGGGTTACCGATGAGACTTCGTAAACTAGTCCCAGAACTGTAAACTATTCTGAGATCTAGCTCTTTGAAGATTTTACTCAAATCTTTAGTGATAAAGGGAGAGTAAGGGAGGGTCACAACGGGTGAAGATTTAACATCCTCTCGAAAAGTCGTAGATTCTTTTACAGTTTTCTTATAATTAAACTTCCTAATTAACTTATAGATATGCTGAGGCTGGAAACCATTACACTTGGCCGCATCTTTTATAATTTTAAGCTCTTTCTCATACCTCGCCTTGTTCAAGGGAAAAGTGAGAAGTTTGTGGACCAAAATATTCAGGCTTGCCATTTTGTGTTGAACACAATGATGGGAATCTGAAGGAATGTAGCGAAGTGTACTGGTTACCTTTCTATATACCTCAATAGTTAATGGTATTCATCTGAACATGATGTTTATTTAAAAAAAAAAACCTAACTTTCTAGTTAGTTCTTTCCTTCTATTGGTCCTTACAAGTCAAGTTCGAGATGGGACGAAATTCCTTGCGATATGCGATAAACCAATCGTTTGTTCAGGGTGTCTTTCTTGGTCTATTAAAACAGTCACGGGTAATTCCTGTTTACAAAAAAAGGAGACGTACAAAATACAAACAACTACCGTCCCATATCTATTCTGCCAGCATTCCCAAAAATTTATTAAAGGGTTTGAAACAATCTGATAATGGCAAGCAAACCTTAATACCTTCGACACAGTTTGGTTTCGTTCCAGGAAGGTCAACCGAGCTCGCAATTTATAATTTTTTGAGTGAACTGTATGAAAATTTAGACGCAGGTAATGAAACAACAGGGATTTATTATGATCTATCAAAAGTTTTTGATATGATCGATAATGAAACACCATGTCATAAATTGTACAACGTAGGAGTAAGAGACATTGTATTAGATTTACTCAAGTCATATTTATTTGATAAATATGACTTAAGGAAAGTTCAGAATAGAAAATTCTCTCGTGATAGCAAATTAAGAAAGTTAGGTTGTTTTAAAAACAATAAAAATCATGGTCCGATGAATACCATTAACATAGTAGAAAATCATTCCTCGCAAACTTTTAGTGAACGGGAGCTTAATCTTTTGAATAAAGGATTGAAATTTGGTTTGCCGACTCGTGAATCGAATGTTGAGTGGGTTATTGCCGGGACAGAATCCTCTATCCAGCGGTTTCCTGAGCCCACAAAACAGTTCGTTAGGGAGGCCTGCAAACATACTATTTCAAAAAATTTGAAATCCTATAAATCACCTCAGACATCCGAAAACATTAAAATCATTAAAACTTTGCGGGAAAAAGATTGTTTTTATTTGAAAGCTGACAAAAAGAACAAGTTGAGTAGTGGTCCTTATAAGTCAATTTCAAATGATTAGAGACGTCAACAATGTGTTTAAAGCTTGTAACAACCTTGTTACTGCCGATGTTAAACGTAAGCTACATGTTTCCAATCCTGTTATCCCTAAATTATATTGTTTACCTAAAATTCACAAACCTGGCAAGTCGGTAAGGCCAATTGTTTCGGCAATTGACACACCGACTTATAAGATTTCCAAATGGCTGACCAATGAATTTAATAATTTGCCAATATAGCAACCTAGTTTTGCAGTAAAAAATTCGTTAGAATTTATTAAAGAAATTTAAAATATTCAGTTGCTGGAGGGTGAAATATTGGTTTCATTTGATGTTAGTTCTCTCTTTCTTAGTGTACCGATTCCAGGCACCTTGACATACCTCGAGAACTTGTTGCTTCAAAATAGTTTGAGTCAACAATGTGTCCAGGAATATATTCACTTAACTGACATCTGTATGAAGCAGAACATTTTTCAATTCAACGGGAGTTTTTATGAACAGCTGGAAGGAACGGCAATGGGTCGCCCTTTTTGGCTAACCTTTTCATGAGCCGTTTTGAAAAGGACTTAAAATCTGAGAGCGAATACTTTCCTAGGGTTTGGTTGAGGTATGTGGATGATATTTTAGCTATATTTGACACTAAAAAAATGTAATATTGACGATTTTCTCAATAGATTAAATAATCGGTTCGAAACCATAAAGTTCACTTGTGAAAGAGAAGAGAACGGTCAGCTGCCCTTTCTAGATACTTTAGTAATTAGAAATAACAATAGATTAGAGTTTGACGTGTATAGAAAGGAAACCAGTACACTTCGCTACATTCCTTCAGATTCCCATCATTGTGTTCAACACAAAATGGCAAGCCTGATTTTTTTGGTCCACAGACTTCTCACTTTTCCCTTGAACAAGGCGAGGTATGAGAAAGAGCTTAAAATTATAAAAGATACGGCCAAGTGTAATGGTTTCCAGCCTCAGCATATCTATGAGTTAATTAGGAAGTTTAATTATAAGAAAACTGTGAAAGAATCTACGACTTTTCGAGAGGATGTTAAAGCTTCACCCGGTGTGACCCTCCCTTACGCTCCTTTTATCACTAAAGGTTTGAGTAAAATCTTCAAAGAGCTAGATCTCAGAATAGTTTACAGTTCTGGGACTAGTTTACGAAGTCTCATCGGTAACCCTAAAGATAAAATACAACCTCTAGAAAAGTCAAGTATTTACGAAATCAATTGTAAAGATTGTAATCAAAAATGTATTGGGCAAACCAGGAGAGCCGTCTCAACTAGATTCAAAGAGCATATGGCTAATCTTAGATTTAATAGAATTGAGAAATCGAGCATTGCCGAACACATTTTTGAAACAGATCACAACATCGATCATACGAATGTTAAATTAACTAGACAAATGAACAATTGTAAGTTTCTAAATGTTTTCGGAAGTTTAGAAATATATAAAAATAAGTCATGTTGTGTAATAAACTGTGACAACGGACCTATCCCTCGGATTGAGCGTGCATAACATTTAGGTTACCTGTTATTTGTAGATTTTATTTTAATTTAGTTTTATTATCGCCTTGATAATGACAGCATTGCTGTTGAAACGCGTCGGTGTTTTAGTTAAAACTTGTTTGGTGTTTAGTGTTAAAGTGTTTAGTGTTCCAAAGTTATCTGTTAATTTAAAATTATTGTAATTCAGAAAACTACTATTCCGAAAACGTTGGCATTATTAAAATAGTGTTTTGTCTCTTAATCTACACCAAAATAAACCCAGAATTCTTCTCTAGTTAGAAGTAACACGTACAGCTATTCACCGTGTCCAAAGTCATCGGTGCATTATTGCTATCTCCGTTATTTTTGGAGCTACAGTTTTGGTCAAATGAGCAAATTAATAAAACACAATAATCAAATAATTCTTTTTTTATTGCCCATTTAACATTTTCTCTAACTCTAACTTAATAAATGTTCAAATACGTTGCCTTGCTGTTCAATGCATTTTTCGGCTCTCACGTTAGCTGCTTGTATACCTCATCCTTTACAAAGTCCCAAAGATAAAAATCTAAAGGTGTCAAGTCAGGAGATCGTGCAGGCCAACGAATGGGGGCGTTGGTTCCTAGTCATGTTTGATTAAACGTTTCGTTTAACAAATTGGAAGTATCAATATGATTATGAGATGCCCCATCTTGTTGAAAATGAATACGGAGCTTATCAAGCGCTGGCATATCATCTAGGAGACCGTCAAAAATTTCTGTTAATAACCATACATAGCGGTCTCCAGTTAAGGTACCGTGATAGAAAACTGGACCAACAATTCTGTTGTCCATTAATCCACACCACACATTTACTGACTACTAAATCTGAGTATTACGCGGATCAACTCTCAGAGGATTTTCTCTACTCCAATAATGCTGATTTTTCTTATTGCACATACCTGAACTAGAAAAGTTAGATTCGTCAGACCATAGAATTTAATTTAAATCATCTGGGCATTCATTATAAACATTTCTTAACCAATTAGAGAAAAAAGGTCAATAACTTTCCGGTACCTCCTGGTTGTGTGTTGGTGTCCTTCGATGTTGTCAATCTGTTCATTAACATCCCCACCCCCTTTGCTTTGGATATAATAAAACAAAATTGGGAGCTAATCGAACAACATACAACCATTCCAAAAGATAATTTTCTGAAACTGGTTAGTTGGGTTTTCCAATCTGTCTACTTTACATATAATAATAAAGTTTACCACCAAATATCGGGTACCCCAATGGGATCATCCTTGTCTCCTATAGTAGCAGAAATTGTTGTCAATACTGTATTAAAACAAAAGATACAGAAAATTGATTTTGAGTTGCCCCTACTTGTGCAATATGTCCTCATACAACTTAACTCGATTGAGTATTTTATTTCAAATTTAGATGTTCAAGATTTTCATAATTTTTGGTCTTGGTTTCCTTGCTTTCTATGTGTAAGGCTGGGTGGAATGACCTTGAAACTTTCTGGGATTAGTTTGGTTTGGTTTTTCATACTTTTAACAATAGGTTGTATTTTAAAATAAAAAAAAGGAGGCTCTAGATTTTTAAGTGCTTTAAAATTCCTGGGTTTTCTTGGTCTTTTCAAACAAAAAAAGGGGGGTGGGGAGAGAGGTAATCCCATTAGTTTGAAATAATCCATATCGATAAGTTTTAATGCTTTTTACAACTATAACATCAGTAATTTTATATAATGTTGTTTCTACAGGCAGTTGTTTTCTTAAATTAACAGATAGCCCTGATCAAGAACCAAAGATGATATTATTTGTAAATTGAACAAATAAATGGGTGCGAAACGTTGGCATTATTAAAATAGTGTTTTGTCTCTTAAATCTACACCAAAATAAACCCAAAATTCTTCTCTAGTTAGAAGTAACACGTACAGCTAGTAACATTCAAGCTCAGGTCCAACTACACTGACTTGAAAAGTTATGGTGACAATTAAGAAAAGAATGTTTGTCGTCATTTCCACGGCTTGCTATTCAAGGAAATCGAGTTTTGAAGATTTAAAGCTGTGCTAAAATAAAATTAAATTTTGAACACCCTGTATATAATACACTAATTGTAAGTACTCTAGCCGAAACGTCAAGATTTCTTTTATCCGAATTTTTAAATTTAATATCGTTAGAAAGCTCAATTTCTCTTTAATATATACATAAATAGTTATATCGTACAAAATGACGTCCTTTTAGTCGCTTCTATCGCAGTTCCTCGCAAACAGAAGACAAGATTAAAGACGCTGTTGCTGGCAGACATGTTAATAACATCCGAATCCACGATTGGCGCGCCAAACTAAAAAAAAACAACTCTCGTTCGCGCGAGAGAGGGTCATAGTGCGCTTTATGATACAAATTATACACACAATATGACTTCCAACAAAAACTAAATACCGGAGAGTGTCTAGAAAGAGGAGGGTGCGAAGTGATTCACTGCTACAGTTTACTAGTCTAGGGTTATATAGTATAGGGTAAGATCGTTGCTGCTGCTCTCTTCGAAGGATGGCTGGATGTATTTCGACGTTCCGACCGACTAAACATCGAACCCCATCGTCCTGCAGGATGATGCGCCCCATCGTAGTTTCCTTTACGGCCGTCCCATTATTTATACCGCGTGAAACAGACACCAGTGGGTCAACTCACTCGGATAGGGTCCGTGGAAGCGATCAGGAATTCGAGGGTTTGAGATGGGGCGTGTAATTGGAAGTGTGGGTGATGGCTACCCCCCCTCCCCCCACCTGCTACCGTTAGGTTGTGGTATATATCGTGAAGGATAGAAGGACTGTATTAAATGGAAATTTCCTCAAGCGATAATTTATTTGAATTTAACAGGTTATCACTTAGCGAAATGAGGTGGAAAATTTATCGGTACAAGGGACTGTACACAATAGGGTCACTTCGGTTGGGACTAACAGGCTAGTTTTCGGATTTAAAATATTTATTTATATAGATTAGTCGAAGGATGAAGGAACAACATAATGCTGCAGGTGCTGTTGCCTTTAACGTTATGTCCGGCCTGTTATAGGTTACTTGATGGTCTATAAAGCTGGCACTATGTCATCTTCAAGTTTGTTACAACGACCACGACAACATCCGAAAGATACATCTTTATGGAACAGTGGTCGTGAAAACCTACATTCGATTATTATTTAATGGTCTGTTTGTACCATTCTGCCCCAGTATAATGTATACGTTGGTGTTGGATTATCTATTTTCTGTAGCCCAAGGTGGGAATTACATGGTCTTGGACAGATTTTTGGAATTCCTCCGCTTCGGCGAAGAGGTTCAGGGAGAATTGTTTAATCTGTTGTTCAAGGCTTTCCGGTTTTGTTAGAGTAGCTTCATGTATCTTCTACTTAGCTGTTTACAGGTCCAACTATATCTATGAGGTCGTGCGAGGGTCCAATAGGTGTCAGTCAAAAGGAAAATCTCTCTCTATCTCTTCTAAGAAGTACCTTTCTAATTTGAATTGGTTAATATACCATTGCTTTGATCTCTTTCGGCAATGTAACTGTTCTCACAGATATATATATGGATCCCAAATTTATCCACGATCAGAAGACTAGAATTTTATTTGGCTCTGCATAGTAAAAATTGGTTACTTTGCTCGTTTGATTTTGGCATTTCACCACAAGAAACTTGATAGACTTCTGATCTCTTGATTTCAGGGTGAGGCAATACAAGCTAGTTGCTTATTCGGAGTATCTGCGATATCTAATGGATACTTGTTGTGGACCCATGTTTTTCTGAGGATTGTTTTATACAAAATTAAAAATTGGTTGGTAAGAGTTATGGCAAAAGAAATCATATTTGAACCAACCTACTCCGCGATAAAAGGTTTTCATTATGCCTTTTGATTTACGCCAAGTCCAGCGACTATCAAAAACATTTATTCAAAAAAAATATCCTAAAATTGAGCCACACCCTCCCATAACGGTTACTCAAAATTGAGCCACCCCCTCCTACCGATAACGAGCACCTAAAATTGAGCCACACCCTCCCTGATAATAGGCATCCAAAATTGAGCCACATCCCCCGACAGCGGGTATCCAAAATTGAACCACATCCCGCCATATCTTTGGCCATGTCGTTGTTAGCTCTCCTAGCATAGCCAATATGGAGAATTAGGCATTAAGTAGGCAATTCAAGCAGATTGCTTATTCAGGAGTACCTGAGATCAGAAACACTTATTTTAAAAAATTACTGTAAAACTGAGCCACCCTCTCCCCATGCAACGGGTACTCAAAATTGAGTCACCCACCCACGATAAAGGGCACCTAAAATTGAGCCACATCCCCCGATAACAGGTATTCAAAATTGAGCCACATCCTCCGACAACGGACACCCAAAATTGAGCCACATCCCCCGACAACGGCTATCCAAAATTGAACCACATCCCCTCCATATCTTTAGCCATGTTATTGTTAGCTCTCCTAGCATATCCAAAATGGAAAATTAGGCATCAAGTAGGAGAGTACTCGAGGTTAAAGCCTTGGATGCCTGTTATCGGGAGATGTGGCTAAATTAATGCGGGGGATGTGGCTCAATTTTGCTGCTGGATCGGCCTCAATTTTGGATGCCGTTATCGGGGACGGTGGGGGTTGTGGCTCAATTTTGAGTACCCATTTCGGAGGGGTGGAGACGAGGGGGAGAGGGTGGCTTAGTTTTAGAATAATTTAAAAGAAACAGTGTTTCCGATTAGGCATCAAGTGGGAGAGTACTCGAGGTTAAAGCCTTGGATGCCTGTTATCGGGAGATGTGGCTAAATTTTGGGTGTCCGTTATCGGGGGATGTGGCTCAATTTTGGATGCTTGTTATCGGGGGATGTGGCTCAATATTGGATGCTTGTTATCGGAGGATGTGGCTCAATTTTGGATGCTTGTTATCGGGGGATGTGGCTCAATTTTCGGTGTCCGTTATCGGGGGTTGTGGCTCAATTTTGGGTGTACTTTATCGGGGGGTGTGGCTCAATTGTGAGTACCCATTTCGGAGGGGAGGAGACGAGGGGGAGAGGGTGGCTTAGTTTTAGAATAATTTAAAAGAAAAAGTGTTTCCGATAGTGGCTAGACTTGGCGTAAATCAAAAGCCACAATGAAAACCTTTCATTACCAATCAATTTTAAATTCAAAGTAGAGTTATCGTTCAAATTCATTTCTGGGAAACCTTAGGTCTTTAAAAAAAGTGCCAACATCTAGTGGTTATTATACTTGCGGTACGATTTGACATCAATAATTTGAATCGTAATAAATAACCCATTTTCCCATTCGACCTTTATCGTCTTATTCACGTCGCGGAATTAAGGCCATCTCGCGGCAAACCCGCGCGACAATAAATATTCTCCGGAAGGTGTATATTTACGACCATTTTATTCACTACAACAACACAGTTGTCGAATGAATCCCGACCAATTAAACTACAAGAGAATTAAGTCGACAGTCTGCGCTTCCGCAATTGCCTCGAGCTGAAATAATATTATGCAAAAACAAACCGGTCTCTGAAGGAAGAAAATACCACCATATTCCACCACCATCTATATACCGGCGGTGTTCTGATAAGGCGGTGGAATTCGAAATGAAGGAAAAGGTGGGTGAAAATCTAATTTCGTCGATGTTCGTGCGGTTTCACAGAAAAAAAAAATTTTTTTGACTTAAATATGCCGGTAATGAACTTCGTTTGTGCCTATTTTATATAGATAAGTATATTAATTGGAAAGTTTCATCATTAAATGCAAATTCTAACTATTCACAAACCATTCACATTTAATCTAGCTCGACTTTCCTCGAAACAGATGCAAATTCGACCGACACAACAACGCGTAATATTCCAGCTGTTCCCTGCACAAACGCTACTATAATATTTAACCAAGATTACGTTCAATTTAAGCCGGGTAATTCATCAGCTGGTACCCGAGCAGTCCAGTCAGGATAAGCGAAAGATACCTAAACGAGCAGATTGCTAGCTAGCGTTTACTTCTACCGACTATCAAGCTCCGCTTCTGTACCCTCATATTATTACATCATGCAATGTGTATGCAAGGGAATTCTGGTGGGGATTGAGCTTCCATTGCCTCCCATCTCTATTTAGGTTCCTCTAGCGGATTCGTTTCAATTAGATGCAAGAGTAAAGCTCTAAGGTTGTTTTAAAAGGAATTATTGATTATTTGGTTCTACAGAGTGCTCAAATAAACAATTAAAATTTTTTTTTAGATAGCTCTCAGAGATAAAACTATGATGAAATTTCAGAGAACCAAAATCAGCAAGATTGAATTTATTTTACACGTCGCGATCCAAGTTGAAGGAAAATCTCGAGCGGGGCTACGCCATTAAATTCTGCATCAAACTTCAAGGATTGATGAAAATGTGGCAAACATGAAGACGCTCTGGACTCTTATAGGCGCAGAAACATTCCTCAGATTATTGATGTGTTGGGGATTTCATACGGAAGCGTCAAAAAAATGATTACCATGCGAAAAGTGTGGGCCAAATTTGTGCCAAGAGTCCTGAGCGATGAGCAAAATGTGAATCGTGTGAACTGTGTCCAAGAAAACCTAGCATAGCAGTCCTCCACTGTGGCCCATCTTGTTCTGAGGATTGTTTTATACAAAATTAAAAATTGATTGGTAAGAGATATGGCAAAGAAATAATATCTGAATCAACCTAGCTCGCGATGAAAGGTTTCCATTGTAGCTTTTGATTTACGACTATCAAAAACACTTATTTAAAAAAATATTCTAAAACTGAGCCACCCTCCTTCTCATAATAGGCACTCAAAATTGAGTCATCTCCGCTCACCCCCACGATAAAGGGCACCTAAAATTGAGCCACATCCCCGATAACAGGCATCCAAAATTGAGCCACATCCTCCGATAACGGACATCCAAATTTGAACCACATCCCCCGACAACGGATATCCAAAATTGAATCACATCCCCCCAAATATTTGACCATGTCGTTGTTAGCTCTCCTAGCATAGCCAAAGTGGAGAATTAGGCATGAAGTAAGACAAGTAACTGGAGGTTAGTAAGAGAATATTGGAGGTTAACCTGGATGCCTTGTATGGCTGTTATCGAGATGTGGCTCATTTGGCCTATCGAGGGATGTGGCTCAATTTTGGATGCCTGTTATCGAGGGATGTGGCTCAATTTTGGATGCCTGTTATGGAGGGATGTGGCTCAATTTTGGATGCCTGTTATCGAGGGATGTGGCTCAATTTTGGATGCCTGTTATCGAGGGATGTGGCTCAATTTTGGATGCCTGTTATCGAGGGATGTGGCTCAATTTTGGATGCCTGTTATCGAGGGATGTGGCTCAATTTTGGATGCCTGTTATGGAAGGATGTGGCTCAATTTTGGATGCCTGTTATCGGGGGATGTGGTTCAATTTTGGATGCCTGTTATCGAGGGATGTGGCTCAATTTTGGGTGTCCGTTATCGGGGGCGAGGAGAGGGGAAAGAGGAAAGATACGGATCAATTTTGAGTGCCCATTACTGAGGGTGAAAGGTGGTTCAGTTTTAGAATATTGTTTAGTTATTTAATCCTTAATTAATTATCGTAAAATTGAGCCACATCCTCCGATAACGGACGGAACACCCAAACGGGTATCATGAACCACAATCCCCCGACAACGTGATTATGACGAAACGATCTGTTTTGTCCAACTAAACGCCAGAATGAGCCCAAATTTCGTTCATCTGCTTTTTGACAACGTGATTACCGGACGAGCTTGGCCAGAAACACGTGGTTGCTGGTAAGAGAGTTTCTGGCCAGTACGACCCTCTTCTACAGTCTAAATTTGACACCGAGTTCTAAACGCCAGAAAATCGATTCAGCTCCGTAGAAGACAAGTCATCTCTGGGAGATCAAATCCACGTTCATCTGCTTGGTCAATCCACTGATTAGACCGAAATCTTGTTTAAATGTTTTTAGAAGATTATGACCATAATGAGGTCAGTTTGTACCCCCCAGATAATTAGAGGAACATCGAGTAAATTTGCAAACTTTTTAGAAATCGGAATCTCTGGCTGGATCAAACAAAAAAATTGTTGAATATTCGAGTCCGTATTGTTATATAAGAAATGGTTGGTTCTTGAATGAAAATCTTGCCTCTCGTTTTGAAACTCATTTACAAATCTTGTGATGGCAGTGTTAAATCAAAATTTTACAAGATACATAGATACCGTTTCTGAGATATGGCCAACATTTTTAGTTGGCCACCCGGTACACATAAATAAAGGTTTCCAAAGCCAAAGACAGTAATTAATTAATACGTTGCCGATCATACCATTGATGATCAAAATTCAATAACTACCAAATATGACTAATGGATTAGATAGAGATAAAAGCAAACGTTAGTCATAAACGTAATTAAATTCCATCTGCAACCCTTAAAAAGATCACCGCAGCGCAGCCCTTTGATAAGAAATAAATTATTTCTTGTCAAAAAGGCAAACGTGAAATATAAGGGCACCCTCCCCGCCTCTCGATTCGAATTAATTGTTTTCCCGTTCGACTCACGCAATATCGAAAACCGTGAATGGAAGCGTCGCCACAAGACAA
The DNA here is from genome assembly GCA_023690525.1 of Holotrichia oblita. NCBI lineage: Eukaryota > Metazoa > Arthropoda > Insecta > Coleoptera > Scarabaeidae > Holotrichia > Holotrichia oblita. The sequence goes on along the minus strand of CM043016.1, from coordinate 7,336,112 downwards.
CATCAAACTGACATTCCCAGTTCGTATGGAATTGCCGAATTAATGTAGCGACGAAGTAAGGGAACCGCCGTTGCAGCCGTCGTCGTCATCGTCGTCGTCATCGCCGGAAGAGGGGTGAGAGGGGAAAAAGGGGTGAAACGGTTGGTTGAACCTCTTCAGCGTGGAAGATATTCGGTAGTCAAAGCGTCGCCTGCGTATAGTAGAGGTAACCTTTTGTATTTTATTCCGCGGGTAACGGTGGTGCGGTGTGGTGGTATGGTATGGTGTGAGAAGGTTGTTCCAACCGAAGCCTATCTAGAAAAGGGTGTATGCAAATAATTTTAATCAAAGCTCTCGGAACGCAGTTTCGCCTCATGAATATATATACGGCGTTTATGAATATGAAACAAATTAGGTGTTTTCGGTATTTGTTAGGGTGGAAAACGAGAAACTGGTGAATTAAGAATGATACAGATGGATCTATTTTGTTCAGAATTCGTATCTCATGGGCCTACTATCGGTGACAAACGTTAAGAGACGAAGACATGGGACATACGAGGACTCTCAAACTATCAAAAGGCAGGCTACTGTATATTTTCAAGTACCTAATGGATCTGGGAACATCATACAGGTCTGCAGACAGACTTTCTTGAACATATTTCAGATAACTAAGAGACGAATAGGAACATTAGTTGCTCTGAAGAAGAAGGGCGATTTTGTTTACGTAGAGAGGCGAGGAAATGAACTTTACTCAGATGATGAATATCTGGTAATTGAACAAATCAATTCGTTAGCCCGAGAACAAAGCCACTATAGGAGGGGGAAATCAAGTAAGTCCTAGTCCAACATTACCTATCGCTATTATTATCAAACCTTCAACAGAAAATTCTCCAACCTAAGCTTTCATCCTCCCCGGAGTGATATTTCAAACACGATCTGAGCCTAACAACAATGAGACCAAGATGAAGTTACAGCTTCACCATAGAAAGGCGAAAAAGGCAAGAACTTGCATGAAGGAAGACACTCAAGAGTCTCAACTACCAACGAGTGACACTTGACATTTGCAATAGGTCTCGAACAAGTGTTCTCTTTGCCAACACTAACGCATAGTGACATGTATTATCTGCGCCAATTGTCTTACTATAATTTGTGTAGCAGATAATAACAATGGCAATATGTTTCTATGGCATGAAGGCATAACAGGCCGTGGAGGCATTGAGATCGCATCATGTATTTTGAAAGCAATCACATCCTGCATAGAAAAGAAAATTGATAATACGGAGCGACAATTGCGTTGCCCAGAATAAAAACAAGATGCTGTTATTTTTATGGATGTATTTAATTGCAAAGGGCCATATCGATGAAGTCAATCAGAAATACTCTTACTTGAGTTGTCACCGGGACTTCGCCCTGATAGAATAGAAGAAACGACTAGAATAGTGAGAAGTTCCGTTTGATTTAGTAAAAATGATAGAGTCGGCCACGCCTAAGAACACCTTCATAGTGACTGTTATGAATCCAGAAGACTTTTTTGATTATAAGGCTGCAGCAGATCAGTATATCACTACTACAAAATTAAAAATCTCACAAGCACAATGGATTCGAGTTGACAAGAATCATCCAGGCGAACACTAAATGACCTAGAGTCCTGGAAACGTACCAAAATTCTTAAGAAGAACGTGACTCCACAACTCCTTCAGAATATGGAGCTACCTCGACTACAATGTACCAGTCGAATTAGTTCAGACAAACGGGAAAATCTCACAGCAATGATACAGTTCGTATCGGAAGAAAACCATTTTTTTTTTTTTAATGCAATGGGTCGTATCTCTTTGGAATATGATTATTTTATTTTATTTGACCCTCGGATAAGGGAAATATCAAGAATTTATGGTTGAAATTATGTTTTTTAGTTTTTTGTTTACTTTTCAGAATGAAAATGGATATAGGGAAAGGTTGCCTAATTTGAACCACCGCCTAAATTGAACCACGCAAATAAATTTTTTTGGGAGGCCATCTGATGGCCAACTATTGAAGCTTGAACACACAGGCTCCAGCCTTTAGATGTAGCATTTTTTTAAACCTCTACAAAGTTACTACGTGCAGGCACAAGATTCTTGGTTGAGAGTTCATGTTGGGCAAGCAATTTCAGCTTACGATATTGCAGAACTGGTAAATGCAGCATATGGAAAGGCAGCGATTATAGGAACAGCCGAAAATGCTTTTAAAGCACCAGGCATTTGGCCTGTCAACAGGAATCTTTTTCCAGAACACTTTTTTGCACCTTCCCTTGCAGTCGAGCCACAACTGGAAAAAGACAATAAGCAGGATGGTCAATCTTCATCTACTCTTTTGTCCGAAATCAGTCCTAACACATTCAATGAAAGTTTAGAAGCGATATGTGCCCTTCTAAAAAATTCTCAAGTCAGCGGTACTGCAAAAAGGCGCCAACACACCACAACATCGAATTGGTGGCTAAAAAAAGAAATAAGGAAGAGTCAGAAGCAGCAAAAATAAGTAGGAAGTGCAAAAAAACTCAAAAAGTTATTGAAAAAGTAAAATTTAATTTGTTGAATAAAACAGAAGGATTCATTAAAAACAAAAAACCGAAATTACAACGCAGAAAAAATAAAACACCAAGTTTAGAACTGATTCAAGCGAAGAAGATAAAGATGCATTGTGTTTGTATTGCCACGATTCTTATTCCAACTCTGTAGAGCAAAAGAGTGTGCAGGAGTCGAAGAGGACGAGATTTTGATCTGTGACATGTGAAAAGAATAGCTTGTGGTTCATTTTAAGCAGCCTAATTGGTAGCCTAATTTGAACCATTTTCCATCAAATGGTTTTTTATATTATACAAAAAATTTTCTGTCTGTAAAAATAAATGTTTGTAAATTTGTCTATCGTTTGAGTTTAAAATGTCCGCTTAAGGTTGATTATTGTCGGAATAATGGTCATTTCTTTCAAAGTGGTTCAAATTAGGCAACCTTCCCCTACGTCTGGTTGCGTTGGTGGTTCAGACGCGTCTATTTTTAATATTTTCCTCAAAGAAACATTTTTTGTACTTCATGGCTGTCTGATTTTTGATGACAGAATGTACCATTGTACCAATGGATTAGAGCTTTTGTATTAGACTCTCAGGATCAATGAAATTAATTTAAAATACCTTTGGAAATTGTACCTACCTTCCGACAGCTAGTGGGGTAGTGGATATAAACAAGAAGCCCTTCAGTACCTGATAAAAGCTGTTCCATACCTGATAAAAGCTGTTCCATACCTGATAAAAGCTGTTCGAAAAGATCAGGTATTGAACGGCTTTTATCAGGTATGGAACAGCTTTTATCAGGTGCTGAACGGATTTTATCAGGTATGGAACTGCTATTTCAGCTACTGAACGGCTTCTTGTTTATATCCACTAGCTCATTAGCTGCCGGAAGGTAGGAGTGGTGGGGGGCGCCCAAGATGCCCCCATACCTACTCTTGCCGATTTCTCACTAGCTCCTCTAATTCCTCTTCGGTAGAGACATTGTCAATTACTTCGGAAGGATGACTACTTTCACATCATAGCCGAACATAGCGTGATGGACTCTGTTTTTCGTTAACTGGACAAATCTAAATCCTTCAGACCATTAATTTATTAACAAATATGCAAATAATATCTAACAACACTTCTTCAGCAGTTTTACTATGCAATGGTCTTAGCTGCACAAACTTCGTCAGATGATCTTCATCATCAGGATTAGTTTGCATGTCGATTAAGTCGACTTGATAGCGGCTATTCATTATTTCATTTGATAAAATTAGCTTGACCACAATGTCTTTTTTGGCCGATTTTAATTTTATTTGGCACGACTTGCATAATCGAAGGAATATCAATATAACTTCCTGAGTGATATTTCTATATTTTTTTAGAGCTTCCTTTACCATCCTACCAGAATGGAAGTAATGGAGAAAGCTCCACTTCACAGGAGTCAGCATGCATACAAGGCGGGCAGATCGACAGAGACTGCTCAGCATGAGCTAGTAGGAATCATTCAGAAAACCCTGGATGATAAAGAAACAGCGATCTGCGCTTTCCTGGATATTTCGGGTGCGTTCGATAACACGTCACATGACGCGATTGAACGAGCACTTGAAACAAGGGGAGTCAGTAAAACGGTAACACGATGGATAAGTAAAGTGCTCTCCACGAGGACAGCTGAGATGACGGTAGGTGAACGGACTATCAAAATCAGAACCACTCGTGGAACACCTCAAGGTGGCGTCTGTTCGCCTCTAATGTGGAGCCTGGTGGCAGATGAACTGCTCAACAGGCTGACAGCCTTCGGCATACATTGTGTAGGATATGCCGATGACATTGTAATAATAGCAAAAGGCAAGTATGAGGGGATTCTTTGTGACCTGGTACAAACAAGTCTTAAAATCACCAGTGAATGGTGTCGATCAGTGGGGCTGAGCATCAACTCCGCAAAAACCACGATTGTACCTTTCACTAGGAAGAGAAACATTTCGAACATGAAAGACATCCGCTTGGATGGAACAGTGATCGAACGCAAATCAGAAGTTAAATACTTAGGAATAACCCCAGATTCAAAAATTCTGTGAAACAGACACATAGAACTGACAATGAATAAGGCAACAAGGGCCTTAATGATACGCCGGAACCTGGCAGGTAGAACTTGGGGTTGCAACCCAAGTATACTACGATGGCTGTACGTCAGTATAGTAAGACCTATGGTAACGTACGGGGCAATAACATGGTTCCAGAAGGTCACTAAAGTTACAAACGGCTGGCATGTGTATGCATCACCTGAGCCATGAGAACATGCCCAACTGCGGCCCTAGAGGTAATTTTAGACCTCTCCCCCTTACACATAGTGCTGGAGGGAGCGGCCCTTGCGGCTATGCACAGACTGACCAGGGCGGGGACTGGAAAGGGCAAGACTCCGCACCAGAGAGCATGGACATCTCAGGCCGGGCTCTCCCCACTTCTAAGCCTACCAAATGACGAAATAGTCAAGGAATATAGCTTTGAAAGGAATTTCCTCACCAAGCTAAGTAATAAGAGAGAGTGGGTAGGAGAATACTCTACGTATTCCTTAAAGGAAAACACTATCAAATGGTATGTGGACGGGTCTAAAACCGATAAAGGAACAGGTGCAGGCATATTTGGGCCAGGATCCAAATATTCCGAGTCAATGGGGACATACCCCAGCGTCTTCCAAGTGGAGATCAATGCAATTGGAAGATGTGCTCAACTGAACCTTCACAGGAACTATCGGAAGCAGAGCATTGCAATTTTCTCCGACAGTCAAGCAGCCCTAATGGCGCTGAGCTCTAACACGATCAGCTCGAAATTGGTCTGGGAATGTCTTGATAGATTAAACAACCTGGGCAAGAATAATAGAGTTGCACTATACTGGGTACCAGGACACACTGGAATCAGAGGCAACGAAGAAGCTAATTCACTAGCAAGAAAGGCCGCTACAACTCCGTTTGTGGGACCTGAACCGTTCTGTGGTATAGGGACGAGCACCTACAAAAAGGAACTTAAAGATCGGGAAGAGAGCCTCAGAGCATCCCTCTGGGAGAATCTTCCTGGTCTGAGACACTCCAAGATCTTCCTTGGAAACTACAATAAGCATAGAGCAAAACCTTTGCTGGAACTTAGCAGGAATAGATTGGTCATCCTCACAGGGTTCCTTACAAGGCACTGTCACCTTGGTGAACACATGGCAAGGATAGCTCGTAGAAATCTCCATTCCGTTCAATTATATCCTCTTGTAGTCCTTGTGGTATAAACCGTTGTCTGATGAGTTCTAGGGTTTCTTCCACTGGCACGTTGGTAAAGAGCGATTCCACGTCGAAACTCACTAGTATGTCTTCACTGGTTACTTCATGTTCATGTAGAATCTCCACAAAATGTTCAGAGTTCTTTATAAAACTGCTTGTCAAACCCACGTACTGTTGTAGTTGTTTGGCAACATATCTGGCTAGTTCGTAAGTCGGGGATCCACAGGTACTCATAATCGGTCGTAGAGGGTTTCCAGTTTTGTGTATCTTGGGTAGTCCGTATAGTCTTGGAGGCTGCGTTTCTGACGGCAGTAGACGTCGTTGTTCTCCCTTCGGTATGGTTGACTCTTTGATAGTTTTCCTGGTCTGACGTTCTATTTTAGCTGTAGGGTCTCTGCTTAGCTTCTTGTAATGTTCAGGATCCAATAAGGTATTGATTTTCTCGTTGTAGTCTGTCCTGGTCATTACTACTGTTGCGTTTCCCTTATCGGCTCGTAGAATAATGATGTCTTTATTGTTGCGGAGTTCTTTCAGTGCGTCCTCTTCTGTCTTGGAGATGTTTCTAGTTGGTGGTTTGGCTTTGCAGAGTATTTTGCACGTCTCGTGTCTTATTTGTTCTGCTTCTTGTGCTGGTAAGGTCCTTATAGCACATTCCACTTGGGTGATTATTTCATTCTTCGGTATCCTGTCGGGTGCAATAGCGAAATTTAGTCCTTTCGATAGTACTCTGGTCTGTTCTTCAGATAACGGTTGGTTGGTGAGGTTCACGACAGTCTTCTTAGGGTCCAATTCTGGTAGTGCTACGGTCTTCGGAGCAGAAGACATCAACATCAGTCTTTAGAGAACGTCTGAAGAAGCTGACAGTATGATCAGCGAAACGTCAAGTTTGTCACAACAAACACGGCAATACCCGAAAGATAATCTTTATTATCTTGTTCTACTAAAATTGTGAGAATTATCCTGCACTATATTCCTCTTAAAATTCGTTTGAAATAAACAAAACCATTTTCTTCTATATCCTCTTGATAGGTAGAGGTGGTAAACAGTTGTACAAACTGAAATATTGTCTTAACTTTAACAAATACAATAAAAATGAGCACATGCTATTGTTAAAATGTTTTTACACCTTCTAGCCTCATTACTATAAAATTACTATTTTGGCATATACTATAGAAGAAGTTAATGTTAGGGTGACGATTATTATATATAATGGAAGGAAGACGTTTAAAGAAATCATCCTACACACAGTACAAACCAGAAGCGTGTTACAGCTGTAACACGAACATCGAACAATGACTTTTACAACTAAACTCGAAACTTTCACCCTTGTAAGCGTAATTCGGTTTTAACAACCGTTTCCCTCCCCGTTATGTATACGTATATGTATGTGGAACGTTCCGACTTCATAACTTATCGTTAAAGACGTGCACATTGCAAGAAACTTTCCGAAAACCAAGAGCTCCCGACGTATTATTATTACGACATTAACTCGACGTAAACAAGGATATAATACGAGTAATTTGATTCAAAAGTTTCTTCTCCCCCTGTTAATACAATACATACATAACACAGCTATGTACATACATAACGAAGGGAAAATTTTCAAGGTTCCCTCTCTTCTTGTAGGTACTTGTGTTAATATTGAGATTGAGTTGTCTGTCTTGTTTTGTTTTTGCGCAAGAAGTTTTTTTCGTTCTTCTTTCCGTTCCGCTACGATTTTATTATGTTGTTACTTACGCCTAACGGTTTAACGAGGCACCTTAAGTTTCCCGAGCAGTTTAAGGGTCGTCTTGACTAACTTGGCTACAACGCAGGAATAAAAAAAGAACAAAATACAGAAGTGGAAGCGGGTTGGTAGCTGCGAAACACTCGATACAAACAAGTTAGCGGCGTGTCTAGACTACGTGACAGAATGTGGTTTTGTACGCTTCCTAACCAAATTTATTCCACTAAGAAAACTTAATTACAACGCGGGCGAAGCTAAAGAAACAGGAGTGCGACGGACTAGTTTGTAACAGGCTACGCATAAATTGTTAGACTTGCGTTTGAAGGTGTTTCACAAGTGAAATGGAAATGTTAAGAAGATATATTTGGGGAATTTCTCTAAATTTGGTTCCATGTTAGAGATGGCCACTCTAAGTTTATTTTCTGCTCTTCAATTTCATATAGATAAGAAGTTGGAAAGGATGTCTGTTTTTTTTTAACAGTATTTCGGAACTCAGTCCGGAAGTTTGTTAAAGATTTAAACATTTGACTTTTGAATGTACTTGATGAAACATCGACCATTTTTTTCGTTTTCCAAAATAATCCAACGTTGTTCAAATGGGATTTAAAACCCAGTTCAGTCACAACTTGATATCATTTTCTGGAAAGAAGTGTTGACAATCCAAACGATGTTGTCTCATTCTTCAGTCCAGATTATCTTCCAATGGGAATCAAATTTGTCCAATTTTGTTTTTTTAGCTACTTTGTAAGCCATTTGTATGATGCCAAGAGGGCTTTCAATAAACCAGACCAGATTGTAATGGTTTTTGAATAATCTCAGATTTTTCCTTGGAAAATAAGATTTATTCAATTTTTGATGTTGTAATAACCTTCAATTTATTGGTTTCAAATCTGCTAGTTTTAAACAGATAACAATTGATATTTTTCGCCAGTTAAACCATCGATAATATGATTGTTGCCCACTTCAAAGCACTATCCAGTCTATGACCTTTAATGAATTGTTAGCTGTGATGGTTTCAGGGCTGTTTGTCTCGACATCTTGCCGCAAAATTGACTCACACCCCCAAATATTTATTTATTGCTGTAATAATTGTAAGACAAAAAAACGTCCAACTTTCTGACGAAGGACTCCTGGTTGAGACCCTTACCAGATTCAAATCAGAGACAAACTTGAAATTCAAACGTATGGAACTTGCAAGGTTCAAAGAATTTTCCGAACAAAGCAAGTTGATAATGTTACTTGACCCCAGGTAGATACAGCAGATACCGATCTCCATCGATGTCCACTAGAGGGAATGGGGGTTTGGTAATAAAATTGACCACTGATTCCAAAACCAATTATTTATTTCAGATAATTGTCAGGCGAAAAAACGTCCTCTAACAGAGGACTCCAAGATTAACATCTCAAGAGCAAATTGAAATTAAACTTAGAACTTGTAACGTTGATGAATCTTTCCGATCAAACCAAGTTGATAATCGTTTCTAATGCCCCATCTACTGATATTGCATCCGTTTTCCACTAGAGGGATTTCGATTTGGTTCACCACCACTTTTATTTTTATATTTACGTTGTTACATTGGATTCCAAGAAGGTAACTTCAATCGTACGACCACTGTAAAGACATCTCAAGAGGAAGTGATTGAAATTAGCCAGTTTGAAGCTTCCGCATTACGATCTAGTGGATCGTCAAATAAAACACCGTTTAGGCAGTCCTTGTTTGGCATCTGGATAATCTTTTGCAGCCAACTAAGGATCCGTTTTATCACTTCCGCTTTTAGACTGCCCCATTTCAAGTCTAATAATGTGGTTTGGTGTGGTTTTTGGCCAGTAGAACAAGTGCTTAAAGAATCTTGTTAGTATTCGCTTGATGTCATTCAAATATCTGAATGACCAAACCTCAGAACCGTACAGTAATGTATCTAATTGTAAAGCAATTCTGCTTCCATAAAAAAATTGGACCCTGAATGTACCAGAGCTAGCTAACATCTTCCCATTCTTCCACCGAGATGGAGATGAATTGATGCGTTTTTTTTTAAAGTAAGTTGCTTTATTGTTTTCCAAAATATTATGGAGTTGTTTGCTGTTGCAAGAGAACAATTCCCTTTGCCCCCGCCAAGGTTAAACTACATCAATTCATTCAGAATTTGAGGGAATCCCTTTAAGTTTGAGGAATGAAGAATTGATTTTTCAATAGATTTTCAGCTCCATTAGATTAATTTAAAGTGTTCAGTGGTTGGCTTCCTTTCTTGGTCTTCAACAAGGTTTAGGTACATAAGTCTGGCCTTACAAATCAGTTTTTGAGCCAATTTCATCATTAGCTTATAATTGAGACTAAAATTAATTTAGAACTTAATATCTCGAATATTTTTACCGATAGATGTCATGGATGTGTTTTTCCAAACGTTTTAAGTCGACATAAATGGTTACCAATTAGTTTAGAAAAAAAAGACATCGAAGGAGCAGCAGCGTTGGTTTGTACTAGAAATATAATTAATAATTAATTTAATTTTGATTATAAAATCTGTTTGAATGGTCTGGAGAATTCCTTCTGGTTCTGACCAATTACTTTTTAAGGAACTCAATTGTTAGAATCTTCTTCTTCGCTTTTATTTCACTCGGTTGTCCATACGGGTTGGGTCGATGCCCATTGTTGTTAGATCTGTGCAGGTGTTGTGTCCTGGGCGTCCCAGTGGCCCTGTCCCAGTTGGCGTCTACGATCTTTGTTGACATTTCGCTATCACAATAAACATTTTCTTTTTTATGTTTAAAGAGCTCATATTTTTATTAAACAATTGATGTCCGCTACCGCCTCTTAAAGTCTCTCGGTACATTTTTGGAACACCCTGTATAAATAATTGTTCATCTAAATGAACAAAAACGGCTTCCTTCCAGTATAATTGCAAATCTGAAGAAATATTGGCTTCCACACTAATTTCCTTGATCTTATCGAAAGTACGAAAGACTCTGTTTTCCTTCAATTTGACTCGATTTTGAGCCCCATATTATTTCTACTATATACTGTGTTGATATATACATAAACAGATTTATTTACTAGGGTGTAACCATTACAACAGTGCGATGAGAGTGAGTGAGGTCGGTGGTAGAGAATTAATTTAGAACTAAATATCTCGATAGATGTCGCTCCAATACTACGCATCCTCGCGAGTTTATCAGACCGAAATTGTTCCGATCGACTTGCCCCTAAAACGGTAGAATCTAGGTCGATATGTTCGTCCCATTTTTCGCTGGCGAATCGTCCATTCCTCCTCCTAATACAGGGAAATGCAAGGATAGATCGGACAGGTGGGTTTTATACGAGGATATGCCGTGTATCGGGTTTGCGTTATAGGCGACTAGGATTTTACCTTTTACCTTTCCTTCGATGCATCCTTCTCTCTCGATCTAGCTGATGTTCTAATTCGGAAAATTCGTATGTGTGTGTGTGTGTGTGTGTGTTGCGGTGGATTTGGAATGTGCTTCGCTTCTTCCGAGGTAAACTCGATCTCTTTTACCGGAGGTAAATTTATGGTAATGCTAAACATAATGTTCGATCTGTGGAGCATGTTCTCTCCGATTTCGGTTGCGGTGAAGTAAAACAGATTGAAGGAATTTTTATTGATGTTAAGTAAAAAAAAAAAAATTTGATTCGTCTGTAATTTACGATGATATTAAAACTTCTTTGCGTAGAACGTGACGGTTTTAACTGCATAAGGATTAAAAAGGGGGGGGGGCCGATTTTCCGAATAAATTAACCATAATAATCCTCTCCCTCGTTTCATCCGCTTACCATACTTAACCGGTACACGAAAGAAGTAGATAGAAAAGAAAATTCTATTAACCGTAAAAATATTTTATACTCTAGAACAAACAGAATTATCATAAATAACTACTTTGTAATCGCTTTCCGGAACTAATCAAAGCGAATGTGTTTACACAGAACAGAAAGAAGCGCTACCATGAATATTTTAATCCGCTTTCGCTCTCTTTTAATTTTATAATTCGGGAGAAGTTGGATTCCGGTCACTCCTACCAACTCACACTCCACACCATACCTCCCATCTAGCGACTGTGTCGTTAAAGTCGCGATTTTAAGCTCGTGAACTTTGACTTCTTCGCTTCCGTGGACTTGACTGAAATCCTCCACCTCCTCTTAATTTAAGTTGTTGTTTTTGAATCTGTTGAAATGTTTCTAATTTTGGATACAGTTTTTAAAAATATGTTCGAGTTCTCGTGGACTTTTTTTTAAAGCTGTCATGACGTTCTTGATCTTGATATTTTGTCGCCAAGATTAGATAATGTGTTTCAGCCTGTAATTGTGTTTTAGCAATACATTTAAAGAGAGATAGGCATCCCAGAAAAAATAAGGTCCGATTATTCCATGTGATGATATGGCGCATCAAACTGTTACGTTCTAAGAATGTAATTGTTTTTGGTGCTTCTGTTAGGGATTGTCTGGGTCCCAATATCGTCAGCTGTGATTGCTAACGTACCCTTCCACATGAAAGTGAGCCTCGTTTCTGAATAAAAGTTATTTGCAAAACCCTGTAACCCTTAAGAGTTACTTGCCAAAATTTAACACTGGAGTTGGGCCACGTTTCGACAACGAAACTGTCAAAACGAGAGTTAATATTAAAAATGGATATATATATATTTGAATTATAAATTTTAGACATTTCTAAGAATTTCAAAACTTGTTTAAACTTCAAAAGCATTTCAATAAAATTCTAAAATTACAGAAACAGCATTTTTAAAAATTTTAGAACTTAATATTCGAAGCTTTCAAATTTTCAAGCTTCAGAATTGTTCAGAGTTTTGTAAATGTGAAAAATGTTTAGACGTGGTTGAATTGGGACAAATTAAAATTAAAAGAAAAAAATAAATTTGAATTTACAACGTAAATAAAGAATGACAGAAATGACCAGTTTTTATTTTGTGATGAACAATTGTCCAGCCATAAAAGAAAATGTTGGTCGTCTCTATGTAGCAAGAAGAATGAATAAAATATACTTTTATACAGGGTGTATACTGACACAGGACAATCCGAATCTACCATCGAAATGAAGCCAACCTCCTTAGGGGTGGTGAAATGCTTGCATACGGAATTGAAGCATCGAAAATGCTGCCTTTTAGGTTTTCTCATTTTTCGAGGTGAAGTAGCCACTTTTGTAAATACAACCTATACATATTCTGAAAGCTGAGAAAATTTTCTATCGGAATAAGTAATAGTCGCGAGGTCAATATGCGGAATTGGAGCGTTCGGTCTAGGTGCTACTTTTAAATTTTTTGGCCAAACAAAGCCCTCTAGCCCAAATCTGACAGTTGTTTCGTGTTTAGTATGATTGATTACATATATATTCAAAATTTCAGGGAAATCAAAGAGGTCGAGATCTTCTTCAAAATCGCAAAATCGCGTAGGTTTGGAAAAAAATCGGAATTTTTGACAATTTTCGAAGGGCGTTGGATTTCGTTCAAATTCTAGATATATATGTAATTGATCATGCTAAACACGAAACAAGTGTCAGATTTGGGCTAAAGGGCTTTGTTTGGCCAAAATATATAAAAAATGAATTGAATTGGAAATGTGAAAAAACCCAAAACGGTGCAAGATTCGATGCCAACCTTGGAGCGTTGCAGCGTTTGAGTTCTGCCAATGACATATTATAGTTCTTTCTCTTTCTTTCATAATACCTACTACTAATATAATAATTCTCTAAAAAATACTCTGAACGTCCTTGGTCATTCTTTGCAAAAATGGCAATTTTGATGTCGGTCATTTTAATTTCAAACCCTTCCTGTGTATAGATTCTTTTTGGACAACTCACTGATTTCCAGTTAAGGAATTCATTAAAATTAATGATGGTAACTTCGTAAGGTTTTGGGCGTCTCTTTGCATTTCTTATTAGGTACTCAGACGGTGACTGTATGTTCATTTTATCAATATACTTCTCAATAACAGTAGTTAATACTTTTTGCAAGTCAAATAATACAACGATATAACCATCTGTGGCAGACTTCCTTTGATCAGCTAAGAAGAGCTTCCTCTTTCCCTTTCTGATGGTTAACGTTAGGTTAGGAGTGGGGTGGCATGCGGGTCTGTTTCACCGCGACCTTTACAGGTCTATTGTGATCCCCTTTACCTTAGAGAACGCTCTCTAGTTTCGCCTTCTTAATCAGACCTATCATTTTTGAGAGCGGCTCTTTTGTGTAGCCGTTGGCTGTGGGGTTCTCTACCCCCATTACTAGAAACCTTGTCCTCGCTAGGCCGTCACAGTGGCACAAAACATGAACTGGGGTTTCTTCTTCCTCTTGACAGAATCTGCAGAGAGCATTTTCTGCCAGGCCTATGTTAAACATATGCCTATTCAGTCTGCAATGACCGGTCATCAGACTTACTATCATTTTGACAGTCTTCCTGCCTTTACTCAGTAGGTCTTCAGTAAACTTAAGCCTCTGTTCCCTTAGGAACTCCTTAGCCTGTCTCTGTCCTGGCGATCTTTCCCGCCATTCCTTGGACTTGTTTTCTGATCATTCGTAGATGGACCTCTTAAGTTGTGATTTGGTAATGCCGAAGGAAGGGGCCGCTCCTATGAAAAGCCTTGATGGTTAACGTACTCGTTTCTAGCTTTTGGTGTTCCGTCTTCTTCTGGAATACTTTCATATCTTTCACATTTGTTATATTTGTCCTTTCTCGATTTGTCCTTTACCGATGTTGTAGTCTTGTTTAAAGTGTTTTTTTAAAGCACGACATACCCAAAGGAATATTGGATATTAGCTGGGAAGCTAGTGATAAACTCTTTAAGTTCACTCATTTGTTTTTCCCTTGAATAGAGTTGCGAACCAGTTTTTGAGTAATGTTCAAAGTACTTGAACTTTATCTTTCATAAAAAAAGTAGTGGTAACTGAGGCTTCGTCTTGAGTTCTCAGCAGAAGTTCTTTCTCTTTTCATTGGCATTACGTTCACAAGCCCATTTATAAAACTTCTTTTCTCCAAATTGCTTTTTGTTCTCAAAAATAATGAAAAAATATCTTCTCTTTCTTTTTCTGTAAATGTATTGCATCGATTGACACATGTTTTGTTCAGACATGGATTCAATAGTACTTTCTTTTTTCCTAACTTTTGTCTTTTGTAATTCCAATACGCACGGCCTAACTGACGACGTTTTCTATTTTTAGAATCTTGGTTTCTTGGTTGACGAAGACTCTCTAAATTTACTTGAAGTTGATGAAGATATACTTAACTCGTCACGATTGTTGAAAGATCTAGAGACATCTGAGTTAGTCGAATCATCGGAATTATTTTGTGTACCTACTGTCATCGTCTTTCCGGGTCGGCGTTCACCCTATAGCGTCGACCCTTAAAACTCTGCGGCTGCACTACCCAATCCCTGGTTTCATAGTTCCAGGGCAACGGGCGTGGCGGGAGTAGACTTCGTATATAGGGGAGGATGCTTGGGCGTAGGCATGGGCATACGCTCCGGTGTCCGGCCGCTAACCGTCGGAATATACGGTGGGTAAGTGAGGCACCCTACGGCGCTTACCTAGAGAACTCTGCAGCTGCACTACCCCATCCTTGGTGGCCACACTCAGGGAAACGGGCGTGGCGAGAGAATTTGGCGAAGATAGTAGGGGAGGATAAAAGTCGGTTCGCCGAGGAGTAGTCCGCCCGCTGGTTGTCTGGTTGGGAAAACCTTCGGTTTCATCCTTTCACAACTCGGTGATTCTGGGACCCTACGGTTTCACTGTTGGCTTTTGCGGATACTTGATCGCCGGAGGGGCTTAATTCAGTTGGCGGGTTGTATCTCACAGCCATATTCCGTTTCCCACGCTTGGCCGATAGTAGCCAACCGCAAGGAGGCCTAGGCCCCGTGAGATTAAATGTGAGGTAGGAGTTCGCTAAAGCGTCTCCAACGGTGACCCGTCCAACGTTGACAAGAAAACTTGTCTAACATGGGTAGCACGAGGGAGAGGAGCCCACCGGTTCGCCGGGTCTCTCCATGAGGTGTCGGTCTCGTGCGGGCAACTGGTTTCGTGCCTCTTTGTCCTGAGGAGTGTGTGCACCTTCCCTGACGCCGCATACCTAACGGTCGGTCGGCAGCTGGGTGCTCCTCTGGGGTCCAGCAACCACTTACGTGTCATCGTCTTTATTCACCATATCTGCGCGGTAAACTGCTCTGTTTCTGGTTCTGTCACTTCGGTTTGAATACTGTCTAGGTTTTCTTCCTCGCTGTTTGAATAGGCAACAAGTTTTATGGCATTAAATCCTTCTTTTATACCTGGTTTCTTAGCAAAGTTTTCCTCGTTATTATTGTTATTATTGTGTTATGTTATGCAATCATTTATGCCATACCGAGTAAATTATTCAAAACCAACTTTTACACTATGCGAAACTATGGCACATCTCCGATATGCAATAAACATGAAACGCTCAGTATACGACAAGGAACCAGTTCGATATCTCGACCTCACCTCGGTGCCAACAACCGTGTCGACAAACACAATAAAACTCTTCAAACGTCAACATGCAAGATCGACCTGCATAAAACATAAATCCAAGACCGCTAGCATGTACACCGATGGCATCGTTTGAGGAATACATCCATAACATCCACGTCGTATGGATCGACAACTGTGCCGACCCCGAAAGCGGTTTCGGTAATAATTCATGAAAATCCGGACACGCGGTCAACAACTCACTTCGGACCCCCTTTTTGGCATTGAATCGGATGGCAGGCCAGCTTTTTACGATACTCTTTCTACTATCTTTATTACATATATATGAAAGTAAAAATTTTATTTTACAATTTCTATTTCTTTTCCTTTATAAAAATTTCCTTTAAATCGCGATAAATTTAGAATGTAGGAGGGAATGTGTTTGTACCCTACTTAATACCAACAAACTACTACACATAAACGTAACCCGAGCGGAAATATCGGGAACCCGTAGTTTTTGATGTATCATCTTGGCACGTCAGAATCTACCGCGATCGGAGGGCATGCTAAATCTTCGTGAAGGCCCATCCACCTCATTCTTCTTTACGCCCCTCTATAGATTCATCTTGGCCTCGATGTGTATAGAACTTGTCGGTTATACATTAGTTATCATCAATTATGAGAGTTTCTCCTTTTGCTCGGTCCTTACTTCTTTTTAATCAATCGCCCGCCCGTAGGGCACCAGAAAAGATCGCGGCGCAGTCAGTAGGATCGGAGGGGATAGCGAACGGACGGACGTAATTGACGACCTCTGATCGCATTAAATACAGTGTCGCTCGCGATGGGAAATTAAAATTTAACGAGATTTTTCTAATAATTACGGACGATTACGACTGAATCGGGATGAACGCGGAGATGAGAGGGATGCTGCGATAAGGGAGAGAGAAAATCATTGCCCTCCCTTTTTTTATTTTATATCCGTCCTGTTTTTTCTGCGTCGCGTTATTATGATGTTATTGTTAATCCGATTGTAGTGTCATCTTTGATCAAATCTGCGTCGATTCCGATGGAAGCTTGAATTTGCTCTGATTTATTGTATTCGAATAAATCCCTTCCAAATTGCATCCTAACATATTTTTTTATATTGTTTCTTTTTTCTAAAAAGGCCACGAATTTAGGTAAAATTTTTGTTTGAAATGGTTCTTTTGATATTCCTTTTAACAGTTGATATCTTCTAATATCCCCACGCTTTTGCGGATTTGAAATTGCTCATTATAAATAATATTAAGAAAGATGTGGTAGCTTCACCAAACATTTATAAATTTATCTAACCGGCCTTCCAAAATCTGCAAAACAAGACAAACCACCAGCAAAATTTAATTTAATCAGATTTAACAGAACCAAAGCATGAACGTTAAAATATGCCACCAATCTCTAAAAGAGAAAGCTCTCCTAGAGTTTATGCCGCGTATAAAGTATTAAAATTTATTTTAATTTTCATTTTAACACGGCCTAAAAGTAGGGTGCCAAATAAAATTTCCACGGATTACCGAAAACCCCCCAAAAACTTCCACGGCTTACTTTACAATTTTCAAGCGTGCTAGTACACCTTGTTCCTTCATTGTCCTCGGCTGCCACCATTTTCGACGCCCCTCTTCCCCCTCCTGTAATACCCGGATTAACACCGAAAACTTTTACTTTCCTTCGCGGCGCAAGTTTTACGACGTCTCTTTCACGTTAGTTAAGTGAGAGTTACCCCTCCCACACCCCTCCCTCAAACTCACCCATACATACTTTTAAAGCTTATAAAGAAAAGTTTCCATTTCGACTTTTGTGCTTTAGTGTGATTTCAAGAAAGAGAAAAAAATGCTTTAGTTAAGTTTATATGTGTCGTGCATGTTAGCGCCCACACGAGAGTGAATTAAGGTGGGCGCCAAAAAAAAAAAAAAAAAAAACTAGCACTTCCGTTTTTATGTTTCTAAACGCAGGTGACGCGATTTGTTTTACTCTCGTCGTAAAAGCAGGGGAGAAAGGTGCGTCCGTGGGGGGTTTTATTGCAGTTCAGGCTTAGTTCGCGATTGCAGTAATTATACTTTCTTTTGTCGTGGAAATTAAATTAAAAATGGCAAGCTCGCTTTAAAGGATTACGGTAATGAAGGGCTTTGTACTTCTTTCTTGAGGTAATTTAATTAATTACTCTTCTGGTGGATAAGATTAACATTGCTACGCGGAAGGAAATGGGATCTTGCGAAATGTGAAATTCTTGTTTGGAATTTCAATTATGCCGCACGAAAATGATTGCTTTAAATTAAATTGAAATATCCTAAATAAACAATGATCCGCACTGTTTTGTGCCTTAATTTTTAGTTGTGCGATTGGAGGCAGGATCAGAAAAGAGCCTTAAGGGACACCACCATAACTAGGAAGTGTGTGCCAAAGGGTCGGAAAGAGGTAAAAAGAGATACAACTATTAAAAATGTGCATACGACCATGTGAATCCAAATCGAAACAAACAAGAAGTTGCAGTGCAAGATTATGGATAGATCTGGAAGACTCAAGTCACTCAAGGACAAAAACAAATGAATACTGACTTGTTAGTAAGAAATGCCAGTGAACGAGGCACAAGCTAAAAAAATCAATTCTGGACCAGTTCGAGAGGGCTACCATCATATGAATCCACAATAATCTCATTGGGCGAGTTAGTGTTGCCTAGGTCTTTAGGCAACATCTGGAAAGACTAGTGGTCTCATGTTTTCATTGGTAAAAGGAAGTTTTTGCTTCTTAGAAAATCATAACAAAAAAGAGCCAACCAGAGGAATGGAAACGTCATGGAGCATCACAATCCATGAATTGTCCTAGCTAAATCGGTATCTGCTGTGTCGACCTGTGTTGTGTAATGCTTGACTTGTTGAGGTGTTGAGGTCTGAGTTTAAAGATCAAGTTCATGGTCTATGTAGCGTTTCTCCGACCAATTCTTACTTATTCTTACTACCTCACCTGGTCCAGTACCAATACATCGCAACTAAAGCGGCTCAACAGCACTTGGGAGAGCTGGATCCAGATAGACTCCCTCCACGTGTGATAACAAGGAAAATCCTGTCGATGACACACTAGAACCCGGCCGCTACAGATTTATGAATATCCCCAGATTGTAAAAGAATCCTGCGGTTAGAAGAACCACCCTCATCCAGTAGACAAAAAGGCTAACTGGCATACCAGCCTTAGAGCAGCAGAAGACCTATGCCTTGTTGAGATGCGAATTGTGGTGAAATTGAGTTGCGCTGACGAGTCCTGTGAGGTCGGAACTAGTCTATCCAAGTCTATTCTGACGCCTTAGTTTAGATCAGTGTTTCCTAATGTGGGAGGGGGAGGGGGGAGGGGGTTGAAGATGAAATTCGGTAGACCTTTACGTCTATGAGAAATGAGTTATGAGTTCTCTCGGTGGTTTAGATCACGTCACTAATGTAAGTGGTTTCTTCAGGAGCAAAAACTGAGTGAGGAACACATGAAGGTCACGATAGATTAGATTAGATAGTCAAAAAGATTTGTGACAGCTGTCAAATTTCAAAATAAATTTAAATTATTTTTTACAATATCGGGCGGTGCAACCATCAAATAGAAATGATTTGATGATTGCACCGCCCAATATAGTAATAATCATTTAATTTTAATTTATTTGACAGCTGTCACAATTATTTTGACAACTACAACTAAGCAATTTTATGTAAAATACGCAGAATACAAGAAAATACTCTTCTTTTTTGACAGCTATGATAAAATGTGTTGTTATCGTTTGACACCTCTTAGAAGAAAAATAAATAAATTTGACAGTTGTCATAATTATATTTGGCGGATACAATTGAGAAAACAACCTCCTTTTGATAATTTGACAGCCGTAAAAACAAAATAACTTTAATTACATCTTTGACAGATGTCAGAAATGTTTTAACCGTTAGACCTGTCAAATAATATGAAAATAAGTGCTTCCGTAGTTTGATGACAGCCTTCACAAAAAAATTCTTACTGTTTTTACAATTTTACGTCCGTTTCATCTTCCAAGATGGAAAACTTTGCAATTTGACAGCTATTATGTTATAAATAGTGCGAGAATTACTATCAAAACTATACAATATACTATATATTTGAGCAAAATGGCGAAAATTTCTTTATTTGTGATTTAAATGACATCTGACAGCCGATAACGAGACCTATCCTACAATTTGGAATATGTCAAAGTATGTCAAGTAAAATATATGGTCCTGTTATGCTTTGACATGTTTGATAACAACAATTCTACCAGTTGGTCGATCAGCTTGTTGAGGACGTTCTGTCTAAAATCATTGAATCGCAAAATTTGGAGGGTTTGGCCTCTGGGCTTTCTTATGGTATTACCGAAGCAATGTCGGCAATTGAATATTATCAACGCCATCCTACGTTTAAGATATTTCCCGTCCATCTGGAAGCATGCCCACGTCCGGGTAATACAAAAGAAGGGCAACGACAGTCACTTCCCTCAAAACTACAGACCAATAAGTTTGCTTTCCAATATCTCAAAAATCGCGAAGGCTATCCTTTTGAATCGCCTTAGAGCCGAAATTACCAATACCAATATCCTGGAGGATGAGCAGTTTGGATTTAGGGAAGGATTGTCAACTGAATATCAACTCCTCAGAGTTACAGAGGAAATTAGAAATTCCCTGGAAAGACGTGCTGAGTCTACTGGAGCAGTATTAATGAATGTTGCTAGTGCCTTCGACTCCGTCTGGCAACTCGTGTCTTCTTTTCAAAATGCATCGAGCTGGGATCAATCCCAATATAATATATCTCATGAAGTCGTATCTTTCGGGTCGTTCTTTCGATGTAGCAATCGATTCTTCCATCTCCTCCACTAGGTCTTTCTTAGCTGGCGTCTATTCTCGGCCCTGAGTTGTTTTTGATTTTCATGTCCGACGCAGACACCAAGCTCGCCATGTACACACATCGTCTAGATCTGACGCCCTTGTCTGCTTGAAGCTGCAAAGCGCAGTAGACGAATTTCTTTCTTGGTCTACCAAGTGGCGATTAGCCATACGTTTTTCGAGGAAAAGATCTGCCCCTCCAGTAAACATCTTCGTAGAGGACATCCGTCTGTCCTCGAGTTCCACCGTCAAATATCTCGGCATGACTCTGGGCTCCAGGCTTACACTAAGACATCACTTTGCTGAGATAGCAGCCGAATTTTGAACTGCGAGGTCAGCTGTGTCCCAGTTCCTATGCTTGAATTCTGAAATTTTGGATTCCAGGGTTATTCAAGATTCTCTTTTATTTTAAAATATTTTCAAGATCGTACTACTTCCTTTGTACTTTAGATCCATTGGATAAATATATTATCAATTTTCATTAATATTACTTCCGGTTATACCGGAAGTCGCCATTAACTTCCTTATTTTAAATGGAACACCCAGTATATTATTTCATTTTTGGATTCCTGAAAAAATTTCATAGTGGGTTTCATCAGGTTTCCCTATACCTATTTTCAATTTTTTCTTAGATATCTTGATTTTTTTGAAAATTTTGACAGATGTAGCCCTGTTTTGACCATTGCCCCCTTTAACCAATTTCGATTGGTGGAAAGTGCTTCTGGGGTAGACGGAAGCACAGGAATGATACTTTCGAATGGCATATTGACAAGTGATTTATCGCATACAGGGTATCCAAAATTTAATGACCAAACGAACGAAAAAACGAACTTTTTCAACTTTCAACATGATGTAATTTGTCATTAAATTTTGGATACCCTGTATGCGATAAATCAGTTGTTAATATGGTATTTATTTAATTTAGATGAACTAGCAACTTTATTTTTATAGGTTGACATGGAGTAACCTAAAACTGGATTGTTCAAGACGAAATTCGGCAGACCTTTACATCTATGAGAAAGAAGTTATGAAGGGTATCCGGGTTTAGATCGCGTCATAAACTAAAACTCGACGTTTCGCCACTAATCTAAGTGGCTTCTTCAGTCGCAAAAACTGGACGAGGGACATCAGAAGGTCACGATAGATTAGATTAGATTAGGAATGCTGTTTCCCTTAGGAACTCCTTTGCCTATCTTAAGATAAAAACTTTCTAACTCTCTAAAGTGGACGCCTTCGATATCATTTAATAAGAAAAGAGACCAAATCCATCTGTCACAAAAAACAGACAGCCACATCTCGTAAAACTACAAGAAAAAACTGCTTTAACAGTTCGGAGAATTTGTTTGACAATTCGAGAGTTTGACAGTATTTTAATACATGAACTGTCAAACTGGAAAAAGATTCGACTTTAAAATTTGACAGCTATAATAAAATTGTATAAAATTAACAGTAATTCAATTTAACATCTGAAAGATGTACTAATTTGACATACTTTTCATATCTAACACTAGATGGCGTTGTTTTTAATCGATAATAATCATTAATGATAATTAAACTTTCAATATAAAGCGGGGGAAGGTGAGGGAGGGGGAATAACGATCCAATTTACTATATTTATAATGTAACAGAACGTGTTAGCGTCTAGACTTCCGATCATCTGTAAATTAGCTAAATCTAATAATAGGTAGATAGAATGTCACACGTTTGTGCTTAATGAGCGTACTGCATAATAATGTTGATGTCGGCAATGTATTACGCGCACGATTTGGCACCCGTTTGAAGTAAATTAATTTGCTCTAATTACAGTCCCCCTTTTAGGTTATGTATATCATGCGATCTGAACTCTTCTTATTGCATCGCTATATATGTTTATGTAGTAGTGCTTGATAACTCGTTGTTAGCGTCTAAAATTAACATCACGATATAAAATAAAATTAGGTGATTGTGTCTCTTAAAATAAACGTTTTTTTTTCCTGCTCGGGACGTTAAATTTAGCCGTATAAAATATTTATCCAGAGGCTCGGCTATATTAGGATATTAAATCAAATTATGTCTGCAGAAAAAAAGCTGGTTGTATGTTATAGAGATCCAGTAACAAACCCTGCTGAACAAGCAATTATTGTACAATGTCTTTTGATCATTATTTCATTATATAACCGCTTGGCAACTCATCTGGTCAGAGCTCGCAGCAGCTTACTTATCGTAATCCAGCATTAAAATTTGATCAAAAAGTCTCCGAGCTCGCGTTTGGAGATAATCCTCACCCTAATTCGAACGGCCTATATTTATATGCACGCGTGTATTAGAGATATCAAAACATGAAACGTATGATTAAATCACAGAACGAACCGAAATAGAAATGAAGTTAGCTCTATCAACGCTAACGCTGCAATTGCGGTTTCTACCTTCTTTATATCGGTTAACATTAAGTCCTGATTGCAGGTGTTAACGAGGTAGCGACGAAGTAGGAAATCGTGCAATAAGAGCGCGAAAATCCACATCCTACTACGATCCGTTAATCTAATATATTTAAACATCCCAGTTACCGTAAACGCTCGATGTTATTTCGCGATGAAATTCGATGACTTTTCCCGAGAAGGAAAATATAAAGGAGCGTATAAAAAAGACAACGGTGGTACCGGATATGTTTACATTCAATTTCTTCCGGCTTTCGGTACGACGATCCCCATCAAACAAAATCGAATCGGGGACAAATTTGGACGGTTTAATTCAAATAATGGAATGATGGCTCAGTATTATTTTTTTTCTCGTAAATTTAATTTAAAATTGCAAATTGAGTCAATCGCTCTCGCAGATATTTTTGTAATTTGATGTCTGTTAAAAAAATCGATATCTGTCAAAGATTAGTTTTTACAAGTTTGACACCTGTCAAAACCTGTTTTACAATAATCTGATCTTTTAGTCCTCTTAACAAACCACTTTTACAATAAACTGATGCTTCACAAAAGTATTTTAAGCGTTTTATTTGTCAAAATAGCATAGCATAGATTGGTAGCCTTCGTATAGTAAATTGTCAAAATTAACCGTTTGTACAATTTGACAGCTGTCAGAAGTGTCTTTATGGTTGTAATAACAACGGTAATTACAACTGACTTTAAAATCGTAGAACTCAGTCGCATATTTTGAGAACTGTAATCATTAAATTCAGCAAAATTATTGTTTTGATTAATTTGACATCTGTCAGAAATATTGAACTATATAAAAACCCGTTAGAAAAAACATTTTTACGATGTAATAACCTTTAGATAACAATCATGTCAAGTCTTATAACGTCTGCAATTGTTGAAATTGAATAGTGTACATTACAGCTGTCAAATATATTTCAATAGTTCTATTGCTAATATTCTGTTTATAAATCGACAATCTCACCACTTCTTGTATTGTATATATTTCTCTCATATTTCACTATTACTTAGTTTAGTAATTGTCGAAATATTAGTGACAGCTGTCAAATTTTAAAATAAATTTAAATTATTTTTTATGATATCGGGCGGTGCAACCATCAAATAGAAATAATTTGATGGTTTCACCGCCCAATATACTGATAATCGTTTAATTTTAATTTATTTGACAGCTGTCACAATTGTTTTGATAATTACAACTAAACAGTTGTAAAATACACAAAATAGAAGAACAAGAAAATACTGTTCTTTTTTTCGACATGGATGATATGGTGTTGTTATCGTTTGACAGCTCTTAGAAGAAAAAATAAATAAATTTGACAGTTTCATTTTGATAATTTGGTAGCCGTAAAAACAAAATAGCTTTAATTACAGACTGACAGATGCCAGGAATATTTTAACCGTTAGATCTGTCAAATTGTATGAAAATAAGTGCTTCTGTAGTTTGATGACAGCTTTCAGATTTGACAGTTATTGTGTTACAAATATTGTGACAGTTACTATCAGAACTGTAAAAATCGACTCCGTTTGTTACAATTTGACAGC
Source organism: Holotrichia oblita (assembly GCA_023690525.1). Taxonomy (NCBI): domain Eukaryota; kingdom Metazoa; phylum Arthropoda; class Insecta; order Coleoptera; family Scarabaeidae; genus Holotrichia; species Holotrichia oblita. The sequence goes on along the minus strand of CM043016.1, from coordinate 7,311,318 downwards.
TCACAGATGATGTATTTTAACAAAATGCCGGAAATTGTGATTTAAATTCATGATTTAACAATTTGACAGCCGATAACAAGGACTAATCTACAATTTGACATATGTCAGAAGTATGGCAAGTAAAACATATACTCCTGTTAAAGTTTGGTATGTTTGATAACAATTATAACCGTTGTAAATTGTGAAAAAAAATTGAATTCATGAATTTGACAGCTGTCATAATTATAATACTTAATAACCACTTTTATAATAAGCTAATAGCTGGTAGAAGTACTGCAATAACAGTTACATCCATCAAAATAATGTAAATAATACATTTATTTTACCATTTGACATCTGTCACAACAAATTTTGACAATTACAACTGTGAGAATTGTATGGAACAATATACGTTCTTCAATTTGAAAGCTCACAGATGTCTTCTTGAAATTATAATTGCAAAATGTGGAAGAAACACACGCAAAAAAGGGAACCATTGTTTTCACAGTTTGACAGGTGTCAGAAATATGTCAATAATTCTACTACTAATATGGGAAAAATATTGTTACTTGCAATGCAACATATGTTGAAAGTGTTTTGATGGTTACGCGAGCAACATTATAAAAATAATTTAATTTACAATTTGACATCTGTCACAAGTATTTTGACAATTACAACTATGAAAATTGTATAGAACAATACGTTCTTCAATTTGGAAGCTCACAGATTTATTCTTGAAATTATAATTGCAAAATGTGGAAGAAATATACGCAATACAAGAAAATACTGTTTTGATAGTTTGACAGGTGTCAGAATTATGTAAATAGTTCTACTACCAATATGGAAAAAATACAGCTACTTGCAATGACACATGTGTCGAAAGTGTTTCTATGGTTACGCGAGCCAACATTATAAAAATAATTTAATTTACGATTTGACATCTGTCACAAGAATTTTGACAATTACAACTATGAGAATTTTATAGAACAATACTTTCTTCAATTTGAGAACTCACAGATGTACTTTTGAAATTATAATTGCAAAATGTGGAAGAAATACATGCAATACAAGAAAATACTGTTTTACAGTTTGACAGAAAATTATAAATAATTCTACTGCCAATATGAGAAAAATATTGCTACTTGCAATGCAACATATGTCGGAAGTGTTTCTATGTTTACGCGAGCAACATTATAAAAATAATTTAATTTACAATTTCAAAAGAATTTTGACAATTACAACTAATATACAGAACAATACGTTCTTCAATTTGAAAGCTCACAGATATATTTTTGAAATTATAGTTGCAAAATGTGGAAGAAATATACGCAATACAAGAAAATACTGTTTTGATAGTTTGACAGGTGTCAAAATTATGTAAATAATTCTACTACCAATATGGAAAAAAATACGCTAAGAAATGACACATGTGTCGAAAGTGTTTCTATGGTTACGCGAGCCAACATTATAAAAATAATTTAATTTACAATTTGACATCTGTCACAAGAATTTTGACAATTACAGTTCATACACAATACAATAATTTGACAAAAATAATAGCAGAACCTTACTTTTACAGTTTGACAGTTATCGGAAACATTTTATAAGTACACTTGTCAAATTTGACAGCTGTCAATTATCAAAACTATAAAAATAATCCTTGGTAAAAACTCTGTACTTAATTTTTACAAAAAAGGATGATAATAATAGCGGATCGATTCATGTAAACGTAGCCTGACGCAAAACCCAACTCAAACTTTCATAGCACTCCCAGAATAATATCTAACAGAGTGTGTCCCCGGTAACCCAGTACGTTCTCCTGGAACTTATCAATAATTCTGCGAGTTGTTCCTTTTAAGTTGTCTGGAGATAAAACAATATGAAGTTGGGAAATAAATTAAGTATTGATCGTTCAGATTACCACCGAACAATTGAAACACAGATACCCAAAACTTTTTTTAACAAACAAAAAGTTTTTCTTTTTCTTATCGTTTAGATATTGAGCGTGTCATTGTTTAATCTCTCCATGGACTACTGCGGTAAAACGAAATAACGAAACAAAACAAAGTATGAGAGATAGAGAGAGAAGTAGAGAGAGACGATTTTTTATTGATATTATTATATTATTATAACTATAGTAGCCAGGATGTGGCTCAGCTGCATTTTGAGTGATCGCTTGCACATATTATTTCTTTCGGAGGATGTCAAGAAGTGAAGACCTCTTGAGAAATTATGGATATACGAGAGAACACAATACGTTGCATGTCCATATATGTATACTAGTACTTCGTCGATTCATCTCTTTTATTTTTTTCGCGTCCTCTTACTTGCCAGGAAAAGTCAACATACCAACTCGACTCTCACATATCTTTGTCAAGGGAAGAGACGCCATCAAACCATCTTTCATCGTGTGTGTTGTTGTGCACACACATCGACGTGACAAGGCAGCGCTGCGCCTTCAGTATATGGAAATAAATTTCGTTCTAGTGTTCTCCTTAACGCACTCTAGCGGATGCCAAAAGAAAATGCTTCGTTATTTTCCACTTGACACGTTGATGGTTAGATGGGTTAGAGCGTTCGTTTGCTGCTGATGCTGCCGGCTCGCAATTTCTTCGCCTCTTCGTGTCCGCTCCGTTGCCATAACAAAAAAGAACGAGTGGAATCGTTCGGCCAGACGTGCATAGGACGCTTCACTTGAGAATTCTTCAAGAAGAACAACCTCAGAATTCCAATTCTGCGGACTTATATCCCCTGAAGAGTTACGTAGTGTATACATATTCGGTCTGTTTGATCTAGGATTGGAGTTAGTTGAGTGTACGGACACATCTAGTGGTTTAAATTAAAGGAAACAAACCGTCGAGACTTGATTATTATTTTTTTTTTGTAATATAAAATAGCTTCAATAGCTGTCATTATAAGAAATTCTGTCAAATATTATTAGAATTTTATTTTTTCATTTTTGGGCTGCTAACCATCCTGTTTCGTTGGATGTTTAACAATGGAAGTCTTGGTAATTGCAGAAGAGGAATGTCTCTAAACAAGAATCGGTCTCCTCTCACCTCCAAAACTCTGACCCCATTATCTAAAGGGTTTAAAAGCAAGCTCATCTGTTGCTTGATATTTATTTTTTTGACGAAACTTTGCATACATTCTGGAGTAGAAGAAGAATCAGTTCTTTTTGATGATTTCAATTTGGTTTGCAACAAGACTATTGTTTCGTGGATGGTGTGTTGGGTGGCGCCATCTTATGGAAACCACATCTCATCTCCATCCCATCCAATCCTCGCAAAAAAGAAAAAAACCTGTTGCGGTGGCACCAAACTGTCACTTTTTGACAGCATGTATGGCTTGTTCTTTCAAAGATTTTTATTCGCCCAAATTCGACAATTTTTTGATTAATGAAGTCGTTGATGTGGAAGTGGATCTAGACAAAATATTGCTGACTCAACAATTGATAAATTGGATTCAAGTCGGGAGACGTTGGTCGTAAAGTTAGACTGTTAATATGGAGGTCATCTATTGCTTGCATTACAATTTGTACACGATGAGGTCGTGCATTATCATCAATAAAAACCATATTTTCATCCACATCCTCACGAAATTCGACCACATATTGCTGAGTAATGTCATCTCTGGACATGTGACCATTGATATTGTTTTCAAAGAGATGGAGGTTCGTACGTCCATTCAAACTAATGCCCGCCCACACCATGATACCACCGCCGCCAAAAGGCACCACAGCTTTTGTAAACTCGGGTCTATAACGGTCTCTTCGACTTCTCCAGACTCCTTACTCTACGATTATCAATAAATAAGCAGAATCTGTATTTATCGGTTTATAAATCATGCTCCCATTGAAAATTTTCGGCTAGTCGTTGGTTAATTTTTGAGTAGTTTAATTCGGAATGATTATTGAGTGAGCATAACAACAGGTCGCAGTTGTTGGTCTAGTCTTCCATGATAATATGATGATACTCTTTGTGTACTTGATCAATAACGCACTATTTTGATCCTCTACTCTTCACACACTACATTATACAACAATTAATTATATACTAAATCTAACCAAACTAACTGATTGGATTCGAGACTTATAGTGCTTAATTTGTGATTAATACTGTGTGATTAATACTGAATTTCTTCGGGTTGGTTGTCTGCCTTCTTCAACAGGTGGGTTCATCTTCCTCCTGCTTCACTTTCTCCTCGGATTTCCTTCTGACTGTCCTTCTTGGAGTGTTCTGGTGGATCTCTTTCGCTGATGGATATCTGAAATCATAGAAACAGAATTATTGATGATGCTAGATGATAGGAGCCAGGTTTTAATTCTCTGCAGCGACGATGACATTTTTTCAGAGAGTTGAAATCCGGATCAACTTGACAATTGAAATTTATGACGTAGTGATTGGTTTCCTGAACAATAATATCACTTTAACAAAATTTATCGCTTCATGGTTATGTCCAGAACAACACTGTCACTTGATTAATTTCATTATCTTGAAAGATGATTGTCCTAATGAGATGTGGTCATGAAACTCATTAAGGAAAGCACTCCCTGGGAAGAATTTTTAAACCCCACAAAAATCGATTTTGATATCTATAAGACAAGCTGGTCTAATATATGGTTTCAAGTTTCAAATGCTTGCAATATCTTGAGATCATTAATAGTTTATTTGTACCTAAGAACTGCTAAGCAAGCAAACAAGCTGAACTAAAATGGGTTTTTGAATTTATGACCAGATATCCAAAGTTAAGCTTTTGTCAACTCAAAAAATTTATGCTTGCTAAGGCTAATTCGTTGAGCTCTCCTTTAATTATTTCCCAAAAAAAATGGTTGCTCGAAAAGGTATTAACTGGAAGTTTTCATGTACAAGCACAAGATAAGGCTTATTGTCAACTCATGATCTCTTGTTATGTTAAGCTTTTGGAAGTACTTCTCTGAGAGCACCAGCACTTTCCTGTTGATCTTCGATAATTATGAAAGCCATCTATCGATACGAGGACTAAACTTTGCAAAAAACAATGTGGTATCCTCTCGTTTTAACCCTAGTGCCTGAAACTTGAAACAGATTGCAACTTTTGGACATAGCTGTGTTTGCTTCTTTTGAAGCGTTTGACTTCACTCTGAATAATGAAGAACTGGATCGTAGTTTATTGTAGTTAACACTACTTTTTAACAAGACGCTTATAGGAGTAATTAATTTAGAAAAAAACCAGGTGTTGTTTAGCCCGCAAGGATTGTAAGGCTGAAACAACTAGAAAAGAAAAGCAGGTCTTTGTTGTCTTCTGAACTTCTTAAAATACTTTGTCCCACATAACTTGAAAAGAGTAATCATTTATAAAGACAAGTCAAACCAAATTAGTTGAGCGTAGATTTGCACGACAGTTGTAAACTATGTTGAAGTCTTCTGGGTGTTGTCGTGCAGATAAGTTTGCAGTTGACGTTTCGCTGATCGTGCTGTCAACTTCTTCAAGAGGTTCCTAAAAACTGTCTTTCGAAACCTGCTGAACAGCCACCAAGTGCAAATTTATCTTCAGAAGGCTTTTTAAAGACTGTCTTTAGAAACCTTCTGAAGATAAGTTTTCACTTCATGTTTCGCTTATCATGCTGTCAGATTCTTCAGAAGGTTTCTAAAGACAGTATTTAGAAACAGCCTCAAGATAAGTTTGCACTTGATATTTCGTTGATCATGCTGTCAGCTTCTTCAGAAGGTTTCTAAAGACTCTCTTTAAAAACCTTCTGAAGAAACGTCAAGTGCAAACTTATCTGCAGAGGGCTCTTTAAAAAATTGTCTTTAGAAATCTTCTGAAGATAAGTTTGCTCTTGATGTTTCGCTGATCATGCTGTCAGATTCCTCGGAGGGCTTCTAAAGACTGTCTTTAAAAACATTCTGAAGATACGTCAAGTGCAAACTTATCTTCAGAAGGCTTTTTAAAAACTTTCGTCTGATAAGTTTGCACTTGATATTTCGCCGATCATGCTGTCAGCTTCTTCAGAAGGTTTCTAAAGACTGTCTTTAAAAACCTTCTGAAGAAACGTCAAGTGCAAACTTATCTGCAGAGGGCTTTTTAAATAATTGTCTTTAGAAACTTTCTGAAGATAAGTTTGCTCTTGACGTTTCGCTGATCATGCTGTCAGATTCCTCGAAGGGCTTCCAAAGACTGTCTTTAAAAACCTTCTGAAGATACGTCAAGTGCAAACTTATCTTCAGAAGGCTTTTTAAAACTTTCGTCTGATAAGTTTGCACTTGATATTTCGCCGATCATGCTGTCAGCTTCTTCAGAAGGTTTCTAAAGACTGTCTTTAAAAACCTTCTGAAGAAACGTCAAGTGCAAACTTATCTGCAGAGGGCTTTTTAAAAAATTGTCTTTAGAAACTTTCTGAAGATAAGTTTGCCCTTGACGTTTCGCTGATCATGCTGTCAGATTCCTCGAAGGGCTTCCAAAGACTGTCTTTAAAAACCTTCTGAAGATACGTCAAGTGCAAACTTATCTTCAGAAGGCTTTTTAAAAACTTTCGTCTGATAAGTTTGCACTTGATATTTCGCCGATCATGCTGTCAGCTTCTTCAGAAGGTTTCTAAAGACTGTCTTTAAAAACCTTCTGAAGAAACGTCAAGTGCAAACTTATCTGCAGAGGGCTTTTTAAAAATTGTCTTTAGAAACTTTCTGAAGATAAGTTTGCCCTTGATATTTCGCTGATCATGCTGTCAGATTCTTCGAAGGGCTTCCAAAGACTGTCTTTAAAAACCTTCTGAAGAAACGTCAAGTGCAAACTTATCTTCAGAAGGCTTTTTAAAGACTGTCTTTAGAAACCGTCTAAAGATAAGTTTGCACTTGATATTTAGATAATCATGCTGTCAGATTCTTCAGAAGGTTTCTAAAGACTGTCTTTAAAAACCTTCTGAAGAAACGTCAAGTTTCGCTTAAACTTATCTGCAGAAGGTTTCTAAAAACAGTCTTTAGAAACTTTCTGAAAGGTTTCTAAAGACAGTATTTAGAAACAGCCTAAGATAAGTTTGCACTTGACGTTTCGCTGATCATGCTGTCAGATTCCTCGAAGGGCTTCCAAAGACTGTCTTTAAAAACCTTCTGAAGATACGTCAAGTGCAAACTTATCTTCAGAAGGCTTTTTAAAAACTTTCGTCTGATAAGTTTGCACTTGATATTTCGCTGATCATGCTGTCAGCTTCTTCAGAAGGTTTCTAAAGACTCTCTTTAAAAACCTTCTGAAGAAACGTCAAGTGCAAACTTATCTGCAGAGGGCTCTTTAAAAAATTGTCTTTAGAAATCTTCTGAAGATAAGTTTGCTCTTGACGTTTCGCTGATCATGCTGTCAGATTCCTCGAAGGGCTTCTAAAGACTGTCTTTAAAAACCTTCTGAAGATACGTCAAGTGCAAACTTATCTTCAGAAGGCTTTTTAAAAACTTTCGTCTAATAAGTTTGCACTTGATATTTCGCCGATCATGCTGTCAGCTTCTTCAGAAGGTTTCTAAAGACTGTCTTTAAAAACCTTCTGAAGAAACGTCAAGTGCAAACTTATCTTCAGAAGGCTTTTTAAAAATTGTCTTTCGAAACTTTCTGAAGATAAGTTTGCACTTGATATTTCGCTGATCATGCTGTCAGATTCCTCGAAGGGCTTCCAAAGACTGTCTTTAAAAACCTTCTGAAGATACGTCAAGTGCAAACTTATCTTCAGAAGGCTTTTTAAAAACTGTTTTAGAAACGTCTGATAAGTTTGCACTTGATATTTAGATAATCATGCTGTCAGATTCTTCAGAAGGTTTCTAAAGACTGTCTTTAAAAACCTTCTGAAGATAAGTTTTCACTTCATGTTTCGCTTATCATGCTGTCAGAATCTTCAGAAGGTTTCTAAAGACAGGCTTTAGAAACTTTAGAAAGTTTGTCTTGAAGAAGGTTTCTAAAGACAGTTTTAGAAACAGCCTCAAGATAAGTTTGCTTGATATTTAGATAATCATGCTGTCAGATTCTTCAGAAGGTTTCTAAAGACTGTCTTTAAAAACCTTCTGACGTCAAGTCTTTCTGCAGAAAACTCTAGAAACCTTCTGAAGATAAGTTTGCACTTGATGTTTCGCTTATCATGCTGTCAGCTTCTTCAGAAGGTTTCTAAAGACTCTCTTTAAAAACCTTCTGAAGAAACGTCAAGTTTGTACTTTTAAAAAATTGTCTTCTTCTGAAGAAGGTTTCTGATCATGCTGTCAGATTCCTCGGAGGGCTTCTAAAGACTGTCTTTAAAAACCTTCTGAAGATACGTCAAGTGCAAACTTATCTTCAGAAGGCTTTTTAAAACTTTCGTCTGATAAGTTTGCACTTGATATTTCGCTGATCATATTGTCAGCTTCTTCAGAAGGTTTCTAAAGACTGTCTTTAAAAACCTTCAGAAGAAACGTCAAGTGCAAACTTATCTGCAGAAGGCTTTTTAAAAACTTGTCTTTAGAAATCTTCTGAAGATAAGTTTGCACTTGACGTTTCGCTGATCATGCTGTCAGATTCTTCAGAAGGTTTCGAAAGACTGTCTTTAAAAACCTTCTGAACAAACGTCAAGTGCAAACTTATCTTCAGAAGGTTTCTAAAGACTTTCGTCTGAAACCTTTTGAAGAAATGTCAAAAGGTTTCAAACTTATCTTCAGAAGATTTCAAGTGCAAACTTACAGTTTTTAAAAACTTTCTGAAGATAAGTTTGCACTTGATATTTCACTGATCATGCTGTCAGCTTCTTCAGAAGGTTTCTAAAGACCGTCTTTAAAAACCTTCTGAAGAAACGTCAAGTGCAAACTTATCTTCAGAAGGTTTTTAAAGACTGTCTTTAAAAACATTCTGAGATAACAAGTTCTTCAGAAGGTTTCAAAGACTGTCTTTAAAAACCTTCTGAAGATTTTTCACTGCATGTTTCGCTTATCATGCTCTCAGATTCTTTAGAAGGTTTCTAAAGACAGTCTTTAGAAATCTTGTGAGATAAGTTTGTACTTGACATTTCTTCAGAAGGTTTGTAAAGACAGTATTTAGAAACATTCTGAAGATAAGTTTGCACTTGAGGTTTTCATGATCATGCTGTCACCTTCTTCAGAAGGTTTCTAAAGACCGTCTTTAAAAACCTTCTGAAGATACGTCAAGTGCAAACTTATCTTTAGAAGGATTTTAAAGGCAATCTCTAGAAACCTTCAGAAGAAAGTTGCTCTTGACGTTTCGCTGATCATGCTATCAGCTTCTTCAGAAGGTTTCTAAAGACTTCAACATAAAGTCAAACCAAAGTTGTCTTAATAAAATTTGAAGAAAACGATGTTTCGATCAAATTGTCATAATTGAAAAATTGGAGTATTGAAGATAAGTAAACTTATTTCAAAGAGTTTTTAAAAGGTTCGTCTGATTTAAGAAGATATGCCTAATCACCCTTGGCGATCAATGTCCTTCGTATGTCATTGTGATAAATTGGATCACAAGCTTCTGCAAGGGGCAAAAATTGTCTATTCAGGATGATCAATGACTGATCTGAGTCAGATTCCAGGGCTTCTAAAAACTGTCTTTAAAAACCTTCTGAAAACATTGATGCAGTTATCTTGATATGAAACTTTCGTTCATCATATAATTCACGTCGATTTGGACTAAATTTTTTGCAAAATGGATCCCCAAACGTCTGAGTGTTGACCAGAAACTTTCAAAGAATGAAAGCATCATGTTAGATCTGTGCTCGGTTTGAAAATGATGATACGTCAGACTTATCTTAAGCTTTATTGTTACTATGGATGAAACTTTGCTACATTTCTACGACCCAGAAACAAAGCAACAATCGATATGGTGGAGACTCTTTAGTTCTCCTAAGAAACTTATGAGAAGTTTTTTAAAAAACTGTCTTTAGAAACTGTCTAAAGATCAGTTTGATATTTTGGGATTACCATAGAGTAATCATGATTGATTTTTTGGATGAAGATGGAACAATAATGAAATTATTATTCGATGCTACTGACTGAATCTACGAGAAAAAATTATAGGGAGAAGACGAGGAATTCGTAAATTTTTTTCCAACGAAGATAGGAGTGATAGAAGAAGTGGAGAATATTTTGACTTCTAATTTTATTTGCTTCTATAGTAGGCTAAGAATTTTTCAACACATCCTCGTACGTGTATTACAAAACTATTTTCTACTCGAATACCGAACTATATAGTTTAGCATTTGTTTTTCTATTACCTCTTCGACCAAATACGACTGCAAAATAGTTCCTTTGCCGTTTTCGAAGTTTATTCCGTACGGATTTCGTATTCCATTTCTAGCGTTATACAGTTCTACTACGGCAGTCATCATATGCGTCACACGACATATATAGAGGGCAAATATTTATACAAGCTCTTTCATAAAAGTTTGCCGAAATACGGCTCTTATCTACGCCCGGTGATGGGATCTATCCGTGGAAATCTGGTAGCGTTGCGAAAAGATTGTTATTCTTCCTTCTTACTTCACGTTTAAAGGACGGAAAGGGAGGAGGGGGGGGAGGGAATATATTGGTATACATCGTACTTATGTCTGTTGTGACAGGAACCAAATTGGATTCCCTACTTTGTGTAGTAGGTACCGTATCTATTCCTTCTGGGTAAATATAATTAATCGGGATATTATATCGCTCACAATGATGTATCTAGTAGGGGAGGCAGACTTTACTTTATATATTATATTATATATATATACACACACATATATGTACCTATATAATATTTTTAAATATGAATACCTACCTATGATATATTAAATTTTATTCCAGATTAGTTACAGTTTCGTAAAAATAATTAGCGAGGAAATACTATTGTACCTACTCATCAAAATTTAAAAATCTTAATCGATTAATCATTGTTTACCGTAAAATTAATTGTTACGTAGGACTTTATGAATGCTCCATTGTTATATATCCATCTATAAAAGAGATCCTAGAAGGTGTTATCAGTCAGTCTTGTGCTTCAGAAAGAAATCAAGATGAAGATACTGTTTTGGTTCGTCTGCGTTCTGTTGATGTTACAAGGTAAGTGCCAACGAATCTGATCTAAATTATAATTGTGAATTGAAAATTGAAAAAGAATGGTATGTTATAGGGTTCGTTGAGATCAACTCGGCGCCTCTCGATTCCGAAAATGTTCCAAGATTGAAGCGGAGCACTTCTACACCTACTCCTACACCTTCTGCTACACCTTCTGCTACACCGGCTCCAGAGAAGGATGAAACACGCATTTGGCTTAAATCGGGCTAAATGGTTTGACGGTGTTGAATAAAATGTGAAAGAAAGTGGAAATAAAATTGGAATGTAAATGAAAATTAATGTTTTATTGACGAAATTTTTATCTAGCAAATAATCTCTAGCAATAATCGCAAAATTATCTTCTAGCGAAACTAACAATTGAACATTTCTTAATATTTAACGACAATCTATTTCTCCGGTGTTATTTAAATCATTTTTCAAAAGAGAGCAATCAAATAGTGTAGAAATCTTTTCGTAGATCTTACAATCATCAGCATATAACAAACATTTAGAATGTTCCAGTACATCAGGTATATCATTAATTAAAAAAAAAAACAAAAGAAGCAATGGTCCTAGAATACTTCCCTGCAGAACACCGGAAAAAACTAAATAAGGATCGGAATAATAGTTGTTGAAATACACAGACTGCTTTCGTTACTTAAGAGAATATAGTGGTCAACCTTATCAAAAGCTTTAGATAAATCGGTATACACAACATCCATCTGCGACCTATCATGAATTGTTTCCGAAATGTCATTCGAAAAAATTAGTAAGTTAGATTCAATTGATCTACCCTCAAAGAAACCGTCTTGATGATTCACTTGATCATATAATTTCGAATAAATTATTGATTGAAAAAAGGTTTACTACAGCTGCTAATACTGGTATAGGACGATAGTTCTCTGCACTGAGGTCTTCGTTTGCTCTAAGGCTGGACTGACGTGTCCCTAAGCCTTTTTATATCTCTGGGAAATGGCTCGGTACTAGCCATGGGAATTGCTTTCAATTTTGCTCTGTCTTCAGTTGGGCCCTTTCATGGCGGATCTAATTGTCGACATCTAAACGATTCGCCTAGTGGCGACAAGAGGCGGGGGTCTATCTGGGTCCAGCTCCCCCAAATGCTGGACCAATGGGTTCTCCGACCGAGCAACCCTTTCAAGAGTTTTCCTGGCCAGCGCCATCGCATGTTGTGATAAAGTTGGTAGTTCGAGGTCTCTGTGGATTTGAATGTCGGACAGGAACCAGGGTCCATTGAGGATGGTACGTAGCACCCTGTTCTGTACCACATCGAGCCTCTTCACGTGAGATTTGCAGGCGCTGGACCAGGTGAGGGCGCCATAAGTCAGTATCGGTCGGAGAAACACCATACAGATCATTAATTTAAGCTTAAGGCTCAACGAGCTCTTCGAGCAAATAAGAGGAGCCAGAGCCCACCTCGCCCTCAAACATCGAGATATGACCATCGAAAAGTGGTGGCGGAACGTCAGCTTGGAGTCAAGGACCATACCGAGGTACTGGACTTTTCGGACTCCAATCGCAACTCGCGTCCCTCTACGGTGACATGCGATGATATCACTGGATTCCGTTTTCTAGAAAAACGGCATCCGCCACTTGCGGGCACACTCTGTCAGCTGGTCGACAGATCGCTGGAGTCGTCTTATCACCAGCGCATCATTCCTAGATGTTGAAAATATGGCAGTGTCATCAGCAAACACTGCCAGCCTAGTGCTTGGAGGGTTAGGGACGTCGCTGGTGAAAAGAATGTATTTCATATTCGAAAGAGCTCAGGGCCGAGAAGTGAGCCCTGAGGAACGCCCGTTTCGGGTGGGTCTACTGGTGGAGAACACGCCGGATCGCTTGATGCGAAATGTCCTGTCGGAGAGGTAGGACCGTACTAGAGTAATCAGGTTGAAGAGATGCCAAGTTCGTCCATTTTGAATAGCAACCCGTCATGCCACGATAGTTCTCCAGAGATCTCAAATCACCTGATTTGAAGGTAGGTATCACTTTGGAAAGTTTCCATTTATCAGGGAAAGTGTTCTTCTTAATACATAAATAAAATATATCTTTTAAAGGTAGAAATATTATTAACGCCAATTGATTTATTATGTCTTAATTTTATGATCGCTAATTTAATATCCTCTTCAGACATTTTGTAATGTATATCATATTATGTACATCTAAAGTGCGCATGTGTGAAGCAAGCACTAAGCAACACAGAGTAATTGGGAACAGTCTTGTCAACTGCGTATACAAATAAATACATGTGTCCTGTAAATCGGAATGGAAATGGACTGAGCGTTGTCAAAAATCATTTGATAAAATTCGCGAATTACTAACTTCAACCAAAACGTTAGCACACTACGACTTCGATGTATCGTTGAATTTAACTGTCGATGCTTCGGAATATGGTTTAGGAGTGGAGAAACCAATTGCGTATGCGTCGAGAACACTCAGTAACACGGAGAAATTGTATTCACAACTGGAAAAAGAAGCCACTGTTATTATTTTTGGTGTAAAAAAGTTTTATAAATATTTATATGGCCGCGAATTTAATTTATTATGCGATCATGAACGACTAATTTTTTTATCCGAGTTTCGTTTTAATATTAAATACATTAATTCCGAGGAAAATATTGCAGATTTTCTATCCAGATTACCTTTGCATAGTAAAAATACTGAAGAAACAGAAATAAATACTAATTAATTATATAAATTATGTGAATGAAAATGAAAATTGTTCTATAAAGTGCGAGATTGTAATAAATGAAATACAAAAAGATAATAGAACACTAAACACTTTAACCCACTAAACACCAAACAAGTTTTAACTAAAACACCGACGCGTTTCAACAGCAATGCTGTCATTATCTTTTGAATAAAGGAATTTGGTTTGCAGACTCGTGAATTGAATGTTGAGTGGATTACTGCCGGGATAGAATCCTCTATGCAGCGGTTTCCTGAGCCCACAAAACAGTTCGTTAGGGAGGCCTGAAACATACTATTTCAAAAAATTTGAAAAATCACATTAGAAATCCGAAAACATTAAAATCATTAAAACTTTGCGGGAAAAAGATTGTTTTTATTTGAAAGCTGACAAAAAGAACAAGTTGAGTAGTGGTCCTTATAAGTCAATTTCAAATGATTAGAGACGTCAACAATGTGTTTAAAGCTTGTAACAACCTTGTTACTGCCGATGTTAAACGTAAGCTACATGTTTTCAATCCTGTTATCCCTAAATTATATTGTTTACCTAAAATTCAAAAACCTGGCAAGTCGGTAAGGCCAACTGTTTCGGCAATTGACGCACCGACTTATAAACTTCCCAAATGGCTGACCAATGAATTTAATAATTTGCCAATACAGCAACCTAGTTTGGCAAAAAAAAAATTCGTTAGAATTTATTAAGGAAATTCAAAATATTCAGTTGCTGGAGGGTGAAATATTGATTTCATTTGATGTTAGTTCTCTCTTTCCTAGTGTACCGATTCCAGACACCTTGACATACCTCGAGGACTTGTTGCTTCAAAATAGTTTGAGTCAACAATGTGTCGAGGAATATATTCGCTTAACTGACATCTGTATGAAACAGAACATTTTTCAATTCAACGGGAGTTTTTATGAACAGCTGGAAGGAACGGCAATGGGTCGCCCTTTTTTGCTAACCTTTTCATGAGCCGTTTGGAAAGGGACTTAGAATCTGAGAGCGAATACTTTCCTAGGGTTTGTGGATGATATTTTCGCTATATTTGACACTAAAAAATGTAATATTGACGATTTTCTCAATAGATTAAATAATCGGTTCGAAACCATAAAGTTCACTTGTGAAAGAGAAGAAAACGGTCAGCTACCCTTTCTAGATACTTTAGTAATTAGAAATAACAATAGATTAGAGTTTGACGTGTATAGAAAGGAAACCAGTACACTTCGCTACATTCCTTCAGATTCCCATCATTGTGTTCAACACAAAATGGCAAGCCTGAATTTTTTGGTCCACAGGCTTGTCACTTTTCCCTTGAACAAGGCCAGGTATGAGAAAGAGGTTAAAATTATAAAAGATGCGGTCAAGTGTAATGGTTTCAGCCTCAGCATATCTATGAGTTAATTATCGACTTTTCGAGAGGATGTTAAAGCTTCACCCGTTGTGACCCTCCCTTACGCTCCCTTTATCACTAAAGGTTTGAGTAAAATCTTCAAAGAGCTAGATCTCAGAATAGTTTACAGTTCTGGGACTAGTTTACGAAGTCTCATCGGTAGGTTAGGTTAGGCTAGGAGTGGGGTGGAAAAGCGGGCCTATTTCACCGCGACCTTTACAGGTCTATTGTGATCCCCTTTACCTTAGAGAACGCTCTCAGTTTCAACTTCTTAATCAGACTTATCATTTTTGAGAGCGGCTCTTTTGTGTAATCGTTGGCTGTGGGGTTCTCAACCCCCTTTACTAGAAACCTTGTCCTCGAATGGTCGTCACATTGGCACAAAACATGAACTGGGGTTTCTTCTTCCTCTTGACAGAATCTGCAGAGAGCATTTTTAGGCCTATCTTAAACATATGCCTATTCAGTCTGCAATGACCGGTCATCAGACTTACTATCATTTTGACAGTCTTCCTGTTTTACTTAAGTAGGTCTTCAGTAAACTTAGGCCTCTGTTCCCTTAGGAACTTTAGGTTAGCCTGTCTTTGTCCTGGATTTTCCCACCATTCCTTCGACTTGTTTTATCGACCATTCGATAGATGGACCTTTTAATTTGTGATTTGGTAGTGCCGAAGGAAGGGGGCTAAAGCTTTAGTGTTCTTCTATTTCATCAAGAAATCCCTTGAGAGCATCTCTGGAAGCCAATCGGCCGCCTGAATCCCTTCACTATTATGTGGCTGGGGACCCAGGCCAAAGTAATTTTCATTTGCCCCCTCATTTAGGGCTCTTACTCAGTCCCAAACCAGCTTTGTGTCAGCACTTGCGGAACTAATCGCTTATAAACTGCTTGGCTGTCATAGTAAATAGCGACGCTTTTTCCTGGTTCAGCCCAACTGAAGCTCAATGAAAGGGCCAGAGGTTTTACTATAAATGCCATCTCCTACGCCGTGGTCCGTTTTAGAGCAAATCGGTATACCAGCTTGAGTCCGCTCTTACTGGGGGCCATATTTCCAGTCCTTCTTATCTGGTATTATAACCTGATATTTTCTATCTAGGTTAAATTTCTGAACCATGGCGTCGCTTATTTCCCCGTTAGGGGCCCCGCCTTGAGTTCATCTAGTAGTTTTTGATGTTCTGCACCGTGCGATTTACTTATCGGTGCCTGACTGTGCATGAGTCTGTAAGCTGCAGATCTAGCGCTTCCTTGTATAAAGATTTGTCGCGGTGGCAGATTTAGAATGACTTCCATTGCGGCTGTTGTTTCGATCTCATTGAAATTTATATTGACAAAATTTTGTACGCCACCCAGCGTTTTAGTTTGCCCCCGCCTGTCGCACCTTTGGCCATCAAGCTAAAGATTGAATCAGAAATATATTGGGCAAACCAGGAGCGCAGTCTCAACTAGATTCAACTTTAGCATATGATAATCTTAGATTTCAAAAGAATTTACAAATCGAGCGTTGCCCAACACATTGTTGAAACATTTTGCAACATCGATCATAACAATGTTAAATTAATTAGACAAATAAACAATTGTAAGTTTCTAAATGTTTTCGAAGGTTTAGAAATATCTTCTAGGTCATGACAATGAACTGTGACAACGGACCTTATCCAGCATTCGTCATTGTTTTCGTTAATCGGAAATTAATGATGCGTATCGGATTGAGCGTGCATAACATTTAGGTTACCTGTTATTTGTAGATTTTATTTTAATTTAGTTCTATTATCGCCTTGAATAATGACATTTATTGCTGTTGAAACGCGTCGGCGTTTTAGTTAAAACTTGTTTGGTATTTAGTGGGCTAAAGTGTTTAGTGTTCTTCAGATATTTCATCAAATTCAAATAACATCCGCATTCAGTACATCTTTAAAAATTGGAAGTACAACGCGATGAATGACCGTAATATATTATGTTCTTTTTGAAGGAAAAATTATCATTTCACCAATACATTATATACACGTTGAAACGTTGAATAGCTGTACCTATAAATTATAAACGGGCATATATTACAATTAGATTATACTTAAATCCAAATTTACGTACCGGCACACAACCAGAGGTTTTATTAAATTACCAAAGCGTATTTGCTCGGCTTAATCAAATGTTCACTCCCAATATGGCCGTTGTTGCCGTTGGAATTAATATTAATTACGCAATAATGAAAATTTGTTTACGAAACAAACGCGAAATCTAATTTATTTATTCGTATATTACATATATGTTACATATACAAAAAACAAAATATATATATATACTGACTTTCAGAAAAATTGCAACACCTAGAAGTTGTCGAATGATTTTATTGAAATTTTCAGGAAACGTTTATTTTCATTAAACAAATTGATGATTAATATTTGAATAAAATCTAGCCAGTAGTTTTTTTTTTTTGCATGTTGTTTCCATAGCAATAGTAACTATAAATTTGAAGTATTAGACCATTTAGTAACTGTCAAGTTTGCAAATTGTTGTTGTTACGTCACAATTTCATTCTGCACTTGATAACAATGCCGAGAGTACGTCAACATCAACATTTTGACCAATTAAGTGATTTTGAACGTGGCCGTATTATTGGTATGAGAGAGGCCGGACTTTCGCTCGTCGTAAACCGAAATGTTTCAACGGTATTGAGGTGTTGGTCCAAATGGTCCGAGGAAGGGGTTCAACATCGTCGCCGTGGATCTGTACGTCCTCGAAGGACTACAGATCGCGAAGAACGTCGCTTAAGACTTTTGGCCACAAGAGATAGATTTTCAACAACTCGATCAATTGCAAATGATTGGATGAGAGGTACAGGACTCAGAATGTCAATGTCAACTGTTTATCGCCAGATAAGATCTTATGGATTGCGTTCATATCGTCCATTTTTATGTCTTCCTCTTACACCACTTCACCGTCTACGCAGACTAAAGTGGAGCAACTTAAGGGTTAATTGGGCGCAGGAATGGCATATGAAATTGTGTTTAGCGACGAGTCCCGATTTTGTTGTGGGCCCACGATGGTCGTAGGAGAGTCAGACGGATGCGTGGAGAACGTAAAAATCCAACATTTTTTGTGGAACGCAACAAGCCCTACTCAAGGATTTATGATATTTTTGCAATATGTTATGGTAGCGGATCACCCTTGGTCTTTATTACGGCAACCTTAACGCACCTGGTTACATTGCTAATGTGCTACAACCAGTTGGCCTTCCATATCTTCAGGGGCTGCAAAATCCCATTTTCCAGCAGGATAATGCGCGCCCTTACGGCAAGGGCTACAACACGGTTTTTGGAAGAATCTAACATTGTCGTCCTCCCATGGCCTGCTCGGTCGCCTGATTTGTCGCCCATTGAACATGTAAAATTTAATATGATTGGTAGGCGAATAGTAATTTACCGACCCTCCAGATAATTTACACGATCTTCAAAACGGATTCAAGAAGAATGGGACGATATACCACAAGCAGCTATAGATCACTTGATTAAGAGCATGCCAAGGCGTCTAGATGAGTGCATTACAAATCGTACGGAGCAACTCATTATTGAAAAAACTTTTAAAGCTTTTATTCTTTTGTTTTTAAAACTTAATCATAACTTTGTTTCATAGAAATAGACGTTTTCTGAAAATTTCAATAAAATCGTTAAACAGCTTCTAGGTGTTGCAATTTTTCTGGAAGTCAGTATATATACAGCGTTAGTAAAAAGTCCCGAAACGGTCGAATAACTTTGTTATTTGAAAATTATGATTTCTGAAATTTGGTAACGGAACGCCCGGTTTTTTTAACACTTTTGAATGCAAAATAAAAAACTACGTTCAGGAAGTATTAAGATGTTTATTTTTATTCACAAGAAAACAGTAAAAAAATTAAAAAACTGTCCTAATACAGAAAAAACAAGGTACCTTTGAAAAAAGTTGTTGTTTAGTGTTTGCATTCTTTTTGCCGTCATATTTGACAATTTTAAAACCGTTTTAACTTTTGCATCCCTATAAATTTACTTATTTTAGACATTGACACATTTGAAAATGGCAGTAAAACTTACTGAATCAGAACGAATTGAGATATTAATGATGCCGCGTGGGTACGGTGATCGTC
Organism: Holotrichia oblita; assembly: GCA_023690525.1. Lineage (NCBI taxonomy): Eukaryota > Metazoa > Arthropoda > Insecta > Coleoptera > Scarabaeidae > Holotrichia > Holotrichia oblita. Next base: position 7,292,112 of record CM043016.1, on the reverse strand, counting down.
AACGTTCTTTTGAAGAGGTTCGTATTTTGTTTAATACTGTTTATCCGGATCGTCAAATTAGTAAAAGTACGGTATGCCGAACAATTCAAAAGTTTGAAGTCTTTCGTCAGGTGAAGGATTTACCTAGAAGGGGACGTCCATTAACAGCAACAGATGAAGAAACTAGTTTGAATGTGTTACTTACTGTGGAAGAAAATCATCATCACGTGTCCACAACTGAATTAGGTCAAATTCATGAGATCTCTCAAAAATCTGCTCATAAGACTCTTAAATCAGCAAGACTGAGTTAACTGAAGATGATCCAGATCGTAGACAACATTTTTGCGAAACAATGACGGAATTGATCATTTTTTCAGATGAGGCAACGTTTTGTCTCAACGGCACTGTGAACAGACATAATTGTCGCTACTGGTCAATTGAAAATCCGCATTGGATTGAACAAGTCCATACACAGCGTCCTCAAAAGGTGAATGTCTGGGCTGGTTTTGTTGGAAACAACATCATAGGACCATTTTTAAGAGGAAATTTAACTGGCAACGTCTAGGAAATTTATTGCGAAATGAGGTTGTTCCAGCACTTGCGGCCCTCTTTCCAAATGCAAACATAGTTGATCACCCTAATGCACATTTTTGGTTTCAACAAGATGGAGCTCCCCCCCATTTTGCCCATAATGTCCGCGATTATTTGAATGAAATTTTTCCGGAACGTTGGATCGGACGTAGAGGAGCAATCGAATGGCCAGCACGTTCGCCAGATCTCTCGCCATTAGATTTTTTCTTTTGGGGTCACTTGAAATGTCAAGTGTACAAAAATCGTCCCCAAAATCTTGAACAATTGGAAGAGAGAATAGTTCAAGAAGCCAATCGCATCACTCCAGAACAAATACAAAATTCAATAAGAAATTTTACCGACCGTTTACATTTTTGTCAAATTGTAAATGGAGAGCATTTTGAACAATTATTGTAATCGCAACCTGAATAGACAGGTATCTTGATTTTTCTGTATTAGGACACTTAATCTAATCTTAATACTTCCTGAACGTAGTTTTTTATTTTGCATTCAAAAGTGTTAAAATAATCTTTCCGTTTAATCCCGTTCCGGGACTTTTTACTAACGCTGTATATTGCACAATATAATATTTATTATGTATATAAATGTATGCGTTTTTGTTGGTAAATAATGGAGGTATTACCATAAAAATAAAGCATCATGAATTTTTGCTTTTCGGAATAATATTGTTTATTAATTGTTCATCGGTGTACATTCCACGTACTCTACTGATTGCCTATTAACATGAGAATAAATTGCAAGTAAATATGAACTATGAATTTTCGATTATATAAATATTTATGTACTAAAAACGGTTTAAAATGATAAGACAACAATATTAAAACACAAATAAAGAAGTAGCACACATAATAAATAAATAAACAAAAGAATACGGTAACATTTAATCAACGAATTTGTATATATTGTGAGCAATAATAAAAAAAATATATTTCTGTTTTCTTTCCGACCTCGGGGGCACCGAAAAAGCGTAGGTATATTTAGACAAAGAGAGTATATTACTCACACAACAACAATTTTTATTTATTTCATAAAACTGGGACACTAGAAGTTCGGCAGTCGTTTTAAAACTCGCAAACGAGAACGGCACGACCAACATATTCTTCCCAAATTGTTCGACGTCTTCTGACACAACTACCGAAGCTCTATTCGAGTCACCCACCCGTTCCTACGTCCCTGGTCGTTCGTACAGTACCGCTGCTTTTCTTTATCTTCGCTTACGTACATCTCCTGAATACCAATTTTTGGTAGACGCTCGGAAGGGCACATGTCTTGCATATGAACTGATAAAAGTGTGTCTGTAATGTGGTAGGGTGGTTGGTGTATATAGGGTACCTACAGCCCCTTTAGAGGAGGGGGGGCTGAGGCGGAAACTCTGATCCTTTTCCGAGATATGTACTTCCAACTCTCATATTATATAGAGTGTGGAGATGGAGATGGTTGCATGTGCTATTTTCATTCGCTAGCATCACTTTTTTTCTTTTTTTTTTTTGGAGGGGAAGAGGAAGGCGAAATCGTTTAATATATTTTTCGTATTAAAGCTTGATATCGATAAGGTGTTCGAGATTGCTTTAGAAACTTCACACACTCCCATCAGGAAAAAGTAACAAAGCTCGACTTAATATTATAGCTGTTCTGAGATTTTCAGTTTCGTACGTTTCCTGAGATCTCGATTGTTGTTTCCACCTCTTGTCTACATGTATGCATGGGATTATTTCGGATTTACATTTTTGTGAGGGTGGATTGAATGGAATCGCCTGATGGTGTTAGTTTTGTATACCTATGTGTTGATACCAGTTTTTTTTTTTTGAAGGGAAAATGTAGCATATTAGAAAAAAGAAAACCTCTTTTATGAAATATAGTTCAGGAAACTGTTCGAAATTGTTGCAAATTCTTTTCCCTGCTGTTGAAAATGCTGTTAGAAATTAACAAAAAATACAGGGTGTACTATTTAAGATAACCCATCATTTAATCTCAGATATTTTTCCACTCACTTGTAGGTCAAATAAAATACGAATTAAATAATAATAATAGTTCTTTATGGATAACATTTCATTACAATACTAGATACAACAATTAATTTTATTGATTAATGTACTATGCAGTCAAAAGCATCCGAGATCATCTTCGTGGATGACCAGGAGCTGCTATTATTCTCGCCCCCTCCCCCCTCCCCCAAAAAAAGGAACTAAAAAAATTAGGAGGAGTAATTTAGAAACTAAAACTAAAAGAAAACCTAATTGTCCAACTGGTAGAACGTCATTGGATTCTAAGAATGCCCGAACCTACCTAGCCACAACCTTCTCAAGAACCTTGGATAAAGTTGGCAAGATTGAAATGGGACGCAAATCATTAAGAGAAGTAGGACGATTATTTTTAGCTAATGGTATGATGATACTAGTTTTGCAGCAGCTGGGGTAAAAGTTTTCTAGTAGCCAACTGTTGATTGTGGGCAGAATAAACCTGCAATATAGAAGAAGCATTTTAAGGAAAATGCCAACATGAAACCCTTTAAATCGGCGGGCACGGACGGCATTTTCCAGCCTCGTGGTCTTCATTCCTAAACAGGGCAAGGCGTCCTACAGGGAAGCGAAGTCGTACCGGCCCATCAGCCTTACCCCTTTTCTTCTCAAAACTTTAGAGAAGATAATCGACAGACATTTGAGGGACTCCGTATTGGCAAAGCTGCCTCTAAACGAGAACCAATATGCCTATCAACCTGGAAAATCTTGTGAGCAAGCTATTCATGAGCTTGCCCGGCAAGCGGAAATTGCCTTAAGCAACAAAGAAGTCGCGCTGACTACCTTCCTTGATATAGAGGGCGCCTTTGACAGGGCGTCCTTTCTGTCGATGGGTAGGGAACTTCAAAGACGTGGAGTCGAGCCAACGGTGACAAGGTGGATCGACGCCATGATAAGAAACAGGATGGTTCATGTGTCACAGAACCTCTGCACCATAAAGGCGACCGTGGCAGCTGGCTGCCCACAGGGCGTAGTGCTGTCACCCTTGCTGTGGTGCCTGGTGGTGGATGGCCTTCTCTGCGATTTTCAGACGGCGGGCTTCCACGCACAGGGTTATGCCGATGACATCACCATCATGATCTGCGGCAAGTTCGAGGGCGTGATATCCGAGAGGATGCAAGTCGCACTCGGACTCGTGGAAAGGTGGTGCAAACGAGACGGGTTAACTGTTAACCCTAGAAAAACGAGCATGGACGCGTTCACTCGAAGAAGGAAGCTTTCCAGACTTCAGTGTCCGACCATCTTCGGCTCAAAGATACGCATATCCTCTGAGGTCAAATACCTGGGGGTGACTCTGGACGTCAAATTGACGTACAAACCACACCTGGAACGGGTAACAAACAAAGCCACGAGGGCCTTTTGGGCCTGCAGAGGAATGTTTGGCAAAACGTGGGGGCTGAAACCTATGATGGTACACTGGCTGTACACGAAAGTTATAGTACCCTCTATAACTTACACAGCGTTGGTCTGGTGGCACAAAGCTAGTTTGGGCTATGCGGTCAACGCACTCAGTAAAGTCCAGAGGACTGCCTGTTTAGGCATCACTGGAGCCATGTCTTCAACGCCGGCTGCGGCGATGGGGGTGATCCTTGGGTTTCCTCCGCTGCAGCTTGTTTTGTGGTCGGAGGCAGTTTTTGGGGCCTACAGAGCAAAATGTAGTGGATGCAGTGGCTTCTCCGGTAGAACGGGGGATCATCCATGAGGGCGGACAAGATCCCGCCCACTTTCCGTTTCAGTGGGGGATACAACGTAAACATCTCCAATAGAGAGATTGCCGAAACTCTCGCCCACAAACCGAGACGGGAGGTATCTCGCTGGTTTGTGGAGGCCTCTAAAACGCCCAACGGCACGGGAATTGGAATGGTGAAACAGAGGGTGAAGCCTTCAGCCTAGGGAGCTCCGCGTCCATCTTCCAAGCCGAAGTAATCGCAATCCAGACCTGCGCGGAAGGCATTTTAAACTGCCCGCAGGTTAATGGAGCAGTGGAAATTCTCTCTGACAGTCAGGCTGCCCTTAGGGCACTACAGGCTGTCAGGTTCGATTCCGAGGCAGTGCTACACTGCCATAAGACTCTCGCAAAACTGGCGGAACGGCTCAATACAACACTGAGATGGGTGCCAGGTCACTCTGGAATTAGAGGTAACGACATGGCTGACAAATTAGCTAGAGGTGCCAGTGAGATACCACTCGTGGGTCCAGAACCTACATGTGGGAACTCCTATGGTAGCATCAAAGCCTCTGTCAGATCTGAACTCGCTGTTAGGCATTGCTCCTACTGCCGGCATGAGACACTGCAAAATTTTCGGGATTCGCCCGTATGATGAAAAACTGCGCAAGGCAGTTTACATGAGCAGGGTCAGGTTGAGGTTACTCACAGGAATCTTAACCGGTCACTGCACACTGAACAAACACCTGCATCGCATGGGCATAGTAAACTCTCCCCTATGCAGAAACTGTGGGAATGCGGAGGAAACTCCAATCCATCTTCTTGCCGACTCCTCGACAGTGGACAGGGAGAGGCGGAGTTACTTCGGGGTCGGGCGTCTGGACGATCCTGGACTAAGAAAATTAACTCTCGACCCGGCTGCGGACTTTTTCGTCCGAGTGCAACCTGGCTAAGAGGAGTAAAACAGCACGGGGGCACAATAGGTCTTTGTTATGGCCGAGTTTGCCTTTACGGCTCGTCCGCCCGTGTAGTCCCCAAAAAAAAAAAGGAAGATGCCATCAGACACTACGGATAGAGACTTGATCGAAGACAGCAGCACAATAACCTCATTGGCTTCAACCAATGTAAAACCAAATCGAGCATTGACACATACTTCACCCATGTAATATCTCATTATGGATCCGAGTTGACTGGAAGTTGAGACATGGCATCTACAAAGTGATTATTAATACCATCGTTATTCGTTAAATGATCAGGAATCAGTGTTTTCAGAGTGGTTCAAAGATTTCTAAGGAAGGTGAATTGCTTATAATAATCATCAGGTAGTTGGTGTCCTCTTCCGCTTAGCATCTCTAAGTGCTTGATCGCTAAGAAACATCATCTTCCCTAAGATCTGCCTAAGAAACATCATCAATTTATTGCAGAAATACAGCACGTTTGGACAACTTTAAAGGATATAACGACACTGGAAGGTGTAGAAAAATTCGATGTTCCAAGTAAAATTAAACAATTTGAGGCTGCAACCAATAAATCCAAAAAAATGCTCATGATATATTATTAGAATTCACTCTGTGAATGATTGCTTCAAATTGCTTTAAATGCTTGCATTTAAAGCGGATTAGAATGGACTTTTTTTATTCTGGCATTTCTCGACGTTTTCATCTCCAACCAACAGAAAAAAAATAAAGACAGTCATCAAGATTAAGTAATCTTTCCATTGTCAGAATTAAGAAATTAAGATATGGATTTTGTGTGGTCTAAGAAATGGAATACCATTCACTTATTTCTGCTGCCAGCAAACCTGGTAGCAAAATTTTAATAATTATCTAGGACATGTTTCGGCCCAAGGCCATCTTCAGCCAGAATCTACATTTATGCAGTTTTTATTATACACTGAATTATGTCTCATTTAATACTCTTACTATTTTACCCACTAATTTTGTTATCTTTCTCGAGGTTCTATCGAGAAATCTAAAATAGAGGAAATAACAGGGGAGAAAAACATGCTTTGCTGCATTATAGACCCAGTACGAGAGCACATCTAGGCAACTTTAAGAGGGATCAGCAAACTAGAAACAATAATAAATCACACCCAAAATTTGAATCCTTTTTTGGAGAAAAAGAGCAATAAGATCGTTTACTGTTCCAAAGTACATGGATAACAATTTCAGGATAATTTTGAAACTACAAAATATGCTGTAAGAATCACCCACCTATTTGCAAGTAATGTATCAGCAATCACGTCAAGAAATCATGCTAAGACTTTGCCAGATTATTCAAGAGAAACAAAGACCTGGATAAAAGAAAAATTTGTAGGAAAGAGATTTCAGAGAAAGCAGGTTCTGGGGTGGAAGATGAAAATCCAGAACACCAAAGCTATTGCACTTTAAGAAGGTTTTTAGATTGGATGGGGAGCTTTCAGAATGGGCATACTCCAGCAGCCTAAAGCTCAGGTAAGGGGGCACAACACATCAATATGTTACAGTCTAATCACACTCAATTAAATCTAAATCCAAATAAAATGGGGCTACTTGGAAAACCGTTTTAGCATATTTTTGCAAATTTCTCGAAAAGTTTTGGAGTTAGGCGAAGGAAAAAAATACGCACTGAACCGGCCATAATATAAGCTCATATGGCTGTTTTGTTCGTTTAGAAAAAACACAGCCATATGGCCAAAAGAAATTGTTTTTTAGGGTGACCAAATCGTCCCGTGTTTGGGGCTATTTGGTAGCATTATAGAAAAGACTTCTTTTTGGTCAGTCTTGAAAAAAATCAAAATTTCTTTTTAAACATATATTTATAAAAATAAAATAAACATTTCTCGAAAAATACAAAAATTTTTCTCTCTTTGGTAAAAATAACAATAAACATAACATTTAATTTTTCTTTATCGGAATCCTCATTTTCGTCAAAATCTTCTGAATCATGCCAATTCTGGTTAAAAATAGTTAGATTTGAATAAGTCGAGGGTAAAGTCTTTATCGTCATCATTGTCGTCAAAGGGTTCATCTTCTGAATCATCGCAGCGCTCGCCAATAAAATAGGGATCCTTGCTGTCCTTATTACAAGGACTACAGATCCACTCCTGACATTTGGTACACTGAATTTAATCCGCTCGTACTCTATAGTCCTTCTAGTATATGCAGCAAATGCTACATTTTGATTTGTCTTGCCTTTTCCTTTGACTTGCTCTGGTTACTTTCGGTGCTTTTGAAGACGTCGAAGCATTAGAAGCACCCTGCTGTGCAGTAGATGTCGACACCACGTTTTGGACTTCAGCTGTGTAATCAAGCTCATCCACAGCTGACATGTTAGCATTGGGTACAATCTTTTTGCCACATTTGGGCTTTGTTTTTTTCAACTGTACCACGATGTTCTTTGAGCAATTCTATTAAACTGTCATCTAAAGTTCTTACAGATACTACGGAATCCGTTTCAAGTCCTTCTGGGATGCGTTTCAAAACTTCATTCGGGATTACCGGGTGCAGATCAGTGCCTCGGAAGCCAGATTTTAAATTTTCGCGCCAATTCCGATCCACAACCTCTGAAGCAATTGTGGGAATAGCTCTTTTAGAGGGCTTCCTCGGTATCTACTTTACTTCCTCCACTGGTCCAAAATTTGCCTCTATTTCTTCTTCATTGGCGCAAAAACTGCCACATCGAGAGGCTGCATGAGATGAGTCGCATTTTCTGGGAATGGAGTCATGTAAATAGATTTGTCTCTGCATGCTTGGATGATTTTTGGAGAAAAATGACTAGCCAGATTGTCTCCAACTACAACGACCTTATTTATCATCATCCTCTTGAGTGGCTTCAATGTGTGGCAATAATATTTTGAAGAACCACACTTCAAAAAGATTCATATCGAACCAACCACTCGGGCTACTGGCGTATTTGGTCCCAACGGAACCCTCCTGGGTCCTGTTGTCCTAGATGTTTAAGGCCTTGTAGACCACCACAGGGGATAGTAAATCTCCATCTGCATTTCCGCAAACCATTAAGCTAATAGAAATTCTCGAGTGCTCCTGCACCCTTTCTACCTTTTTGGTGTTTCTTGGAACCACAACCCTCTTAGCCCCAGGGTTTTAGGTTGGATGCTCGTAGATGAATTCGTTCCTAGCAAGAGAAAATTTTTGATTTGTGTGAAGCCAAGTTGCTTTAGAAATGCGACATAAGAATTTATTGTGGTCAATAATCAGAAGGATGCTACCTAGTTGGGAGGTTTGAAACTGGTTCAGCAAGTAGAAAGGAAAAATAATTCTTCATAGAAATTAAGTCTCTTATTGAAAGCAAGGACAATAAACGAACCAGAAGATGGTAGAGCTAATAAAAAATGGCAAAATTTTAAAATACTAATCGCAATATGGTATTTAAAGTCACACACACACTGTTAGATTCAGAATAATGTAGGAATTCTACGCTTTTACTAGATGCAGCATTGTTGGCTTGTTTGATAGGGTGCAGCTGAAGAAAAAAAAATAAAAGTAAAGACCTTATCCTCACAAATCCTCATTGTATCTATGGAATTAATCAATAGGATCTCAATGAAGATCTATTTTTTAACAGTTGACCTGTCTTAATTCATTCATAACTCTTTCGACACTCTACCAATTGTGCTTCCAAAACAATTTGGTAGTCTCTCTCTTCACACATTTTGAACTCTAAAAAATGGTTTTTTGGGATGTTATGTTTTTGACACATCCCAAAGAATTATCGAATTTTGATCAAATCTTCTTACATCTGCTGTTTGATTTCTGAGTTGGAGATGGAATCTATCCATTCCTGAAAGGTGTAAAAGTCTCTCTCTCTCTCTCTCTGATTTATTTCGTACTAGCAGCATTCATAGCAGAAAACAAATTACTTCCACCATTATACTTAAAATTTGACATTTGATCTCGTGACTAACAACAAGAGACAATCACCCTGAGGAAATTTTAATCCCATTCCAATGTTAATCAACTTCTACAGCGCCAATATATCTCCGTTAACACCAGACGCGTATATAATATCATTTGCTGCACTGGAATCGCCGAAAGAATATAAAGTTGAAACCAGGCCTCGAGCTCCCTACTGCAAAGATGGTAATACAAGCGAAAAGAAACGGTTTCCATCCTGCTCCGTTCACATGCTCCCCCGAAACGTGCTGTGTGTGTTTATACATCCGAAAGAGATAGAAAGTGCTCTAACTCGGCACTCGAAATAAAAACTCAGCGCTCCCGACGTCCTGCCAGGGCGCACTTTGTAAAGTTTTCTGGTTAAAAGTTTGGTCCATTCCGGATGGGGAGAACAGAGCGGCGGCGTCGATGTGAAGGGCCGATCCGCGTGATGGGGAATTTAATGACTTTGTTTCTTATCGTCCAAAGATTAACGAGTTTCAGACAACAGATTAACGACACTGTCAGATATTAATCTTAGCCGGCGGTGGTGGTGGATGCTTCGCGAGATTAGGACGGTAGAGATGGGGAACGGGGAGAACCGGTATACTAGGAGAGGAAAGGGATGAACACCTTCCCTCAACGGATGACATATTACGCTTTGTCACTTTCGTTGCTGTATACCCATGTCTTTGGGTTTGTGTATGCTCGGGGAGCTGCGGTCGTTTGCAGTCCTCTTCGCCGCTTAATCGTTCATGTTGATGTAAGAAGGTGTTGTTGTTTTTAGTAAGCTGTGATAAGCTGAAATATGCAAATTGTAAATTTTGTTCGTTATTTATTTATTATCTTTATTCAGTAAGAAAGTGTTTGGATTTGATTCTACCAACGTTTATAAAAATTTGGGGATCGTTCTGCAAAGCGAGTGCAATAAAAACACGGAAACAAGATCGGAATTATTTCTGCCGGATGTCGGTAATAGCAGATACAGATCTAGTTCGGGCAATTCGTGGATTGTCAGTTCCGCTAAATGTCTCGATCTGCCAAGCAGATGCTTTATTTTCTGCTAAGTTTAAGAAATCGGTTTTAGGTTAATGAAGATATTTTGACACATTTCCTTTCAGATGAAACCCGTTTCCACATCCAAGGCTATGTCAATAAGCAAAGTTGTCACATTTTGGACTCAGTTAATCCAAACGTCATAATTGAGAGAGCAACCGCCTTTACAGTCAATGGCGACCGTTAGCATGTCATTTATTTATTTCTTTATTTGCAGTAGTTGTTGTACAAACACGACGAACCCAGTAACAGTATCCACGAGAGAACAATTACAATTACAATCACAATCACAATCACAATCACAATCACAATCACAATCAGAATCACAATCACAATTACAATTACAATTACAATTACAACTACAATTACAATTACAATTACAACTACAACTACAACTACAATTACAATTACAATTACAATTACAATTACAATTACAATTACAATTACAATTACAATTACAATTACAATTACAATTACAATTACAATTACAATTACAATTACAATTACAATTACAATTACAATTACAATTACAATTACAGCTTTGGAAAAAAAATATTACTAACTAAAGTGACCCCAAGAAACATCTGGAAATTATTTAGAAAAGCGTAGAATGACCGCTAGAGGGCGCAACTGATCACCAAAAATTTTAATTCTTATTTTACGCAAAATTTACCAGTTTAAAGTCTATCATAAATATGAAAATCGGAATCTACTGAAAAGTTTGCATATTTTACGTAGGACAGCTTTCTTGTATTTTGTCAAATAAGGGGAGAGGAGGAGGGGAAATTTTGTATCGAAGGAACGCTGATAACTTCAGTTCTGTTGAACCAAATTTCCCAAATTTAGTCTCGTTGAAAATAGCATTACTCCTCCAATCTAACGCTTACAAATTGGAACCAATCTAATAAGTGACGTGCATGTTAGAGAGAGCTGTTTAAATTTTTTCGGGAATTTTGTTTTTTTCTCGCAAATATTAAATGGAGGCAGATTAAAAAAGTAGGCTAAATTACCAACAAGTCAGCGAAAACCGGATATCGTTATCCTTTACCAATCGGAAGATATCTTCAGAAACGTGTGCTACCCGTGAAGGAAATTTAGCAAATCTACGGCCTACGTCTCGTGATTCAAACTGTTTAATATTGTTTTGTCCATTACCGCTAGAGGGCGATAAAGATATTTAAATACGTATATTTTATGATTTTTTGACTCCTCTGCAAAGGACCCATTAGGCCTTCGAAGAGAATATCACTAATTGCTTTTTTTGCAAACAACTGCTGCCGTGGGCCCATCTTTTGCAGCTCTATTGCCCAAGCCAAATCAATCTTTTCAAATTAATTTTGTGGTTGTAGCAAATGTTTTCGGGCCAATGGTATTAATTCTTGGGATTCATTTCATTTCTTGTTATTTTTTGGAGGTCCACCTGTGTCAACCTGAGTCAACTTGTACACGGTTATCTAAACTTTTCGAGATGTGATTGGAATACAATAACAAGTTGGATTCAACAGACCTTCCAGAGAAAAACCCGTGCTCCTCAAGAATTATCTGACTCTTGAACGACGACAGCAATTAACCATATATAACGGATTCTAAAATCTTTGACATGGTTTTGAGAGTATGGAGATTGGACGATAATTTTCAACCATTTGTTTATTACCGGATTTGAAGTGGTTGAGTTAAGTTAGTGAATGCCGTCAGGGCCAGCACTCTTACGCACGTCGACTTTTAGTAAGGAGGCAAGAACCTTATAGAATCGAATAAAACACTATCAACGTGTTGTACGATCAAAAAACCTGGAAACAAGTTGATCGACGCTTCTCTTTGGCTATGGTTTCAACAAGAACGTCGCAGAGGTACTCCATTAAGTGGTCTCATTTTAAAAGAGAAGGAACTTTTGCTTCATTCAAAAATTAAAGATGGTGGCCAATTTTCTGAAGTGAAGAGCCATCCTTCACTTGCGTTGGAAGAAACGGCATGGAATTCATTTTGTAGGTGTATTTGGTAAAAAACTGTCGACAGACTAGCAGATAACGAATTGCCTACAAAATTTAAAGCTTATATAACACAAAAAGGGTTAGACCCAGAACAAGTCCATAATATGGACAAAACTGGCCTTAACTTTAAGCTTTTACCCCAGAAAACATTCACTACAAATCAGGAAAAATTGGCTCCTGGATTTAAAACAAACAAAGAAAGACTAACTGTAGGAATTTGTGCTAACGCCACTGAAACACATCAGATTCCTCTTTTTGTAATTGGGACGTCTGAAAAGCCCGGTGCTTTCAAAAATGTGAACATGTCATCTCGTCCTGTAAATTAGCGTGCACAGAAATCTGCAATTAATGGAAAGTTACCTGAAAGTACCGATCAAAGCTGTTTTAGTCATTTACAATGCTCCAACACATAAGGAGGAGTTCACATCTGAAACTGATATAACAATTTACTTTTTTCCTCCACATGTAAAACAAGCTTATTGCAACCCATGAACCAAGGAGTCATTGCAAGTTAAAGACACAGGACTAATTGCTGCTTTGAAGACTATCAATATTAGGGATGTGATCTACATGTTGGCTAAAGCCTACCACTACGTTTACCAAATCTTGGAAAAAGCTCTGTCCAGGTGTTTTGAAAGCTATCGGAAAAAATAAAGAAGGTAATCCTACAGCTCTGCAGAATACGACAGACGCAGATGAACCTGATGCCACTAACCTACTCATTGATTTACAAAAATTTTCTAAATGTTCTGGTCTTAATGCAGAAGATGTGAAGATGTGAAGATGTGCGACGGTTTAACCGGCCAAATGGTTGTCTGGGTCGCGCTTCCGAAGTGGCCGGTTAAGAGGGACTCCACTGTATTTGGAGTTGGTTCTACCAACGTTTGGAAAAACTTTGGAGTCTTATTCGTGTAAAGCGAGTGCAATGAACATGGATCAAGTTTGTTTTTATTTGACACTCAGACTTTGTTTGAGACACTAGATACCCCACTGAGGGTCTATCAATTAATGAGAGAGGTTGACCTTTATGAGTGTCTCAAAAGATCAATCTAAATCTAATTTAGATCTCCTTTGGATTAATTAATGACCGCAGAATACCAAAATAGCATTCATATTGGAACTGTTCGTAGAGTTGGTGAAAACATTTCGAAAAATTTAATTACCTAAATGTTACACAAGTTAGCAAATATACGTACTCCATTAAATAGATTAATTTATACAAACTTTGATCCATTTATTTAGTACGCGTAAGTACAAAATGTATCCAACAAAGTTGGCATCCATCTATTCCATCATCTACATCGACGACGGCTAAGTTTACCTTTTCATTCTCCTCCAGCGAAACTACGTAATTAACGTAATATTTACCGCAAACCGTATAAACCAATTAAGTCGGTAGAATTTTATAAAATTCTACTCGAACAAGCTCGACGAAATTATAGAAATTCAAAGCTTCATAGATATACAGCGTTAGTAAAAAGTCCCGGAACGGTCGAATAATTTTATTATTTGAAAATTATGATTTCTGAAATTTGGTATGGGGGTATAGAGAGTCCCGGTAATCCGAACTAATTGGGACCGGACCCTGTTCGGATTACCAAGTTGTTCGGATTATCCGGATACGCACGAAGGCACCCGGACCCGGCGTTAACTTAGCTCACTCAGTCGGCTGTAAGTGATTGAACAGTAAACAAGTGTCTACCATTTCGTGACCAGCATTACAGTGTCGCTATGGCAAGCGTAAAACGTAAACATAAAACGTTATCTCTTAAAGATAAACTAGACGCATTGAAACGTTTAGATAATGGCGAGGCTTTGACTAAATTAGCAACCGAATTGTGTGTTGGAAAAGAGAAATCGCGCAAAACTAGAACAGAACTGTGCGACTTCCTCAGCTAAATCTCGTGAAAATCGGCAAACCATGAAGCAGTCGGTTTATACACAAGTTGACGAAGCCCTTTTTCTTTGGTTTACTCAGGAAAGGGAAAAGGGAACTCCTCTAAGTGGCCCAATTGTGCAGGAAAAGGCTGTTCAGTTAAATACATTAATGAATGGTAACCCGTCATTTAGCGCAAGTACGGGTTGGTTTGAGAGGTTTAAGAAACGTCACGGAATTCGCCAACTAACCATTACTGGAGAGAAACTATCGTCTGACCACAATGCAGCCCAAGAATATCTGAGTAAGTTTGAAACTTTGATTACTGAGGGAAGTTATTTTCCCCAACAAATTTATAACGCCGACGAAACCGGTTTGAACTTCCGGGCTCTACCAACAAAAACTTTAGCCTCAAAAGCAGAAGATCATGCTCGTGGTTTTAAGATGATCAAAGATCGGGTAACATTACTAGCCTGCAGCAATGCTGCTGGTAACCACAAGCTCCCACTTATGCTGATTGGCAATTCTGCAAAGCCTCGTTGTTTTAAAAACGTCAACATAAGCTCTCTGCCAGTCTACTACAAAAGCCAAAAGAAAGCGTGGATGGATGGCAAGTTGTTTAAAGAATGGTTTCACCACCAGTTTGTGCCTGCTGTTAAGCGTTTTAGCGAGGAAAATGACTTGGAACCACGAGCAATTCTTTTGATAGACAACGCTCCTTCTCACCCAAACACAGAAGAGCTATCAGTTGGTGACATTCGGGCGGAGTTTTTACCAGCGTTACAGCTTTACAGCCGATGGACCAAGGCATACTGCAAACCTTAAAGCTTATCTACAGGAAAAAGTTTTTGAGGACACTGATTCAAGACGACAACATTCCTTTGGTCCAAAAGATCAAACAAACCAATATAAAGGATGTTGTTTATTGGACTGCTGAAGCGTGGGAAAACATTTCCGACCAGGTTATAAGAAAATCCTACCAGTACCATATAACAACATATAAAGTTTCAATCTCGGTGAAGTCGCGTGAGTGTCTGCTACGTAGATATCTAAGTTCAATTTGAAAAAAAATGGCGAAGAGAGGACTAACAGATTAAGAGTTAGAGATTTTACTAAACGAATCTGACGAAGACGGTTTACATTTTGATGCGGAATCTGATGAGGAAAGTGACATTTTTTGGAGACGATGAGAGTGCTAGCATATTTACTGATGAAAACCATTCAGAAAATGATGAAAACGAACATCTCGTTGCAGGTAATTTTTTCTTTTCTAAAAAGTAAATCGAAACAAATATAATTTTGCACAGGAAATTCTAACCAACCTGAAAATTTTATTTGGAAATATATGGATGAAGATTACCAACCCGAAATTTATAATTTTGATCCAGCTAACAGTGGGATAAAAGTGAACTTATCAGAAAATCTTGGTGTTCTTGAGTACTTTCAACTTTTTTTTACGGAAAATCTGGTTGAACAAATTATTGAACAGACCAATTTGTTTCACAACCAAACTCACGATAATGAGCTACGTTCCCATCAAAAAAAGTGGTCCGATGTTACTTTGAACGAAATGTATCTTTTCATTGCTTTGACTATGAATATGGCTCAAGTAAAAAAACTTATGTTGTTAGACTACTGGAGCACGGATAAAGCTTTAGTTACCCCCTTTTTTAGACAAATTTTTAGCAGAGATCGATATATTTCAATTTTGGGATATCTTTATTTTTGCGAAAATGAAATGGTAAACAAGAATGATAAATTATATAAGATAAAACCAATAATAGACTACTTGAAAGATGCCTCTACACAGATAATTGGTACACGAGTCCCATTCTTTATCAAGTACTCCACACCCGCAATACAAATGCATGCGGCACGATTAGAACAAACCGTAAATTGATGCCAAAATTTGAGAGGAAGTTAGAAAAAGGAGAAACTTTTTCTTCAAAAAACGGTTTAGCACTTAGATGGCATGATAAAAGAGATGTAATAATGCTAACAACGCGTCATACAGCACAAATGGGTGCTTCTGGAAAGATTGACCGCGCTACCAATGAAATGATTATGAAACCACAATGTATTTTAGACTACAATCAAAATATGGGCGCTGTAGACAAAACCGATATGCTACAGAGCTCGGTTGAATCTGTGCGAAAAAGTGTGAAATGGTATAAGAAGTTTTTTTTCAGATTGTTGGACTATTGTCTTCTAAATTCACATGTTTTGTACAAAGTCAAAACAGGAGAGAACGTTAGCTTAGCACAGTTTCAATTGATGCTTATCAAACAGATAGTGGAGAAATATGTCCAGCAAGCTCCCAGAACATCTAATAAAAGGGGATTCGAAGGAGATAATCCAATCAGGTTGGTAGCAAGGCATTTTCCGTCACGATTAGCGAAGAAACAAACTGGAAAACAAATGTCACAATGTTGTGTAGTATGTTCCAAAAATAAAAAAAGAAGGGAAACTTCGTATTGCTGCACTCAATGTGACGTGGCGCTATGTGTTGTCGATTGCTTCGAAAGGTATCACACTCTAAAAAAGTATTAGTTTTTGTTTTCTGCTTGATTTTTTTTCAGTTTTAATTATTTCAATTATAATTAGTTAAAGAATAATTTTATACTTAACAAACAAAAATAAATTGTTATTTCATTTCATTGTATTACCATGTATTGCTAAACTTCAAAATAAAACTTGTTTATAATTATAATCTATTTATTGTTAATTAGAATAACATTAATGTTAATGGAAATTTTGCCCTTGACAGCGGGATACAAAATATCCCGCTTAAAAATGTTGTGCACTTATTTGCGGGAAGCGGGCGAATCCGCAAAAAGAAAATGTCTGGTACGCGGGAGACGGGCGTCACCTAAGCACGAAATTAAGCCCCGCAGCGAAAGGGTTAACTGAAGATGATCCAGATCGTAGACTACATTTTTGCGAAACAATGACGGAATTGATCGAGCAGCAGCCTAATATTTTAGATCACATCATTTTTTCAGATGAGGCAACGTTTTGTCTCAACGGCACTGTGAACAGATATAATTGTCGCTACTGGTCAATTGAAAATCCGCATTGGATTGAACAAATCCATACTCAGCGTCCTCAAAAGGTGAATGTCTGGGCTGGTCTTGTTGGAAACAACATCATAGGACCATTTTTTATAAGAGGAAATTTAACTGGCAACGTCTACTTCAATTTATTGCGAAATGAGGTTGTTCCAGCACTTGCGGCCCTCTTTCCAAATGCAAACATAGGTGATCACCCTAATGCACATTTTTGGTTTCAACAAGATGGAGCTCCCTCCCCCATTTTGCCCATAATGTCCGCGATTATTTGAATGAAATTTTTCCGGAACGTTGGATCGGACGTAGAGGAGCAATCGAATGGCCAGCACGTTCGCCAGATCTCTCGCCATTAGATTTTTTCTTTTGGGGTCACTTGAAATGTCAAATGTACAAAAATCGTCCCCATAATCTTGAACAATTGGAAGAGAGAATAGTTCGAGAAGCCAATCGCATCACTCCAGAACAAATACAAAATTCAATAAGAAATTTTACTGACCGTTTACATTTTTGTCAAATTGTAAATGGAGAGCATTTTGAACAATTATTGTAATCGCAACCTGAATAGACAGGTATCTTGTTTTTTCTGTATTAGGACACTTTTTTAAATTTTTGAACTGTTTTCTTGTGAATAAAAATAAACATGTTAATACTTCCTGAACGTAGTTTTTTATTTTGCATTCAAAAGTGTTAAAAAAATCTGGGCGTTCCGTTAATACCCCCATACCAAATTTCAGAAATCATAATTTTCAAATAACAAAGTTATTCGACCGTTCCGGGACTTTTTACTAACGCTGTATGTATGAAGCTTTGAATTTCTATATCACATATAAGAGTCGAAGCAAGAGCTAACTTACTTCGGAGTTGTTCGAACGTGAACTGTTATATAATCGTGTATTTTATCTGGTCTATATACGGTTTACACCAGTCCACATTAATCCTGTTCCAATTCCGTATATATGTAGATATACTGGTGGAGCTTTGATCTTTTATGTGTATTTTGAGTGACTGTATATGAATGGATGTGTATAAATAAGGCTTATAAATATTATGGAGCACCTATTTTGTGGTTTAATTAAATTTTATACGTTGGTAATTTGTTTGGTTGCGAATTCAGTACTCGTGGTGATGTTTGTGAAAACTTGTTTCTCTTTGGAAGTTGTATCTCGAGGATGTAAGTGCATGGTGACAAATTAGTTTCGTTTGATGAAGATTGAAGATAGAGTTGGCGATGAAATTGCTCCTTGTGGTACGCTAATTGTGTAATTTCCGCACGAGTAGGTTGAACACAGTCGCAAGCCCTGTCAAGTCATAGAACACCGCAATTCGAATTTTTTTCTGCTCTAATTGTGTTTAGTGATTGTGTGTGCTTCGTTAGAAACGATTCATCATGCTGCGATGACTACAAATACTGTTTGAGCCTGGTGAAAATGGATATAATTTCATCCACCCAAAAAGGATGTACGAACATTATACATTTCATTAATATTTAATACTAGCATCTACGAGATTTCCCCGTTTCTTAATGATGTTTTAAAAATTTGAAGAACCCCGTTGTCTACGAAAGCAATAGAACTGGATGAATGACAGCAGGGATTTTTAAAAGCTGGTTGGACCAATGAAAAACTGACAAAGGGAACAAGGTTGTTATTTTAGATAAAGAGGACTACTATGATCGGGTTAATGACCTGTTGAGTAGTGGTCCTTATTAGAGACGTCAACAATGTGTTTAAAGCTTGTAACAACATTGTTACTGCTAATGTTAGACGTAAGCTACATGTTTCCAATCCTGTTATCCCTAAATTATATTGTTTACCTAAAATTCATAAACCTGGCAAGTAGGTAACGCCAATTGTTTCGGCAATTGACGCACCGACTTATAAGGTTTCCAAATGACTTGTCTTTAAAAACCTTCTGAAGATAAGTTTGCCCTTGACGTTTCCCTGATCATGCTGTCAGATTCCTCGGAGGGCTTCTAAAGACTGTTTTTAAAATCCTTCTGAAGATACGTCAAGTGCAAACTTATCTTCAGAAGGCTTTTTAAAGACTGCCTGTAGAAACCGTCTGAAGATCAGTGTGCAGTTGGCGTTTAGATGATCATGCTGTCAGATTCTTCAGAAGGTTTCTAAAGACTGTCTTTAAAAAGCCTTCTGAAGATAAGTTTGCACTTCATGTTTCGCTTATCATGCTGTCAGAATCTTCAGAAGGTTTCTAAAGACAGTATTTAGAAACTGTCTGAAGATAAGTTTGCACTTGATATTTCGGAGTGGATGGAATCAAAACAACATAACGGCACTAAACAGGAATGTCGTATTAGAAAGATGCATCCAGTTCAATCTTGAAACAAATTATTGGAAACAGGAGATTATCTTCCCGACCCACGGTCAATCCGGAATGCTTGTCTAAGCTAAATAGACTAAGCAATAGAAATGAAATCATCGAAATAGATGGAAATTAGAAAACAGACAAACTGGCAGAAAAGAGGGCGAAAACATCTTTTCTTTTGGGGATCTGAATATTTTTTCTGGGTTAGTCACAGCACAATATTAGAAAAATTAAAAAAAAAAACTTGATCAAAGGAACATCAAGCACTAGTTTGATCAACATGGAATGAAACAGATCCAATGAACTCATCACCATGAGCAAAGACAAACTAATCTAATAAACTCTTCAGATAGTTAGTAGATAGTTTTGCAGTAAAAAATTCGTTAGAATTTATTAAAGAAATTCAAAATATTCAGTTGCTGGAGGGTGAAATATTGATTTCATTTGATGTTAGTTCTCTCTTGCCTAGTGTACCGATTCCAGACACCTTGACATACCTCAAGGACTTGTTGCTTCAAAATAGTTTGAGTCGACAATGTGTCCATGAATATATTCGCTTAACTGACACCTGTATGAAACAGAACATTTTTCAATTCAACGGGAGTTTTTATGAACAGCTGGAAGGAACGGCAATGGGTCGCCCTTTTTGGCTAACCTTTTCATGAGCCGTTTTGAAAAGGTTTTAGAATCTGCGAGCGAATACTTTTCTAGGGTTTCGTTGAGGTATGTGGATGATATTTTCGCTATATTTGACACTAAAAAATGTAATATTGACGATTTTCTCAATAGATTAAATAATAGGTTCGAAACCATAAAGTTCACTTGTGAAAGAGAAGAAAACGGTCAGCTACCCTTTCTAGATACTTTAGTAATTAGAAATAACAATAGATTAGAGTTTGACGTGTATAGAAAGGAAACCAGTACACTTCGCTACATTCCTTCAGATTCCCATCATTGAGTTCAACACAAAATGGCAAGCCTGAATTTTTTGGTCCACAGACTTCTCACTTTTTCCTTGAACAAGGCGAGGTATGAGCTTAAAATTATAAAAGATGCGGTCAAGTGTAATGGTTTCCAACCTCAGCATATCTATAAATTAATTAGGAAGTTTAATTATAAGAAAACTGTGAAAGAATCTACGACTTTTCGAGAGGATGTTAAAGCTTCACCCGTTGTGACCCTCCCTTACGCTCCCTTTATCACTAAAGGTTTGAGTAAAATTTTCAAAGAGCTAGATTTCAGAATAGTTTACAGTTCTGGGACTAGTTTACGAAGTCTTATCGGTAACCCTAAAGATAAAATACAACCTCTAGAAAAGTCAGGTATTTACCAAATCAATTGTAAAGATTGTAATCAAAAATATATCAGGCAAACCAGGAGAGCCGTCTCAACTAGATTCAAAGAGCATATGGCTAATCTTAGATTCAATAGAATTGAGAAATCGAGCGTTGCCCAACACATTTTCGAAACAGATCACAACATTGATCGTACGAATGTTAAATTAATTAGACAAATAAACAATTGTAAGTTTCTAAATGTTTTGGAAAGTTTAGAAATATATAAAAATAAATCATGTGTAATGAACTGTGACAACGGACCTATCCCGCATTCGTCATTGTTTTCGTTAATCGGAAATTAATGATGCGTATCGGATTGACCGTGCATAACATTTAGGTTACCTGTTTTTGTAGATTTTATTTTAATTTAGTTTTATTATCGCCTTGAAACGCGTTGGTGTTTTAGTTAAAACTTGTGTGGTGTTTAGTGGGTTAAAGTGTTTAGTGTTCTACTTCTACACCAAGAGATCCAGTGAAGAACTTTTCTCTTGTTACTAGACATTTTACAGTCTCTCCAATTCCATAACAGGGGGATTTTCCATGGTTTATTGCTGTCAAATTGAAATCCAAACGACACACCACTGATCACAAGCCATGGATCAAATCGTCCTAAGACTTGCCAAACTCTTCTATAGAAAAAATCTTTTGAATGCGAAAGAACTCAAATAACTTTCCCTAAAAGAAGGAGTTAATTAATTTATTACCAGCATGAGATGAATTAAATCGAATTATCGAATAGCAATGCATCATTTGATGAGCAAGTTAAGAAGTAAATGGAGAATTGAAGAATTAATATTATTACCTTACTAGAAACAATTGAACCATAGGAGTACACTTTCGACAACATTGAAGTTGAAGGAGATGGGTAAGGTATTACAGAAGAGAGTGAAAATGAAAATCAAGACCATGAAGAACATAATCTAACATCTAGTTACATCCAATGGCATAAATTTTATTTTGATTTCATTTTTCGTTTTTCCGATAGCACGAAAGCAAACGAAAATGGATCTCACTGTACTTTTATAAATGGCATTTTTTAATCAAATGTATTTTTAACAAATAAAGATGCAATATCTGATCAGAATGCGTTGTAACAAAAAAAAAATTCACCTATTTGTTCTTTTATTTAAAATCAAAAAGTCACTATCGTAAAAGCAGTGACCGTTATAGGCTTTCAGAAAATGGCTACAGTTTACAGAAAGTATGCATAATTATAATTCATCAAAAAAATTATTTGTGACCTTATCTTTTTGAACTATACCAAATACATAAGTCAGATGAATCTATAGGATGTTCCTATACCTGAAACAAAGAATGGTTAAAAGTAGAAAAGAAAATATGTATGTAGAAGAAAATATTAAAAATGAATTAGAACAAGTGGAAAAAAAAAGTTGAATGATATTAAGGAAAGCTTCCAAGAAAAGAGGGAACACTTTTACATGTCTGAGATATTTTTGTTTACCTTCTTTTTGTTTTTATCCAAACATTATAACTGAAATAAATATCATATTGAGGCATTTTGTTTCAGAAATGGTTAGATTAAAAAGTCTTCTTCCTGATTACTTCTTCAATTTTTACAAAGTCTTCTGTTTCACTTAGCGAAAAACAATCCCATACAGGAGTGGAATCACTATCTTCCTCCACCTTTATGCACCTGATAAATATTCCACCTCATATTTAACCTCATCAGTTCATAATACTTACGTTTCCACGTTGTTCTATTGCCCAGTTTCACTGTGCCAATAGACATATATCTTTCTGTTTCTACTTTATTCTTCTACCTATTTCTCTTTCTAAGCAATTTTATGCGTTTATCCTCACTTCTGGACGTTTGTCGATGATATATCCTCAACGATTTTTGTTCGAACATTGTTTACCAGTTAAAGGTTAATCAAAAATTTATCGTTACTTATTACTCTTAATACTTATACAAAAATTAAAACTAATATTGAGAACGAGTAATTATGATCTTACAAAAAGAAAAAAAAATTGTGGCCCATGGGGGGATCGAACCCGCGACCTTCGCGTTATTAGCACGACGCTCTAACCAACTGAGCTAATGGGCCAGATGCGGTTTGTAATTCTTAAAATTGATATCGGACCTAACATCTCTGTTTGCATACTGTAGGCAGTGGTTCCCAAATTTGATATTGTGTTTTTGTAAATTTCTAACTGTAGTGAAGTTTAACGTTAAAAATTTAAAGTAAAAACACATGTCAAGTTTGATTCATTTATTAATTGAATTTAAATTAAAACTACTCACAATAAAATTTTGTATCTGTTAGATAAAATATACGTAACATAAAATAAACTAAGCAATAAGTAAATGTTTTTAGTGAGAAGGATGAACCTGATGCTTTAATAACGAATTATCAACATTTGGCGTCAATTTGGTCAGGTTTAATCTTAAATCTCCTCGGCTATTGATGTCCAGTTTGTTTCTTTTTTTTTTGTTAGGAGATTGGTAACAGCGCTGAACCCCCTTTCCACTAGGTACGACGATGGAAAGGAAATTAAAAATTTCCTCGCTATATTCCATAATACGGGATAAGTAACGGGTATGTTGTTTTGCAGCCAGAATTGCTGATATCCGTTTTTAAACTGAACCTTAAGTTCTTCGTTTGTACTTAGTTCAGTCAGTTCCTCTTGTATTATGACATTCGCTTCTTCTATGTCACTATATGGGTTAATTATCCACGGTGGTATTACCATAATCAAAACATCCTCAAACCTAGTTTCAAAATCTGAATAGAGGGGGTTTAATGTTGAACGTAGGTTGAAACGTCGTCTTCTTGGCAGTTTGTCTGTGACCAATTGGGGAAATGGGAAAATTCGCCCCGTCCAATATTTTGCTTCATTAGTTTAATTTTGGCAAGAAACGCTGATAAGATGGACTTTGTTTTAATCAAATTTAGACTGTCGCCTTGTAATTGCAAATTAACCATATTAAATTTTGTAAACAAATCTGTTAAATAGGCGATGTTTGTTTTCCTCTTCAATAAATTTTATCTTTAGTGTCCAGAAATTCTAAAATAGTCTCAAAAAGTGCAAAAAATCTTGTCAAACATACCTAGGCCTTTCGACAGCCAGCGTACTTCAGTGTGAAGGAGTAATTGATGGAAGTGTTCGTCATTTTCTTCACACAACTGCGCAAATAACCGGCGCATATTCAATTAGTTGCTTCGAATTCGGTTTACTGCATCAATGATTGATTGAAGAGATTCATGCAATCTAACACTCGAATTTTTAGCAACTAAATGTTGTCGATGGATGACGCAATATATTGCTAACACCCCTGACACATTTTGTTTTAAATAGATTATAAATCCAGGATAACGTCCAACCATGGCAGGTGCTCCATTTGTAGCTACTAATATTATATTTGATAAAGGGATTGCTTTTTCAATGAAGTAATCCTTCAAAACATGAAATATTGATTCACCTTTAGTGTCGGTTGTCAAAGTTCTTGCGAAGAGGAGTTCTTCGTAGATTCCTTAATTCATAATAAAAGGAACACATGCCAATAATAATGCTGCATTACCAGGTAAAGTTGACTCGTCCAGTTGTATAGTGAAGTGGGTCGTTTGCAAATAATTACACAAGAAGCTTTCAATATCAGAACTCATTTCATCAATACGTCTTTCAGCAATATTGTTGGTTAAGAAAATTCTTTTAATGATATCAGATGCAGGTTTGTGTAAAACAGTTTTTAAAACCTCTTCAATGGCTGGCAAAATTAACTTGCCACGCATCCTCGATCTGTTTTTTCGAGAAGAGGATGATGGTGAAAACCAAATTTTGCTATCGGCTTTCGGTTTCGAGTTATCCCTGAAAATTCGATTTTTCCCATTTTCGTTTTATCACGATATCTCGGCTATTTATGAAAATTAACAAAAATGACTTTTACGTTCTTCAGGCACTTTTTTGATTAAAATGCAATGGCGTTTTTGAAAAAATTCTCGAAATTCGAGGTAGGACATAAAGTTGTATTTTTTTTAATGGAACGTATTGTTGGTTATGATATCATTAAAAAGAGTTTTTTTTTGTCGTTTCAATGATATATATCATGTGGGGTCTTTTCGTTCATTTTCACTGTATTATAGCAAAAAATTAACATTTTCCATTGCTTTTCATTATTTCATTGCTTTTTGTTAGTAGGCGTGTGTCATTCAACATACATGAATCTGTCAGTAGGTTTATAAATAGTATCAATAGTTTAAGTTGATTATTTGATTGTTGCTTCACCTTAAAATTATAAATTTGCGATGGCTTATGAAAATTACGAAAAGTATGATATGTTGCAATGCTTTATTCTCAATAATAATAACGCTGAAGCTGCATGTGAAACATATTTTAATCGTTACCCGGAA
Organism: Holotrichia oblita; assembly: GCA_023690525.1. Taxonomy (NCBI): domain Eukaryota; kingdom Metazoa; phylum Arthropoda; class Insecta; order Coleoptera; family Scarabaeidae; genus Holotrichia; species Holotrichia oblita. The sequence continues at coordinate 7,266,964 of CM043016.1, read as the reverse complement.
AGAAGACAACAACCTAATAAATCTATTTTTGGAAGACTGAAAGATAATCTCATTAATTTTGGAACATTCAACAAATCAAGATCGAAGAATTATAATAAAGAAGATACTGAGGAAGTTACGGTCAATGTTATTGGAATGGCAGTGGCAAATCCTTCAATCTCAAGCCGTCAAATTGAAGTGGAATTGGGTATATCACGACGACGTGCGTTATCAGTTTTGAAGAAACATAAGTTTAGGCCATTCAAAGTGAGGAAACAACAGCAGCTCCTATTGACTGATCCTTAGAACGCTTAGAATTATGCAATTGGTATCTTCAACAAATTCAGGAGGATCCGTCATTTTTTAGAAAACTTATTTGGACGGATGAGGTCTACATTAGCAGTGCCGGAATTTTTAACCGACACAATGAACATTGGTGGTGCCGTCGATGTTCCAAATCAGGGTCAATTCGGCTTTAGTGTTTGGTGTGCCCTATTTGACAATCGTATTCTGGCATACTAAATTTATCAAGAAAAATTAAGTGGTCAACGGTATTATAACATCATAAACCAATATGTAGTAGAAGAATTTTTGGAAGAACTGCCTTTGAACGAGATAAGAAATATGTTTTTCCAGGAAGACGGCGCACCGCCCCATAACACTGGAATAGTCTCAGGATTGCTGACTGAAAATTTTGGAGACAACTGGATAGGCACGGGCGGACCAGTAAGGTGGTCACCACGTTCGCCGGATTCCTCACCCCTAGATTTCTTTTTCTGGGGACATCTTAAAGACCGGTTCTACAAACAAACTCATAATAACATTAACGAACTGAGAGAGAACTTTATACAGTGTCTTAATTCTGTTATCTTGTATTCATATTCACAATGCACTTCGGAGCGTTTCGAGACGGTGTGAATTATGTATTGTAAATAATGGGCGCCAGTTCGAACATCTATTGTAAATAATTTTTAATCATGTTTTAATTTATTCTCAACATGAAATTTAAAATATGTGTGATTCGTCGATCTTCATTTGTTAAAAGTTCCAAAATTAATGAGATTTTCTTTCATTCAGTCAAAAATAGATTTATTAGGTTGCCTTCTTTCCGGGTAACGATTAAAATATGTTTCACATGCAGCTTCAGCGTTATTATTATTGTGAATAATAATAATTTTCATAAGCGATCGCAAATTTATAAGTTTAAGGTGAAGCAACAATCAAATAATTAACTTAAACTATTGATACTATATTTATAAACTTACTTACAGATTCATGTTCGTCGAATGACACACGCCTACTAACAAAAAGCAATGAAATGATGAAAATCAATGGAAAATGTTAATTTTTTGCTATAATACAGTGAAAATGAACGAAAAGGCGCCACATGATATATATCATTGAACTGACAAAAAAAAAAAAACTTTTTAATGGTATCATAGCCAACTATATTCTTCCATATAAGAAAATACAACTTTATGTCCCACCTGGAATTTCGAAAATTTTTTCAAAAATTCTTTAACGCCATTGCATTCTAAATAAAAAAGTGCCTGAAGAACGTAAAAGTTATTTTTCTCAGTTTTCATAAATAGCCTAGATATCGTGATAAAACGAAAATAGGAAAAATCTAATTTTCAAGGATAACTCGAAACCGAAAGCCGATAGCCAAATTTGGTTTTCACCACCATCCTCTTCTCGAGAAAACAGATCGAGGATGCGTGGTCCGTTTTTTGATACCTCTTATAGTTGTAGATTTGCTGTACAGTTGTAGATTTCTTATTTTCTTGGTTTATCTTTCAATCTTTTAGATTTTTCCGAAAACAATCCGTAATCCGAACATCTCCTTGCAGCAATTACTTCGGATTACGGAGATTGCAGTGTAATTATAATACCGACTTGAACTTTGAAAAAGAAAGTATTGAGGAGTACTCGTGTAATTTTGCATGATTTGAATATTAAACTATTAATAACTGAAGTCATGATTTGCGCAATTTATCTATCTTTGCTAACAACGAGTACAAAACTAAAATTTAATAAAAAATAATGTACTTACTTTTCTCCGGCACTCTCAAACAACATAACACTGATTCACCATAATTTGTGTGATAAACTACCAGTTTATATATTTTTTTAATTTTCTACCACTTTCCATTTCAAGGAAACGAATAGACGTATTTGTCTCACATTCGTATTTATAGAGTGACGAATTGAACAAGTTAGTGCAAGTTTGCGAAGCTCTTAGACTGCGCGTATGCTTGTAACAAGATGATACTGGTATATCATTATGTGCAGGTTTTTACAAGTTCAAAACTTGTAAAATGTAATATATTGCGACCACAAAGCGAATGCTTACAACCTACACAATTTTATAAACATATACAGTGTGTACCCGGATAGGTGAAACGACTCTTATAATTGAGACATAATTTTTGATTTAAATTATCATTTATTGGGGTTTAGCCCTTCTTGGTTAAAGACTAATTTCTAACATATTTTCATGGTTTGAAAAACAAGTCGGCCTTGACAGAGAAGGTAAAACTATTTTCGTTGCAGGTAAAGTACCTCTCCCATTCATAGTATGTCAAAATATTACTAAAGAAAGTTATTTAACCCTTCGTTGGTCGCGTGGGCTACCGGTGTAGCCCAGGTCTGTATAAAGTTTTGTTCCTTTGCCATTAGTAGCACTGCGGCTGCGTCGTTCCAGGTATTCCTCACTAACATAACAATGTTCTACCCAGAGCACGCGCATTGTTCAGTCTGCGTTAGTTACTGAACTAAGAGGGTGTAAAACTATCGGCGCTACAACTGTAGCCCACGTGACCAATTGTGTTACTGTTTACTATACCGTTCGATTTCACAATTACAACGTTTTTAGGGATAATTTGGTAAGATTTTCATTCGTAAATATATTTACGTAAATAATGAAATGTTTCATTTGTACAGAACATCAATAATAACATAACCTAACCTAAAATGTCACAAGCGAAAATAAAAAGGTGCAGAAACATCAAGGTATCCAAATATATGGCTGCAATGGCTGAATGAGCTAAGTGATGAGGAAAAAGACTACGACGATGAAAGTGAGGATGAAGAACAGCATGAAAATCAAGACAAGACAAGCGAACATGATTCTGATTCCCTTCAGGAATTTTTAGAGACTGAAGAGCATTTATCTGATGAAGAAGAGGAAGGCAAGACAAAATGTACAACAAATATTCGACAATTCTAAAGGCAGCGGAATCGAGCTTTGCTATCTCGCCATGAGCGAGAAAAGGTTTCGGTTTATAAGTAGGTGTTTAGGATTTGATGATTGTAGAAATAGAAGTGAAAGAAAAAAAGTAGACAAATTAGCACCGATTAGACAGTTACTTGATGTTTATCTAGAAAGTTTCCGCGCTAAATTTAGTCCATCAGAATATTTACCTATAGACGAGCAACTTCTGGCGTTTAGAGGACGCTGTTCGTTTAAACAATACATTCCCTCAAAGCCTGCAAAATATGGCCTGAAAGTGTTTGCATTAGTGGATTGTAACACAGCATACACTTTGAAACTTGAACCATACGTTGGAATACAGTCAGAAAGTCCATACAGACAGAGCAACTCTGCTGAAGATGTTGTTCTTCGAATGGTGGAACCAATCAAAGGATCTAATCGTAATATAACATGTGATAACTGGTTTAGCAGTTTTCCACTTATCAAGAAGTTGTTGGAAGAAAAAAAGCTGACATTTGTGGGAACATTAAGAAAAAATAAAGTGGGAATCCCATATGAATTTTTACCAAATAGAAGCAGGGAACCTAAAACTTCACTATTTGGTATCCAAAAAGACTTGACATTATTATCATAGGTTCCCAAAAAGGCAAGTCTGTATTGGTTGTATCCAGTATGCACCACGATAACTAGATAGATACAGCATCAGGTGATGATAGAAAGCCGGCAATGATTACATTCTACAATAGAACAAAAATTGGCGTAGATCTCTTGGATCAATTATGCCAAAAATACGACGTTGCTAGAAATACACGACGTTGGCCAATGGTTCTGTTTCATAATTTACTCAACATTTCAGCCATAAATGCCCTTTGTATCTACAAATTTAACAATCCAGAACAAAAAATGGCAAGAAGAAAGTTCATAGAAAATTGTGCATGGACACTTATTGTACCACAAATCCAACACAGAGCAACAATTCAGAACATATCTGCAAAAATAAGAAGACGCGCCCGTGACTTGCTGGGAATTCAAGAACAGCCTGTACAAAATGTCCAACAGACAAATGTTGTTCGTAGATGTTCAGTATGTCCGGGACACAAAGACAAATCAACAAGAAAGACATGTAATAAATGCGGACGTTTTGTGTGTACTGAACATTCCACTACTATTTGTACAACTTGTGTAGAATAAGTTACGCTGTTATTTCAAATTACCACTACCTCTTGATAAATTTATTTGTTGTTATTTAGATATAAGAACTTCATTGTTACGTTGTATTTGTTCAACAGAATGATTTATATTTAGTTGTGTCGAGCAAATTAAAAAAACAAAACAGAAAATAAAGGTGTTTTCTACAATATGTATTTTTTTTTAATTTTCTCGATTTTTTGCCTGATATATATGATGTGATGTTGAAATAGATCTTAAAGATGATTTATTATATATTTATAACAATAAAGAAACACATCTGAGTGTTTCTTTCATTTAATTCAGATGGGCTACAAATGTAGCCCACGCGACCAAACTTGTAGTGAAAAGTAGCGCGACCAACGAAAGGTTAAGAATGAAAAGCTATGGCTATATGCAAATTGTCAAAACAATCGGCCTAGTTTGATGAAATCGTTCAAATTAATTGTTTTTCGATATTGTTATTCTTTTATTTTGAATAAATATAATCCAAACGTAATGATTATGTAATACAATTTATTGGTTTAACATAAACAAATTATTATCTAATTAATACGAATTTAAAGACTTTACTAGATTAGATTAAATGTAAGGCTCTACTAAGCCGCCTCCTAAATTTGCACATTTTTCAATCCGATTTCGAAATTCCCGAAAAGCTGCCTGCACATGTTCTAGCATAGAAATTGATCGAACTGCTTGTGTTATTCTATTTTTTAATATTTCGGTAACATTTGGAATAGCTTCCTGGTAAAGTATTTGTTTTACTCTTCCCCAAACAAAAAAGTCCATTATTGTTAGATCGGGGGATCTAGCCGGCCAAGATGTTACGCTCATTCTCCCAAACCATCTTTCACCAAACTGATTATTTAGCCAATCAGTAATCATTTGTGTGGAATGCGCAGGGCAGCCGTCCTGTTGAAAGAAGTCGAATATTTAAAGGAAGTTCGTCAACAAATCTTTCCAGAATTTGTAGATAAGTTTGCTGATTTAATCTTCCTTCAATAAAGTAAGGTCCAATGATTCCCAGCTCGTATGACACGCCGCGCCAAACATTCACTTTTCTAAAATACTGCCTTCTTGCATTTATTATGTAATGTGGGTTATTTCTGCTCCAATATCGGCAGTTTTGGGGTGATGGAACACCATTTGTGGTAAAAGTACATTCGTCAGAAAAAATTATTAGCTTATGTAAGTTTCTGTTTTCTAACATTAGTTCTCCCAAAGATAAACAGAACAGTAATCGCCGTGCCTCGTCACCTTCTTCTAAAGTATGGCATAATTTGGCTTTGTATGGTTATATTCTATTTGCTTTATAAATTCTCTCCCTTAAAGAGATCGTGGGAGCTTCATCTATTGAATTGAAGGCAACCAAAGTACCTGCATCATTTTCATTGTACGTTTTCTTGTCTTTCTTCTTATAGGAAACACTCCCTGTTGTGAGGAATCTCTTTATTAAACGCTAAACAGTACTTTTGTTCATTGCCGCATTTGGATATTTTGTACGAAAGAAAGCAATAACCGTATTTAGGGATTTGTCGCCGGTTCCATAACACTGAATCACAAAAATTCTTTCTTCTAAGGTTAACATTGTTTATATCCATAAAACAGTTTAGAGAGCAGATTACGAATGATAAACTATTATTTGACAGACAAATTTGACAGATTACTATCGTTAGGGAAACAATATTGTTATTCCATGGCACCATCAGAAATAAATGAATTAGTATGGGATTTCATAAAACATGGCTGCCCAATCATTCTAAAAATTTACATACTTACGGCGAAAGCTTTTCATTCTGAAAAAGTTTGCTTACAATTAGTAACATTTTGGCTTATTATGAACGGGAAAGGTGCTTTGCTCTTACGGCTTATTGTTGGTACATTAGCTTAAGTTAATGTTTTAAATTCGTATTAATTAGATAATAATTTGATTATGTTAAACCAATAAATTGTATTACATAATCATTACGTTTGGATTATATTTATTCAAAATAAAAGAATAACAATATCGAAAAACAATTAATTTGCATGATTTCATCAAAGTAGGCCGATTGTTTTGACAATGTGCATATAGCCATAGCTTTTCATTCTAAATAACTTTCTTTAGTAATATTTTGACATACTATGAATGGGAGAGGTACTTTACCTGCAACAAAAATAGTTTTACCTTCACTGTCAAGGCCGACTTGTTTTTCAAACCATGAAAATATGTTAGAAATTAGTCTTTAACCAAGCAGGGCTAAACCCCAATAAATGATAATTTAAATCAAAAATTATGTCTCATTTATAAGAGTCGTTTCACCTATCCGGAGACACACTGTACATATAATAAATTTTTTACTTCATAAGTACTTTTACTCAAGATATTTTTTATTACGTGCGTTTGAAAATCGCATTAAAACGATGGCGTTTCGTAATTCGTAATTGCTGTCAAACCTTGTTTTTGTACTGTCGAATTTGTGTTTACTATTTTATTTAGTTAGGAGCAGCTAACCGAAAGCACAAGTTAAGCAAGCCAGTTAAGGCATGGCGTACTAGAGCAGGAAGATTTTTGTGTAAAAACTGAAAAATCCATGTCTAATATCTAATTATACATAACCTATAAATTTCCACGCGATAATACCAACCTATGAATTCGAAATGACTAAACTCGACTATTTTCACATAGGACGACGAAGATGACGTTTAATACGCCCTCTATCTTCACCATCCAGCGAGTCATCGTCGGCTGTTCGAGTTTTAGTTTTACGAGTACGACGTTAACGTTGAAAAATTTTCCATACTTCGTCTACATGCACACACACATCTCTCTCTCTCAACATCTATCTTCTTATTTGCATACATATTACATAAAAATTTCATTTCTTTCTCTTTTGAACGTGTGCCGGTGGCGCGAAAGCGATACGGATCTTATTCCAACCCGGTGGAAGACCGTGCGGAGAGGATGGAGATGGAGACGATGAGATAGAGGTGAGTCCCCGGTTAACGATGTATTCATGATGACGAGAGCCGTCGCGCCCTCTAACGTAATGTTTTTAAACGCGTTATTTAAAGGAGTAAGTGGTGTTTAAGGACGGGATTAAGTGCGTTATCTCCACCTAGCCGGGAGATGTTTTACGTCGATGGGAACATGGGAAAAATTCGAGCCCGTTAAGGAAACATGTTGTTTTAATACTGCCTATTTGCTAACAAAA